>CM072218.1:104416621-104434121 GCA_036851935.1 Coregonus suidteri | reverse complement strand
GGATGAGACTCCAAGCTGGCAGGGTGCGCGATGGGTGGCTACTTGGTAAGTAATGCATTTAAATGTATGGTTTCTATCTAAAAGTAAAATGTTTGTGTCTGTAATTATTATTACTGCCCATCAGGAGACAGTGGTTATCCACTAAAGACGTGGCTGTTAACCCCCCTCACCAACCCACAAACTGACGACGAGAGCGCAGATACAATGATGCCCATTCCCGCACTCGGTCAGTTTGTGGAGCGGGCGATTGGGCAGCTGAAATGTCGGTGGCGCTGCCTTGACAGGACCGGGGGGGATGCTGTGTTATACGCCCCTGACAAGGTTTGCCGCATCATACTGGCTGTGGAGTGCTGCACAATGTCGCGCACAGGCATGGCATACCCCTTGGTGAGGTGGGGGCACCGCCAGATGACCCCTGACCCAGGACCAGTATATGTGCAGCACAATCAACAAGCCATTCAGGCCCGTCAACGTGTAATTGCGACAATATAAATGGTACTCAGACACAAAGTTCATTTTTTGACCCAATTCTTTTAATGAATGGCTTATTTCTGTGAGTGCGTCAGTGACATTTTTAAGGTGACTGTTCATTTCTTTCAATGGCCCTAACAATTGTTGTTGTGACTCCAGAACAGCAGCATGCGTCAAGACACGGCCAGATGGACGGGCTTTCAGCACTGGGGGGAACATTAGAGACACGGGAGACGCTGGACTGAATGGGCTCTGGCTGCTCAGGTGGTGCGGACTCTGACGTGCGTGCCAGTGGTGTCTTGGTACGCGTTCCTGCGGTTCCTAAGTCCAATTAAACACAGGCACATCTTAACAGTAATTTGAGTCTGTTCCTTATTTAATGGGTACACGCATTTGCAATAAAAGCAGTGGATACGGTGAAATCTCTGGTACCTTTTGCTATATTGCATGCATTTTAAAATTAAACGGTGGCTGGCTATGTATATCAAAGTTTAGGAAATAAATCTGAGTCACCTTGCTGGCAGTCCTGTAGTATATCCGAGTCTCCTACATCAGCGGATACGATTCCAGAGATTAACGTGTCTCCTACAATAGAGGCCAACTCTCTGATCAAAGGGTGCAAGTTCATCGGTCCCTGTACCACCGCCTGTTCTGCCCACACTTTTGTCGGTGCGCAGCAGTTCTCCGCTTAACTTCCACCTTTATGTCTGACCATTTCTTCTTCAGTTCATTTACGGTGCGACTCTCAGATCCCACCGCGTTGACGGCTTCAGACAAACTCGCCCACTCTTTTTTCTTTCTTTTTTGTTATTAATTCCAGAGGACAGATTTCCAAATAAAATATTTTTCTTGTGTTCTTTCTACCTCTGATAGTAGCACCTCTAAATTCGTTTTCAGTGAAATTTTCGTTTCTTGCTTGCTTTAGCCATGTTCTTTGCAGTTTTCTTTTGCCAAATTGGACTAATTACCATATTTAAATTGATTTAATTGAGGGAGGAGACAGGGTGTGGTGTGGTGCTCGTGCATGTGCGCTCAATTTCGCGTTGATTGGGATGTACAAAGAGAATGTATGTGGAATGCTGCGTACGCAGAGATTCATACATCAGATTTTTTTGGTGCGTACGCACCTTTATGGCTTTGTCCGTACGCAATGTTTTAGTATGAATTCAACGCAAGTCTTTGTACATGAGGCCCCAGGTTTGCACACATCTCAGGAGGGATTTTTGTCCCACACCTCTTTGCAGATCTTCTCCAAGTCATTAAGGTTTTGAGGCTGACGTTTGGCAACTCAAACCTTCAGTTCCCTTCCTCCACAGATTTTCTATAGAATTAAGGTCTGGAGACTGGCTAGGCCACTCCAGGACCTTCATGTGCCTCTTCTTGAGCCACTCCTTTGTTGCCTTTGGCCGTGTGTTTTGGGTCATTGTCATGCTGGAATACCCATCCACGACCCATTTTCAATGCCCTGGCTGAGGGAAGGAGGTTCTCACGCAAGATTTGACGGCACATGGCCCCGTCCATCGTCCCTTTGATGCGGTGAAGTTGTCCTGTCCCCTTAGCAGAAAAACACCCCCCAAAGCATAATGTTTCCCACCTCCATGTTTGACGGTGTGGGGATGGTGTTCTTGGGGTCATAGGCAGCATTCCTCCTCCTCCAAACATGGCGAGTTGAGTTGATGCCAAAGAGCTTGATTTTGGTCTCATCTGACCACAACACTTTCACCCCAGTTCTCCTCTGAATCATTCAGATGTTCATTGGCAAACTTCAGACGTACAGACATGTATATGTGCTTTCTTGAGCAGGGGGACCTTGCGGGCGCTGCAGGATTTCAGTCCTTCATGGCGTAGTGTGTTACCAATTGTTTTCTTGGTGACTATGGTCCCAGCTGCCTTGAGATCATTGACAAGATCCTCCCGTGTAGTTCTGGGCTGATTTCTCACCGTTCTCATGATCATTGCAACTCCACGAGGTGAGATCTTGCATGGAGCCCCAGGCCGAGGGAGATTGACAGTTGTTTTGTGTTTCTTCCATTTGCGAATAATCGCACCAACTGTTGTCACCTTCTCACCAAGCTGCTTGGCGATGGTCTTGTAGCCCATTCCAGCCTTGTGTAGGTCTACAATCTTGTCCCTGACATCCTTGGAGAGCTCTTTGGTCTTGGCCATGGTGGAGAGTTTGGAATCTGATTGATTGATTGCTTCTGTGGACAGGTGTCTTTTTATACAGGTAACAAGCTGAGATTAGGAGCACTCCCTTTAAGAGTGTGCTCCTAATCTCAGCTCGTTACCTGTATAAAAGATACCTGGGAGCCAGAAATCTTTCTGATTGAGAATACTTATTTCCCTCCTTAAAATGGAAATCAATTTATAACATTTTTGACATGCGCTTTTCTGGATTTTTTTGATGTTATTCTGTCTCTCACTGTTCAAATAAACCTACCATTAAAATTATAGACTGATCATTTCTTGTCAGTGGGCAAACGTACAAAATCAGCAGGGGATCATATTCTTTTTTCCCTCACTGTACATATATGGACAAGCAATGTCGGTTGAATTTAATTGGATTGAGAGAGAGAGAGAGAGAGAGAGAGAGAGAGAGAGGAGAGAGAGAGAGAGAGAGAGAGAGGAGATGAGAGAGAGAGAGAGAGAGATGAGAGAGAGAGAGAGAGAGAGAGAGAGAGAGAGAGAGAGAGAGAGAGAGAGAGAGAGAGAGAGTTCTGTAACCAATGCTGCTGAATTGAGAGTGGAGGGGGGGGTGGGATAACAGATGAGTGGCCTAATAAATCCCATCTGGTTGCATTGACTGAAGCAGTTCTAAACAGATGCTGTTGACGTAGAAACAGGTTGCATTCCAAATGGCACCCTATGGACCCTCGTCACTACAGGGTCTCATTTGGGACGCAGACATAGACACACACATTGGTAAAGCGGGTGTGACATGTTCCACAAAATACGTTTGCTTCCCTCAGCTCACTTCTATGCACATATCTCTCTCTCTCTCTCTCTCTCTCTCTCTCTCTCTCTCTCTCTCTCTCTCTCTCTCTCTCTCTCTCTCTCTCTCTCTCTTCTCTCTCTCTCTCTCTCTCAATCTCAAATTTAAGAGCTTTATTGGCATGAGAAACGTATGTTTACATTGCCAAGCAAGTGAAATAGATAATAAACAAAAGTGAAATAAACGTTTCGGTCTTATGTTGCAAAATTAAGTTGAAATTGTGTTTTTTTTTTTTTTATTGGATAGAAGTAGAGACTCAGAGCTAGAAAATGGTACACTGCGGATGATGAGGAACAATGGGAAAGTAATTCTGCTTTGAAAGTTGAAAGTGGATAAACTTGTAACACTTTTAACAAAATGGCCCTTGAATGTTTTGGTTCTACTACTGTGAAATCTCTTCTTTGTCTACACCAATTCAGCATCGTTCACACCCTCTTAAGCCTTAGCCCCACCCATCTCTTTAAGGATTCACATGTGAGGCCATGTACTAAGCAACCAAAGATTTCAAGACTAAAGGCTGGTTTATACTACGGGTGTATTCGTACAGTGCTTTGCAAAAGTATTCATCCCCCTTGGCGTTTTTCCTATTTTGTTGCATTACAACCTGTAATTTAAATGGATTTTTATTTGGATTTCATGTAATGGACATACACGAAATAGTCCAAATTGGTGAAGTGAAATGAAAAAAATAACTTGTTTCAAAAAATTCTAAAAAATAAATAGAGGAAAAGTGGTGCGTGCATATGTATTCACCCCCTTTGCAATGAAGACCCTAAATAAGATCTGGTGCAACCAATTACCTTCAGAAGTCACATAATTAGTTAAATAAAGTCCACCTGTGTGTTATCTAAGTGTCAAATGATCTCAGTATATATACACCTGTTCTGAAAGGCCACAGAGTCTGCAACACCACTATGCAAGGGGCATCACCAAGCAAGCGGCACCATGAAGACCAAGGAGCTCTCCAAACAGGTCAGGGACAAAAGTTGTGGAGAAGTACAGATCAGGGTTGGGTTATAAAAAAATCTGAAACTTTGAACATCCCACAGAGCACCATTAAATCCATTATTAAAAAATTGAACGAATATGGTACCACACAAACCTGCCAAGAGAGGGCCCGCCCACCAAAACTCACAGACCAGGCAAGGAGGGCATTAATCAGAGAGGCAACAAAGAGACCAAAGATAACCCTGAAGGAGCTGCAAAGCTCCACAGCAGAGATTGGAGTATCTGTCCATAGGATCACTTTAAGCCGTAAACTCCACAGAGCTGGGCTTTATGGAAGAGTGGCCAGAAAAAAAGCCATTGCTTTAAGAAAAAAATAAGCAAACACATTTGGTGTTCGCCAAAAGGCATGTGGGAGACTCCCCAAAAATATGGAAGAAGGTACTCTGGTCAGATTACACTAAAATTGAGATTTTTGGCCATGAAGGAAAACACTATCTTTGGCGCAAACCCAACACCTTTCATCACCCCGAGAACACCATCCCCACAGTGAAGTATCATGCTGTGGGGATGTTTTTCATTGGCAGGGACTGGGAAACTGTTCAGAATTGAAGAAATTCTTGAGGGAAACCTGTTTCAGTCTTCCAGAGATTTGAGACTGGGACGGAGGTTCACCTTCCAGCAGGACAATGACCCTAAGCACACCGCTAAAGTAACACTTGAGTGGTTTAAGGGGAAACATTTAAATGTCTTGGAATGGCCTAGTCAAAGCCCAGACCTCAATCCAATTGAGAATCTGTGGTATTACTTAAAGATTGCTGTACACCAGCGGAACCCATCCAACTTGAAGGAGCTGGAGCAGTTTTGCCTTGAAGAATGGGCAAAAATCCCAGTGGCTAGATGTGCCAAGTTTATAGAGACATACCCAAAAAGCCTTGCAGCTGTAATTGCTGCAAAAGGTGGCTGTACAAAGTATTGACTTTGGGGGGGGTGAATAGTTGTGCACGCTCAAGTTTTTAGTTTTTTTGTCTTATTTCTTGTTTGTTTCACAATACAAAATATTTTGCATCTTCAAAGTGGTAGGCATGTTGTGTAAACCAAATGATACAAACCCCCCAAAAATCAATTTTAATTCCAGGTCGTAACGCAACAAAATAGGAAAAATGCCAAGGGGGGTGAATACTTTCTCAAGCCACTGTAAATTCAATCTGGAGTGCCAGACTGCGCCCTGGGTGTTCGTCAGAGCGTTGTCAGATTGTCCGTTCGTAAATTCAGAGCATTTCGCTCTCGTAGCATTCAATGCGCACACTTGACGCTCTGGCCGAGGAGTAGGGTTGGTCCGAGCGTTCTGACCTAACAACAGCAGTCAAGCTCCCAAGCTAACTGGCTAACGTTGGCAGGCTTGCCAGCTACTTCCAGACACATGCAACACACACAAGAACAGCTCACTCTGACCATTTTACTCACCCTAGCAGAGCTGGTTAGGCTGTTTTTTATATATTGGTGACCTGTAACTGTGCTGCTGGAAACAATTTAATTATGCTTTTTTTGCTGACGTTTGCTGACACCGGCCGTATTCAACGGGTGTTGAGTGTTCGTACATTTGTCCGTTATTCTGCACTCTGGCACACTCAGACGAGAGTGCTCTGAATTCGGAGTAGATAGATAGCCAGTGCGAATTTACCAGATACGTCTATCGACAGTTGTCGCAGTGACATCATGAACATTCTATTGAAATGGTTACTTGCATAGTGAAGTATTTTGTTTTTAGACATGTAGCTAGCTAAACAATGAACCATGATCCCAACTCATAATGTTACTAACCAACCAGGTTCAATGTTAGATAGCTAACATTAGGCTATAATTAGCAATGCAAATGGCTCTGAGATACGAATAATATTTCTACACAGATCATACATGTAATGTTAGCTAGCGAGCCTGTCAGCTAATGTTAGCTAGCTACCTTGAAATGAAAACGAATTTCTGACAAAATTAGAAATGTGTAATATCTGAAAATGTATCTAGTTTGACTATCTTACCCGTACACATGGATGGACGCTTCGCCCTCTCTGTCACGGATGCCATCGTTGCCCTTATTTTGAAGATGTTAAGATGTAATCCGGAGACAGGTGTTTAATACAGCCTTCTGTGTGTTGTCTTTTCGACTCCCTCTGCATATTTGCAATCAAAGGCCAGAATCTTCTCCATCTCCTTAGCTATCATACTCCAATTCCACCAGGCCTTCCACTGATTTCAAAGACTCTGTCCTCCAGAAAGTGGAGAGCAACACTTTGATATCTTTCAAAAAAAGCTGTGTTAAAAAGGATTAGCTACAAATACTGACCATCTCATGTTACAGACAGAAGCGTGCTACATGACAGACCAATCCGAACTCATCTCTCGGCAAGTCCAGCCCATCCATTATCTCAGCCAATCATGGTAAGTGGGAAGGTTCCTGTCCTTTTCCATGGCTAAACCAACTAGGCTCGTAATTTAACCATTTTATTTGTATTTACAGATTGCATACAAGTGTGTTATTAAAGCACATGAAATGAAATGTTCCAGAAGGCATTTATGCCAAAAAAAGCATTTTGATTTTAAAAAATATGTTTACGTTCAAATGGCTGTCCTGTGAAGGAGTGACGCGCGACATACGCCTAGTTTCCTGAAATGAGTCACATATTAGACATATTAGTTTGTAAAAATTGGATTTATTTTTGAATTCTTTGTGGGTCTGTGTAATCTGAGGGAAATATGTGTCTCTAACATGGTCATACATTTGGCAGGAGGTCAGGAAGTGCAGCTCAGTTTCCACCTCATTTTGTGGGCAGTGTGCACATAGCCTGTCTTCTCTTGAGAGCCAAGTCTGCCTACGGCGGCCTTTCTCAATAGCAAGGCTATGCTCACTGAGTCTGTACATAGTCAAAGCTTTCCTGAAGTTTGAGTCAGTCACAGTAGTCAGGTATTATGCCACTGTGTACTCTCTCTTTAGGGCCACATAGCATTCTAGTTTGCGCTGTTTTTTTTGTTAATTCTTTCCAATGTGTCAAGTAATTATCTTTTTGTTTTCTCATGATTTGGTTGGGTCTCTAATTGTGTTGCTTTCCTGGGGCTCTGTGGGGTCTGTTTGTGTTTGTGAACAGAGCCCCAGGACCTGCTTGCTTAGGTGACTCTTCTCCAGGTTCATCTCTCTGTAGGTGATGGCTTTGTTATGGAACATTTGGGAATCGCTTCCTTATAGGTGGTTGTAGAATTTAATGGCTCTTTTTCTGGATTTTAATAATTAGCGGGTATCGGCCTAACTTAAGTGTTTTAGTACTATATCTCTTGACACAATGATGAAAATAATCATGGCCTCTAAACCTTCAAGCTGCATACTGGATCCTATTCCTACTAAACTGCTGAAGGAGCTGCTTCCTGTGCTTGGCCCTCCTATGTTGAACATAATAAACAGCTCTCTATCCACCGGATGTGTACCAAACTCACTAAAAGTGGCAGTGATAAAGCCTCTCTTGAAAAAGCCAAACCTTGACCCGGAAAATATAAAAAAACTATCGGCCATATCGAATCTTCCATTCCTCTCAAAAATTTTAGAAAAAGCTGTTGCGCAGCAACTCACTGCCTTTCTGAAGACAAACAATGTATACGAAATGCTTCAGTCTGGTTTTAGACCCCATCATAGCACTGAGACTGCACTTGTGAAGGTGGTAAATGACCTTTTAATGGCGTCAGACCGAGGCTCTGCATCTGTCCTCGTGCTACTAGACCTTAGTGCTGCCTTTGACACCATCGATCACCACATTCTTTTGGAGAGACTGGAAACCCAAATTGGTCTACACGGACAAGTTCTGGCCTGGTTTAGATCCTACCTGTCGGAAAGATATCAGTTTGTCTCTGTGAATGGTCTGTCCTCCGACAAATCAACTGTACATTTCGGTGTTCCTCAAGGTTCCGTTTTAGGACCACTATTGTTTTCACTATATATTTTACCTCTTGGGGATGTTATTCGAAAACATAATGTTAACTTTCACTGCTATGCGGATGACACACAGCTGTACATTTCAATGAAGCATGGTGAAAGCCCCAAAATTGCCCTCGCTAGAAGCCTGTGTTTCAGACATAAGGAAGTGGATGGCTGAAAACTTTTTACTTTTAAACTCGGACAAAACAGAGATGCTTGTTCTAGGTCCCAAGAAACAAAGAGATCTTCTGTTAAATCTGACAATTCATCTTGATGGTTGTAAAGTCGTCTCAAATAAAACTGTGAAGGACCTAGGCGTTACTCTTGACCCTGATCTCTCTTTTTGACGAACATATCAAGACTGTTTCAAGGACAGCTTTTTTCCATCTACGTAACATTGCAAAAATCAGAAATTTTCTGTCCAAAAATGATGCAGAAAAAATTAATCCATGCATTTGTTACTTCTAGATTAGACTACTGCAATGCTCTATTTTCCGGCTACCCGGATAAAGCACTAAATAAACTTCAGTTAGTGCTAAATACGGCTGCTAGAATCCCTGACTAGAACCAAGAAATTTGATCATATTACTCCAGTGCTAGCTTCCCTACACTGGCTTCCTGTTAAGGCAAGGGCTGATTTCAAGGTTTTACTGTTAACCTATAAAGCGTTACATGGGCTTGCTCCTACCTATCTTTCCGAGTTGGTCCTGCCGTACATACCAATACGTACGCTACGGTCACAAGACGCAGGCCTCCTAATTGTCCCTAGAATTTCTAAGCAAACAGCGGGAGGCAGGGCTTTCTCCTATAGATCTCCATTTTTATGGAACAGTCTGCCTACCCATGTGAGAGACGCAGACTCGGTCTCAACCTTTAAGTCTTTACTGAAGACTTATCTCTTCAGTAGGTCATATGATTGAGTGTAGTCTGGCCCAGGAGTGTGAAGGTGAACGGAAAGGCTGGAGCAACGAACAGCCCTTGCTGTCTCTGCCAGGCCGGTTCCCCTCTCCACTGGGGTTCTCTGCCTCTAACCCTGTTGCAGGGGCTGAGTCACTGGCCTGCTGGTGCTCTTTTCATGCCGTCCCTGGGAGGGGTACGTCACTTGAGTGGGTTTGAGTTACTGACGTGATCTTCCTGTCTGGGTTGGCGCCCCCCCCCCCCCCTTGTTTGTGCTGTGGTGGAGACCTCTGTGGGCTATACTCGGCCTTGTCTCAGGATTGTAAGTTGGTGGTTGGGGATATCCCTCTAGTGGTGCGGGGGCTGTGCTTTGGCGGAGTGGGTGGGGTTATATCCTTCCTGTTTGGCCCTGTCCGGGGGTTTCTTCGGATGGGGCCACAGTGTCTCCGGACCGCTCCTGTCTCAGCCTCCAGTATTTATGCTGCAGTAGTTTATGTGTCGGGGGGCTGGGGTTAGTTGGTTATACCTGGAGTACTTCTCCTGTCTTATCCAGTGTCCTGTGTGAATTTAAGTATGCTCTCTCTAATTCTCTCGTTCTCTCTTTCTCTCTGAGAACCTGAGCCCTAGGACCATACGTCAGGACTACCGGGCATGATGACACCTGCTGCCCCCAGTCCGCCTGGCCTTGCTGCTATTCCAGTTTCAACTGTTCTGCCTGCGGCTACGAAACCCCTACCTGTCCCCAGACCTGCTGTTTTCAACTCTAAATGATCGGCTATGAAAAGCCAACTGAGAGACCTGAGCCCTAGGACCATACGTCGGGACTACCGGCCGTGGTGACTCCTTGCTATCCCCAGTCCGCCTGGCCTTGCTGCTATTCCAGTTTAAAACTGTTCTGCCTGCGGTTATGGAACCCCTACCTGTCCCAGACCTGCTGTTTTAAACTCTAATGATCGGCTATGAAAAGCCAACTGAGATTTTATTCCTGATTATTATTTGACCATGCTTGTCACTTATGAACATTTTTGAACATCTTGGCATGGTTCTGTTATAATCTCCACCCGGCACAGCCAGAAGAGGACTGGCCACCCCTCATAGCCTGGTTCCTCTCTAGGTTTCTTCCTAGGTTTTGCCTTTCTAGGGAGTTTTTCCTAGCCACCGTGCTTCTACACCTGCATTACTAGCTGTTTGGGGTTTTAGGGCTGGGTTTCTGTACAGCACTTCGAGATATTAGCTGATGTAAGAAGGGCTATATAAAATAAAATTGATTGATTGATTGATTGATAATTCTGCTCTGCATGCATTATTTGGTGTTTTACATTGTACAATTCTGCATGCAGAGTCTCAATTTGGTGTTTGTCCCATTTGGTGAATTCTTGGTTGATGAGCGGACCAAAGACCTAAAAGGCAATGGGTTCTATAACTGATTCCAGTATTTTTAGCCAGATCCTAATTGGTATGTTCCTTTTGATGGTATAGAAGGCCCTTCTTGCCTTGTCTCTCAGATCGTTCACAGCTTTGAGGAAGTTACCTGAGTGGCGCTGATGTTTAGGCCGAGGTATGTACAGTCGTTTTGAGAATTACACAAATACTAATTTTCACAAAGTCTGCTGCCTCAGTTTTGATGATGGCAATTTGCATATACTCCAGAATGTCATGAAGAGTGATCAGATGAATTGCAATTAATTGCAAAGTCCCTCTTTGCCATGAAAATGAACTTAATCCCCCAAAAACATTTCCACTGCATTTCAGCCCTGCCACAAAAGGACCAGCTGCCATCATGTCAGTGATTCTCTCGTTAACACAGGTGAGAGTGTTGATGAGGACAAGGCTAGAGATCACTCTGTCATGCTGATTGAGCTAGAATAACAGACTGGAAGCTTTAAAAAGGAGGGTGGTGCTTGAAATCATTGTTCTTCCTCTGCTAAGCATGGTTACCTGCAAGAAACACATGCCGTCATCATTGCTTTGCACAAAAAGGGCTTCACAGGCAAGGATATTGCTGCTAGTAAGATTGCACCTAAATCAACCATTTATCGGATCATCAAGAGCTTCAAGGAGAGAGGTTCAATTGTTGTAAAGAAGGCGTCAGGGTGCCCAAGAAAGTCCAGCAAGCGCCAGGACCGTCTCCTAAAGTTGATTCAGCTGGGGGATCGGGGCACCACCAGTGCAGAGCTTGCTCGGGAATGGCAGCAGGCCGGTGTGAGTGCATCTGCACGCACAGTGAGGCGAATACTTTTGGAGGATGGCCTGGTGTCAAGAAGGGCAGCAAAGGAGCCACTTCTCTCCAGGAAAAACATCAGGGACAGACTGATATTCTGCAAAAAGGTACAGGGATTGGACTGCTGAGGACTGGGGTAAAGTCATTTTCTCTGATGAATTCCCTTTCCAATTGTTTGGGGGCATCCGGAAAAACACCTTGGCCGGAGAAGACAAGGTGAGCGCTACCATCAGTCCTGTGTCATGCCAACAGTAAAGCATCCTGAGACCATTCAGGTGTGGGGTTGCTTCTCAGCCAAGGGAGTGGGCTCACTCACATTTTTGCCGAATAACACAGCTATGCATAAAGAATGGTACCAACACACCAACCATCCAAGAACAGTTTGGTGACGACCAATGCCTTTTCCAGCATGATGGAGCACCTTGACATAAGGCAAAAGTGATAACTAAGTGGCTCGGGGAACAAAACATCGACATTTTGGGTCCATGGCCAGGAAACTCCCCAGACCTTAATCCCATTGAGAACTTGTGGTCGATCCTCAAGAGTCGGGTGGACAAACAAAAACCCACAAATTCGGACAATCTCCAAGCATTGATTATGCAAGAATGGGCTGTCATCAGTCAGGATGTGGCCCAGAAGATAATTGACATCATGCCAGGGCGGATTGCAGAGGTCTTGAAAAATAAGGGTCAACATTGCAAATATTGACTCTTTGCATAAACTTAATGTAATTGTCAATAAAAGCCTTTGACACTTATGGAATGCTTGTAATTATACTTCAGTATACCATAGTAACACCTGACAAAAATATCTAAAAACACTGAAGCAGCAAAGTTTGTGAAGACCAATACTTGTGTCATTCTCAAAACTTTTGACCATGACTGTATAGTTTCTTGTGTGCTCTAGGGCAACGGTGTCTAGATGGAATTTGTATTTGTGGTCCTGGCAACTGGACCTTTTTTGGAACACGATTATTTTTGTCTTACTGAGATTTACTGTCAGGACCCAGGTCTGACAGAATCTGTGCAGAAGATCTAGGTGCTGCTGTAGGCCCTCCTTGGTTGGGGGCAGAAGCAGATCATCAGCAAACAGTAGACATTTCACTTCAGATTCTAGTAGGGTGAGGCCGGGTGCTGCAGACTGTTCTAATGCCCTCGCCAATTCGTTGATATATATGTTAAAGAGGGTGGGGCTTAAGCTTCATCCCTGTCTCACCCCACGGCCCTGTGGAAAGAAATGTGTGTGTTTTATAATGTTGTATGTTTTCCCCGAACACCACTTTCCATCGATTTGTATAACAGACCCTCATGCCAAATTGAGTGAAAAGCTTTTTTGAAATCAACAAAGCATGAGAAGACTTTGCCTTTGTTTTGGTTTGTTTGCTTGTCAGTTAGGGTGTGCAGGTTGATA
This sequence comes from Coregonus suidteri, assembly GCA_036851935.1. Classification (NCBI taxonomy): domain Eukaryota; kingdom Metazoa; phylum Chordata; class Actinopteri; order Salmoniformes; family Salmonidae; genus Coregonus; species Coregonus suidteri. The sequence goes on along the minus strand of CM072218.1, from coordinate 104,421,224 downwards.
CCATCAACACCACAGGCCTTTTTGGGTTGGAGGGTTTGTATTTTGTCCTGTAGTTCATTTAATGTAATTGGAGAATCCAGTGGGTTCTGGTAGTCTTTAATAGTTGATTCTAAGATTTGTATTTGATCATGTTTTTGCTGTTTGTTCTATGTTATAGGGCCAAACAGATTGGAGAAGTGGTTTATCCATACATTTCCATTTTTGGATAAATAACTCTTTGTGTTGTTGTTTGTTTAGTGTTTTCCAATTTTCCCAGAAGTGTTTAGTCTATGGATTCTTCAATTACATTGAGCTGATTTCTGACGTGCTGTTCCTTTTTTTTTGCGTAGTGTATTTCTGTATTCTTTTAGTTATTCACCATAGTGAAGGAGTAGGCTCAGGTTTTCTGGGTCTCTATGTTTTTGGTTGGATAGGTTTCTCAATTTCTTACTTAGGTTTTTGCATTCTTCATCAACATATTTGTCATTGTTGTTCATATTTGTAGGTTTTCTGCGTGAAATGTTTAGATTTGATAGGGAAGCTGAGAGGTCAAATATACTGTTTAGGATTTCTACTGCCAAGTTCCTCTGGCTTTGATGCCTCATGATTGAGTATTGCTCTCTCTCTCTCTCTCTCTCTCTCTCTCTCTCTCTCTCTCTCTCTCTCTCTCTCTCTCTCTCTCTCTCTCTCTGCCTCTCTCTCTCTCTCTCTCTCTCTCTCTCTCTCTCTCTCTCTCTCTCTCTCTCTCTGCCTCTCTCTCTGTCTCTCTCTCTCTGCCTCTCTCTGCCTCTCTCTCTCTCTCTCTCTCTCTCTCTCTCTCTCTCTCTCTCTCTCTCTCTCTCTCTCTCTCTCTCTCTCTCTCTCTCTCTCTCTCTCTCTCTCTCTCCTCTCTCTCTCTCTCTCTCTCTCTCTCTCTCTCCTCTCTCTCTCTCTCTCTCTCTCTCTCTGCCTCTCTCTCTCTCTGCCTCTCTCCCTTCCTCTCTCTCTCTGCCTCTCTCTCTGCCTCTCTCTCTGCCTCTCTCTCTGCCTCTTTCTCTGCCTCTCTCTCCCTTCCTCTCTCTCTGCCTCTCTCTCTGCCTCTTTCTCTGCCTCTCTCCCTTCCTCTTTCTCTGCCTCTCTCCCTTCCTCTTTCTCTGCCTCTCTCTCCTCTGCCTCTCTCCCTTCCTCTTTCTCTGCCTCTCTCTCCTCTGCCTCTCTCTCTGCCTCTCTCTCTGCCTCTCTCTCTGCCTCTTTCTCTGCCTCTCTCCCTTCCTCTTTCTCTGCCTCTCTCTGCTCTGCCTCTCTCCCTGCCTCTTTCTCTGCCTCTCTCTCCTCTGCCTCTCTCTCTGCCTCTCTCTCTGCCTCTATATCCTCTCTCTGCCTCCCTCTCCTCTCTCTGCCTCTTTCTCTGCCTCTCTCCTCTGCCTCTCTCTCTGCCTCTCTCTCTGCCTCTATATCCTCTCTCTGCCTCCCTCTCCTCTCTCTGCCTCTGTATCTGCACCCCTCCATTCCTCTTCTAGTCGCTCAGGTTCAGCACTCTGTTGTCTCATTGATCTCCCTTACAACCATCGATACCCTTCAGATACAGCTACCTGTCTGAAGAGGTTCTGTAAAGCATGAAGAGACAGAGACACAAGCACACACACACACACACACACACACACACACACACACACACACAAACATATTGAGCATCTACACTGATTTCCTACTATCTTCCCAAACTTTTGCCTTTACTCAGTCTTTCATTAAGCCAGAGGACTTAACTGGCACACTTACATAGTGTTAGAAATAGAATAGAATTGCCACCGTCGTTTCCCATCACAGAACAATGACTTTTCTCCTGGTTTCTCCTGGTCTCTTCTGGAATCTGAAACTCCTGTCAGCGGTCACACCTACCATTCTGTCCCCAGGACCCTCAGCAGTAGTGGATGGATGGATGTTTTAGCCCAGTCGGTGGGGGAGCAGAGGAGCTCCTAAAGATCAGAGGCTTGATGGCTGAGGCCCTGTAGACTCAAAACATTACGGAGAGTGGACTGGATGAGCTTTATTCGGCTGTGTGTGTGTGTGTGTGTGTGTGTGAGTGTGTGTGTGTGAGTGTGTGTGTGTGTATGTGTGTGTGTGTGTGTAGCCTGGCCTGCACTCCAGGGTCTGTAGGGGATAATGGCTCAGGCAGGGCTCCACAGCCCAACTCAGCGCCTGTGGTCAGATGGCCCCACGTCACCCACCATGTGAGGACAGAGCCAGGTGACATGGGGACCGCCAGGCAGCAACACTTTCACAGTCACTTCAGCCTGTCTTTGACAAACACTCTCAATGACACTCCAGAAAAGAGGGGGAGAGGGAATTAGAGAGAAAGAGGGAGAGAAGCAGAGGCAGAGAGAGAGAGAGAGAGAGAGAGAGAGAGAGAGAGAGAGAGAGAGAGAGAGAGAGAGAGAGAGAGAGAGAGAGAGAGAGAGAGAGAGAGAGAGAGAGATGAAGAGGGAGAGGGAGAGAGAGAGAGAGAAGGGGGGAGAGAGAGGGAGAGGGAGAGGGAGAGAGAGAGATAGAGAGAGAGAGAGAGAGAGAGAGAGAGAGAGAGAGATAAAAGCCAAAAGCTGCAGATGGTGTCCCCCCCCCCTCTCTCTCTCTCTCTATCTCCCTCTCTCCCTCTCCCTCTCTCTCTCCCCCCCTTCTCTCTCTCTCTCTCTCTCTCTCTCCTCTCTCTCTCTCTCTCTCTCTCTCTCTCTCTCTCTCTCTCTCTCCCTCTCTCTCTCCCTCTCCCTCTCTCTCTCCCCCCTTCTCTCTCTATCTCTCTCTCTCTCTCTCTCTCTCTCTCTCTCTCTCTCTCTCTCTCTCTCTCTCTCTCTCTCTCTCTCTCTCTCTCTCTCTCTCTCTCTCTCTCTCTCTCTCTCTCTCTCTCGTGCCCTCATAAGAGCCCTTCTCTTGACATCAGTAACAAATAAAGCTGGCTAAAGGGAGCATTTAACCTCAACCTCCGGTGTCAAGGACCTGATGATATCGTAACCAGAAGGACCTGATGATGTCGACACAAGAGAAGAGAATGAAACCAGAAGCCAAAAAGACACTTAAGGACAGGAAGAAAAACAACACCGGCCAGCAGCAGTGGCGTCATGTCTCAAGCACACCGCTAATTTCAGGACGTCAGATGTGCTGTGATGCGTACATTCGCCTGGCAGGCTAGTGTTTATCTCTGTGTGGCAGACCAGCGTTCATCTGATGAACACACTTATACACGCACGTATACACACACACAAACACACACACACACACACACACACCCTATACCACTAATGCCCACTCCCCCCATCCTACCTCCATCCTCACAGGACCACATCGCCCCCTACCCACCCCCCCTATCATCCCTTTGGTCCATCTCCAACCTTCTGTATTTAATTGCAGCTCCAGCAGCAGCACAGTAGCCACAACAGCTGGTTTAATCTAATGTAATCCTTCTGCTTTGCTCTGTATAGCACCGATACTAGATAGATAGATAGATAGATAGATAGATAGATAGATAGATAGATAGATAGATAGATAGATAGATAGATAGATAGATAGATAGATAGATAGATAGATAGATAGATAGATAGATAGATAGATAGATAGATAGATAGATAGATAGATAGATAGATAGATAGATAGATAGATAGATAGATAGATAGATAGATAGATAGATAGATAGATAGATAGATAGATAGATAGATAGATAGATAGATAGATAGATAGATAGATAGATAGATAGATAGATAGATAGATAGATAGATAGATAGATAGATAGATAGATAGATAGATAGATAGATAGATATAGATAGATAGATAGATAGATAGATAGATAGATAGATAGATAGATATAGATAGATAGATAGATAGATAGATAGATAGATAGATAGATAGATAGATAGATAGATAGATAGATAGATAGATAGATAGATAGATAGATAGATAGGTAGGTAGGTAGGTAGGTAGGTAGGTAGGTAGGTAGGTAGGTAGATAGATAGATGTGGAATAAGATGTGCCTTAGGATTTTAGGAGATGATTGATGACCCGTGCAAACTCCATTTCCCAGCAGACTTAGAGCCAGGCCTCCCCCAGGCAGGGACCCCAGGGCTAGATAAATGTAGACTTTTGTGGTGGGGATAGATATATAGAATTAGCTTAGGAAATGAGTTTTAATAGATTACATTTATTTTGTCCTTTTTGCTAATTGAGCTAATCTTTACGGAACACACCACGTTTTGTATTGCCTCAGTAGGTGTGAAATTATATTGAAAGGAAAAAGGCTGCCACACCCTGCATTTGCAATATAAGCCTTTGGCAAGCTTTATTCATGTCATCTCTGTGGAGAAATTAGAAAATGGCTTCCATTGCCAATAACAAAGGCTTCATTCATTTGGATACACTACTGGTATAAAACACCTCAATCCTGCTGTTCATTGAGTGTTATTAATTCATTCAGTTATTCATTCATTCAGTGTTAACAAGTATTAGAGACACCTCCAGACAGAGGACCACTTGGGAAACAAGGGTTTTGATGAATGATTTTAAGTGCTATCCTCTAGGAATAAAATGTACAGTCTCTCTCTCTCTCTCTGTGTGTGTGTCTCTGTCTCTGTCTCTGTCTCTGTCTCTGTCTCTGTCTCTG
>CM072218.1:104391621-104414121 GCA_036851935.1 Coregonus suidteri | reverse complement strand
AGACTTGCTGCCACACCAGTCTGTCCCCTATACATAATAAATTGATGGGGGGCGCCACTACCACATTTAAAACTGCTACAGCACTCTAACTGACGGTTGCAACGAACATAGCCTCTTACAAGACACACCTCAAAATATGTTAATGAGCTTAGAAACAACAACAATCTCCTAGGTTTTTGGTGCTCCAGAGATGCAGTACGGTATTGTATGTATTCTGTGGCGTGGAATTATTGTACCATTTGAAATACAGCAATTTTCCCACAATGCACCATCATTTACAGTATGCAGCAGCGAAACGTTTTCGGAGATTTTTTACCGTTGATAATACCTAAAATTACCTTATAAATTACAGTTTTCCGTTACGGTGTACCCATTGATTCTTGAAGAATGTAACTTATGAATGCCTCATAAGCTTGTTTTACTCTACTGTTTAAAAAAAAAAAAAATGGAAACACTGTATACAATGGTGTAATGTGAGGGTAAACGCAATTGAACGCACGTTTTGCAGAAGAATGTTACTTTTTTCACTGCGACCACCGCTGACTGTATAGCCTCAAAACATATAGATATTTTTAAATCATTTTGATATCTTGGATGGTCAGTCCCGGCTCTGTCAGCATTTTACCAAAACAGTGGTGGGGCTTTGTTATTGTTTGAACAGAGCAGATTGCCCTTTTAAGTACACATACACAAACGTACAGACGTACAGACGTGCATTGCTGTTTCATTTCTGCCTTTGCGTTACACATTCAGAAAGACTCTAGAAGAATTGTTTGGATCACATCTTGTACCTCAACTTCTTTCAAGGTTCATTCTCTCGGATGACCTTTATGCAAAACCACATTATTCTCCATCAACAGTAAAGTGATCACAGGTCTGTGTAAATGTCTGTGCTGTGGCCTGGTAAAAGGAAATGAGATACGATTCAATCAACAAATGAAACCTCTGTCTCCGTCTTTAAACTTTCATAAGTTATTCATGTGTTCATTTAGCCGCCCCTGGAAAGAGTTAGACTAAAGTACTTTTCCTTTAGTTTCACCAGCCCAGATCATGGTTATTTCTGAAGAAGGTTTTACTTGCAATGGGGTGATAGGTGGTTGTTTTACCAACTTTACGTTGAATAGACTGATTAGTAAGTCGTTCTGGATTATAGCGTCTGCTAAATGACTAAAATGTAACTGTAAGGAATGTGGTAGGAGCTGTAATGGTGGTTTATTTAACCTTTAATGTAACAGGGAAGACATATTGAGACCTATGTCTCTTTTATAAATGTGCCATGTATATGCAACATAAATATACACATTATAACCAAACTATATATATATATATTAAAATACAAAAACACAGTCATGGGAAGCACAAATAAAGCATCACAAATCACCCAGAAAAACATTTACATTCCTCCACAAATAAGTCCCCCAATCAATACTTTAAATAGTCCCAACGGCAACAGAACATCAAGATGAAATGTATTTTGAATTTTGTTCCAGCAATACGGAGAATTAAAAGATCATTAACAACTAAAGTGGTTGCTGTAATAGTGCTGTGCCCAGGCCTAAACCCTGATTGGTTTACATTCAAAATACATTTATCAGATAAAGAAGAGCAAAGCTGTACATTTACCAAGGATTCTAGAATCTTAGCCGGACAAGGAAGCCTTGAAATGGGGCGCTCATTATTATGATGATCACTACTACCCCACGCCCTTATGGAGTGGCAGCACAAGAGCTGATTTCCATACTTTAGGAATATTTCCTGGAAACAATGTTAAATACAAAATGTGGGTTATTGAGCCAACGACGATGGGCGCTGCACACCTAAGCAGACCGGGATCCAATTGTTGTCTATTGCCAGAAAAAGCATCCAGGACTTATTTTTCTATAAATGGCCTAAAATAAACATTTTGTTTTGGTTTGTTTTTTTGTCATTTAGCAGACGTTCTTATCCAGAGCGACTTACGGTTAGTGAGTGCATACATTTTTCATACTTTGACTATAATTTCTCTGATCATTCAGCAAGTTTTCCCCTATCAGCACCCAGCCCAATAATATTGTGAATAGGCTTAGAAGTCATTTCAAAAAGAGGTGGCCTGCTGAAATAAAATGGTGATTAACTGCATCAATGATGACATTGTTTTCCGTAATGAGGCCAGTGTCTGAATTTGTTGTGGCAGAGAGGAAGAGGTAGAACCCTTCAGGGATTTGACAGTTTTCCAGAATTCAGCCAGGTTCTCATTGCAATCCGAAAGAGTGTTTACATAATAATCAGATTTAGCCTTTCTGATTTGTCTTACACAAAGATTCCTCAGTTGCTTAAAAGCTTGCCAGTCCGGGCCTAAACCTGTGTTCCCAACCTTGACCCAAGCATCATCTCTTTTATGAATTACCTCAGACAATTCCGGAGTGTACCAGGCATTCGATTTACCTTTAACCCTTAATTTTTTTGAAAGAAGCATGATTATCCACAATAGTATTGAATACATCTACAAGAAGGCTCAAAGCTAAATCAGGTTCAGGAATAGCTGAAATACAATCATGGTCACTAAAATAAAGATTATGTAAAAAACCCTGTTCAATTAACTTGTTCAACTTTGTGACGACACGAGGCTTATATGTTTGTATTCTCATACCTCTAACACAAAACAACTGGCCGATGATCAATAATATATTGGGTGAAGACACCAGTGGAAACAAATTTCTCTGGTGTATTCGTTAAAATTAGATCAATCAGGGTTGGGCCGTGTATGCTTATTCACCAGCTGGGTTAATAATTAATAATAATAATAATAATAATATGCCATTTAGCAGATGCTTTTATCCAAAGCAACTTACAGTCATGTGTGCATACATATTTACGTATGGGTGGTCCCGGGGATCGAACCCACTACCCTGGCGTTACAAGCGCCATACTCTACCAATTGAGCTACAAGAGGACCACGGTTAGGTTTAGATCATTACACATGTATTTTAGATTGTCTGAAGCCTGCATTTCCCAAACATAATTTAGGTCACCCAGGATAATAACTTCTGATTTAGTAAAGGGAGGACGGTAGACCCCCATAACAGTTATGGATACATTTTTCCCAGGACAAAGGCTTAAAGATAGTAGCTTAACATTTTCAGGGAAATTGATTTCAGTAAAGGGATAAATAATAGTTAATAAAATTGACCACTCCACAACATCTACCATGTCTGTCAGCTCTGAACACATGAATACCCTCAATATTAATATCAGAGTCCAGAATGTCCCCTGAGATCCAAGTTTCAGTCAATACCAGAATGTCCGGATTCGTCTGCATAGCCCAGATCTTGATGTAATCCAGTTTAGGAAGTTAGCTCTTAATGTTCAGATGCATCAACCCAAGTCTTTTACGATATTTTTAAAGTCACGTGGAGTCTCCAACTCAAACAAGCTACGTTCAATAGGCGGTTGCAGGCCCTGTCGGATGGGAAGGGTAGGTGAGATGGCAGGGGAGAGGTGACTTCACTGGGGGGGGGGGGGTCTGCAGGTCTGGCCAGTCAGTCAGAGTGTGGTAACATGAGGCAGTAGCACCACCACCATGCTGAGGAGTAGAAAAGGGAAAAGGTCTTAGAGTGGGACCTATCCAGGATATACTGTAATGTCTCTATTTGATTACTCTGGATGTCCAGCTCAGACATGTGTGTGGCCTAATCTTCACAGCTGAGCCGACGAACTGACTTGTTGGAATGGTGGCGTCCTAGGACGGTGCCACGTTGAAAGTCACTGAGCTCTTCAGTAAGGCCATTCTACTGCCAATGTTTGTCTATGGAGATTGCATGGCTGTGTGCTCGATTTTATACACCTGTCAGCAATGGGTGTGGCTGAAATAACCGAATCCACTCATTTGAATGGTTGTCCACATACTTTTGTATATATAGTGTATATTCCTCAATAAGCTGACAGTTTCCACATTGGAAATTTGGCCGGTCAATATTATCCTGGAACTGTGCAAAATAGGTGCAGCTCTTACATGGGATGAAATGTTCACCGTAGTCTCTGAAGGTGGTAGCCGCCAATCTGGAACAAGTCAGTTTCCCCGTATGGCGGAAAGTGGTAGACGCCATTTTGGAAAAAGTCTGTAAAGATTCACACAAATAAAAGCTAAAAGTCAATCAATCCACACAGTGTGATAGTTAGTTAGATTGAATCACAGTTTGTAGGATCACCACAGTTATAGGCAGCAACCCAACCACAGACTAGAAACCAGCCAGCACTAGGACCCACAATAAACACAACCAAGGCACAAAACTAGCCAGCATGACAACAGCAAGGAGAGAGCGTTGACTTACTCAATGTGATTAAATGCTGGGGCCCATCAAAACAGCAATGCAATGGAGGCCGTGTTACTAGTATGATAGCCAGGAGAGAAGCACCTTTGAGGGGATGTAGTTTCCAGTACAGGCCGGTTGAAGCCGGGAGGGAGGCAAGCGCTGCACCGGGCCGCGGGAGAGTCAAAAAGAGTAAGTCCAAGTAGGCTAAACCAAGTGGAGTTCAAGTTTGGCAGTAGTCCAAAAACATCCAAGGCACAATGTGAAGTGGAAGGATGAAAGCAGCAGTAGGCCTCAGGTGTCTGATCAGATAATGCCCCAGTGCAGAGTAGGGTGCCCAGGTACAGTGGGGAAAAAAAGTATTTAGTCAGCCACCAATTGTGCAAGTTCTCCCACTTAAAAAGATGAGAGAGGCCTGTAATTTTCAACATAGGTACACGTCAACTATGACGGACAAATTGAGCATTTTCTTTCCAGAAAATCACATTGTATGATTTTTAATGAATTTATTTGCAAATTATGGTGGAAAATAAGTATTTGGTCAATAACAAAAGTTTCTCAATACTTTGTTATATACCCTTTGTTGGCAATGACACAGGTCAAACGTTTTCTGTAAGTCTTCACAAGGTTTTCACACACTGTTGATGGTATTTTGGCCCATTCCTCCATGCAGTTCTCCTCTAGAGCAGTGATGTTTTGGGGCTGTCGCTGGGCAACACGGACTTTCAACTTGCTCCAAAGATTTTCTATGGGGTTGAGATCTGGAGACTGGCTAGGCCACTCCAGGACCTTGAAATGATTCTTACGAAGCCACTCCTTCGTTGCCCGGGCGGTGTGTTTGGGATCATTGTCATGCTGAAAGACCCAGCCACGTTTCATCTTCAATGCCCTTGCTGATGGAAGGAGGTTTTCACTCAAAATCTCACGATATATGGCCCCATTCATTCTTTCCTTTACACGGATCAGTCGTCCTGGTCCCTTTGCAGAAAAACAGCCCCAAAGCATGATGTTTCCACCCCCATGCTTCACAGTAGGTATGGTGTTCTTTGGATGCAACTCAGCATTCTTTGTCCTCCAAACACGACGAGTTGAGTTTTTACCAAAAAGTTTTATTTTGGTTTCATCTGGTTTCATCTGACCATATGACATTCTCCCAATCCTCTTCTGGATCATCCAAATGCACTCTAGCAAACTTCAGACGGGCCTGGACATGTACTGGCTTAAGCAGGGGGACACGTCTCGCACTGCAGGATTTGAGTCCCTGGCGGCGTAGTGTGTTACTGATGGTAGGCTTTGTTACTTTGGTCCCAGCTCTCTGCAGGTCATTCCCTAGGGGTGAGATCTTGCGTAGAGCCCCAGATCGAGGGAGATTATCAGTGCTCTTGTATGTCTTCCATTTCCTAATAATTGCTCCCACAGTTGATTTCTTCAAACCAAGCTGCTTACCTCTTGCAGATTCAGTCTTCCCAGCCTGGTGCAGGTCTACAATTTTGTTTCTGGTGTCCTTTGACAGCTCTTTGGTCTTGGCCATAGTGGAGTTTGGAGTGTGACTGTTTGAGGTTGTGGACAGGTGTCTTTTATACTGATAACAAGTTCAAACAGGTGCCATTAATACAGGTAACGAGTGGAGGACAGAGGAGCCTCTTAAAGAAGAAGTTACAGGTCTGTGAGAGCCAGAAATCTTGCTTGTTTGTAGGTGACCAAATACTTATTTTCCACCATAATTTGCAAATAAATTCATAAAAAATCCTACAATGTGATTTTTTTTTCTCAATTTGTCTGTCATAGTTGACGTGTACCTATGATGAAAATGACAGGCCTCTCTCATCTTTTTAAGTGGGAGAACTTGCACAATTGGTGGCTGACTAAATACTTTTTTCCCCCACTGTACACACAAGCACAGAAGTGAGCACACACACTAGGGGGAGGGCTCTGGCTTGAGGGAGATAGATATAGATTGTGATGACAGAATGGGGGTGCGAGGTTACAGTCTGTTTGTACAAAAGAGGATTACCCCAACACACACTATCCCAGGGGCTACACACACACACACACACACACACACACACACACACACACACACACACACACTCCCCCAGAGCAGAGCTGACAGTGTTCTAATAATGTCTCCCTTTTTATCAGTGAGAACACAAAGCCACATGTTGTTCCTGTTTGTCCTGTAAGGCGCGGCCGTGTGTGCGCGCGTGTGTGTGTGTGTGTGTCTGTGTGTGTGTGTGTGTGTGTGTGTGTGTGTGTGTGTGTGTGTGTGTGGCTCGCATCACAATTGGAGACAAACATCAAGTGGCGGTAGTAAATTGGAAAGTCAGTGCTTTTCATCTCTCTATCTAAATCCTTTTTCTATTCTCCAGCTCCCCAAAGTAATTAGAGCCTCGTGAAACAGGGGTGAGAGGGTGCTCAGAGCAGTGCCCTGCCTTCCCCACGTCCCCCTCTGCAAATACAGGAACTGCCCCTCCTTGTCCCGCCACGCCCGAGCCTGGTCGTTTTGAAAAAATTATGTCCTGGCCGCTTTCTCCATAAATTACCCGTTCGTCATGTCACTGTGCACATTCACCACAGCCAAACCAACACTTACTGCAGTATGCTTCTGAACCAGTGACTATCTGTGACTATCTGTGCTTTTGATAGTTTGAGATCGACTACATTGCAGTCGGACTGCGCAGAATCACTGATCTCCAAATCAGCTGACTTGGCATCTCATTTTGCGATCAAACATAAATGATTCTGGGCAGTGTCTTGCTCAAACTGATGCTGTTAAAGTCTGTACCCATCTGTACCCACCCGTTATCACTCCAGGGCGACATCCTGAACAGTATGACCAAAGGGCTGAGGGGTAGACTGGGGAGGGAGTGTTACTGACCTGCCCTGTCTTGCCCCATGGACCTCAGCACTACATTATCTTGTGTTCTCCTACCCTGGGGCCAAGGCATTAACAGGACGTGATGTGAAGTCACTACATTATCTTGTGTTCTCCTACCCTGGTGCCAAGGCATTAACAGGAAGTGATGTGAAGTCACTACATTATCTTGTGTTCTCCTACCCTGGTGCCAAAGCATTAACAGGAAGTGATGTGAAGTCAGTCTAGTATCTATCTGGCTGATTTTACGTTCGAAAGGGGTCCGAACACCTATTACGTTTTACATGTTAGCCCTTTAGCAGACGCTCTTATCCAGAGCGACTTGCAGTTAGTGCATTCATCTCAAGGTAGCTAGGTGAGACAACCACATATTATCACAGTCACAGTTAGTGCATTCATCTCAAGGTAGCTAGGTGAGACAACCACATATTATCACAGTCACAAGTGAGCAACAAACATTTTGCTGATATTATTATCCAGACATGTAGCCGTACCCGTCAGTTAGGAATGACAATTGCTTTTCAAAAGTGTCAGTTGCCTTAAAATACCCTTATATCTGAAATGTACAGATCAGTTGTTTTGTATTTTGGCCCACAAATAGGCTGGTCATGATGGGGATGCATGTCAACACTGACAGCTGTCCAAATGGCAGCCTTTAGAAATATATATATATATATATATATGTATATATATATATATTTAAATAGAATGAAAGGAGGGTATGGACAGGTCTAAATGGGATCAGTAGATTCATACACAATTCAAATAAGTGAGATTAGAAATGAATGACATGTCTGTCAGTCTATGTCTAATTTGTCAGATAATTTTGTCAAGATATTGGACAATGTTTTGACAACCTATCAACATGGTCATCCGTATTAGCCGCTTTCCTCCCCTCTCGCCTCCTCGCCTCTTCTGTTCTGCCGCAGCCACTTCACCCCTCTCTCGTTCTCTTTGTTTCTCCTCAGATCCCATTTCCTCTTATTGCGACTTCCCTTTCTTTCCCCTCGTCCCCTGATCCCCCATGATGCCTTCTGTTATCCCCCCCGTCTCTCTTGTTTCCATAGAAATAGTTCAATAGTACAGTCAAGAGGACCCGCTGCCACGTCCGCCTTTTCTTCACACCCCAGCTAACAACAAACGTTCCAACAGCTATAGAGGACGTTCCCTTATTAAGAGTCTCATTGTGTAATTAAATAACCTTTTCATAGGTTTTTGTTCCCGTGATGTGCAAGGAATGTTTCCAAGAGAACATCCCCTTAATGTCAAAATAGATCTTACCCAGAAAAGTGGTTACCGTGTTCTCAGAATTAAAGGTATGAATGTTCTAGAAACGTTTCATGGGACGTTGGAGGAACATTTCTGTGTATCAGTTGTCAGGACGTCGCCTGATGGTCCCAAAGAAATGTTGTCCCCCCCCCCCCCCCCCCCCAAAAAAAAAAAAAAGAGAGAGAATTACACATCACGCCTTGTTACTGTTGCCGAGCCAATCAAGGCCCTGACTGGTGAACCACTGATCCATTCATAGCTCTTTGTCTTTTGGCAAGGTTAGGGATACTCTCTCACACACAGTGCTTTTAACATATAGTGTTTTCAATGTATGTATTTGAAATAATCCTCCCTAGGCACTGAAGTAGATGAAACAACTTGATAGGTGTAAGCAGTAAGGTGCACTTTCAATTAAATCTCAGCTCTGTTAAAAGTACACACAAGAAAAACTTGTATTGATCATAGTTGTTCGGGAGTATCATTAAAAATAGTTTAACATGCCCCACCAACATTAGACAACTATACTGAAAGCCCTTAAATTGCTAAAATAAGTAGGCCTAAATCAAATCAATGATGAGAATAGTCAGATTAAACTATGCATAACATGGACATGGTGTCGTGACAGGAAGATCGGAGTACTGTGAATCAAGAGGTTGTGAGTTCAACTCCCAGGTGAGGACATTTTGAATAGTAGTCACTGTATAAATAAACATGCACAATGTAAGTCGAAGAGTGTAAAGTATGTGCGTTACTAATACTGTATGTTAAAAAGCACTGTGTATGTTTGAGTATCCCTTGCCAACAGACAAAGAGCTGTCACTGGATAACCAATCAGGGCCTTGATTGGCTTGGCAAAGGTAACAATGTGTAATGAAACCTTTTTTTTGGGGGGGGGGTCTTTGGGACCATCAGGCAACGTTCTGATACACAGAAATGTTCTTGCAACATTATCTTGAAACATGTCTACAGCATTCATATATTACACTGAGTGTACAAAACATCGAGCGATAGCCCTGGTTCCCAACGAACACAGTAGTATATTCACTGAGCTTGTGTGACGTACGATGAGAAATCTGACACCACTTGAAGCTGGGATGTCCCTCCTACCATTTCATTCGCTCTTCCGACTGTCCATCAACTCCTGGCTGAACCCTACGTCACAGCCACTGACAAAGCAGATGCCTGCAATCGTTACATCCTAATGTTCTCCTAACTCTAAAGCCAAAAAGGTTTCTCAGAAGGTTTTCGCTAACATAGATAAAATGTTCCCTTAACTAACGGAAAACTGGACACCATTAGGTGAACATTACGGGAGCATTACAAAAACGTTCTCTCTCCCTAGAATTGTTAGCTGGGACTCTCTTTTCATCGATCGTTCCATCCCTCCCTCCCCCCATCCTCCCTCCCTCCCTCCCTCCCCCACTTTCTCCCTCTTTTCTTGTTTTCTCTTTTCTTCTCACCCCCTCCCTTGTTTTCAATTTTTTTTTCAATGGACTGATTCCTTTTTCTTCTTTGCAGGAGGAGAGGAGCTAGCTGGCAGATCAGGAGATATTGTATCATGGCCAAGACAGGCAAAGCTCCTTTCTGTCCCTAGCATCTAATTCATGTTAATCCTTTAATCTCTGGCTTGTAGTGCAGACCCCTCAGTTACAGGGACGGAGAGAGAGAGAGAGAGAGAGAGAGAGAGAGAGAGGGAGTGGCGGAGAGAGGGAGGGAGTGGCAGAGAGAAGGAGGGGTCGGGATAGCTATGCTTGCAGTGCTGACCCCTCTCCTTGCCTCGGCCACTGTCCCAGAGAGAGGGAGGAAAATAGCAATGTGTATATGTACAGTACAGTATATATGTGCTCTATGCACTGAGTATCCCAAACATTAGGAACACCTTCCTAATATTTAGTGGCCCCCCCCCCCCCCCCCCCCCCCCCCCCCCCCACCCCCTTTTGCCCTCAGAACAGCCTCAATTCGTCGGGGCATGGTCTCTACAAGGTGTCGAAAGCGTTCTACAGGGATGCTGGCCCATGTTGACTCCAATGCTTCCCACAGTTGTGTCAAGTTGGCTGGATGTCCTTTGGGTGGTGGGACCATTCTTGATACACACTGGAAACTGTTGACCGTGAAAAACCCAGCAGCGTTGCAGTTCTTGACACACTCAAACCGGTGTGCCTGGCACGTACTACCATACCCCGTTCAAAGACACGTAAATCTTTTGTCTTTCCCATTCATCCTCTGAATGGCACACATACACAATCCATGTCTCAATTGTCTCAAGGCTTAAAAATATTTTTTTAACCGGTCTCCTCTCCTTCATCTACACTGATTGAAGTGGATTTAACAAGTGACATCAATAAGGGATCATAGCTTTCACCTGGATTCACCTGGTCGGTCTATGTCATGGAAAGAGCAGGTGTTCTTAATGTTTTCTATACTCCGTTTATATGCAGTGCCTTCGGAAAGTATTCAGATCCCTTGAGTTTTTCCACATTTTGCTACATTACAGCATATTTTAAAAATGATTAAATAAATAAAAAAAATCCTTAGCAATCTACACACAATACCCCATAATGACAAAGCGAAAACAGGTTTTGAGAAATGTTTGCACATTTATAAAAATGTAAAAAATGTATACCTTATTTACATAAGTATTCAGACCCTTTGCTATGAGACTCGAAATTCAGCTCAGGTGCATCCTGTTTCCATTGATCATCCTTGAGATGTTTCTACAACTTGATTGGAGTCCACCTGTGGTAAATTCAATTGATTGGACATGATTTGGAAAAGCACAAACCTATCTATATAAGGTACCACAGTTGACAGTGCACGTCAGAGCAAAAACCAAGACATGAGGTGGAAGGAATTGTCCGTGAGGATTTTGTCAAGGCTCAGATCTGGGGAAGGGTACCAAAAAATGTCTGCAGCATTAAAGGTCCCCAAGAACACAATGGCCTCCATCATTCTTAAACGGAAGAAGTTTGGAACCACCAATACACTTCCTAGAGCTGGCCGCCCGGCCAAACTGAGCAATTGGGGGAGAAAGGCATTCATCAGGGAGCTGACCAAGAACCCGATGGTTACTCTGACAGAGCTCTAGAGTTCCTCTGTGGAGATGGGAGAACCTTCCAGAAGGACAACCATCTCTGCAGCACTCCACCAATCAGGCCTTTATGATAGAGTGGCCAGACGGAAGCCACTCCTCAGTAAAAGGCACATGACAGCCCGCTTGGAGTTTGCCAAAAGGCACCTAAAGACTCTCAGACCATGAGAAACAAGATTATCTGGTCTGTTGAAACCAAGATTCAAATCCCTGGCCTGAATGCCAAGCGTCATGTCTGAAGGAAACCTGGCACCATCCCTACAGTGAAGCATGGTGGTGGCAGCATCATGCTGTGGGGGTGTTTTTCAGCGGCAGAGACTGGGAGACTAGTCAGGATCGAGGCAAAGATGAAACAGAGCAAAGTACAGAGAGATCCTTTGATGAAAACCTGCTCCAGAGCGCTCAGGACCTCAGACTGGGGGCGAACGTTCAATTTCCAACAGGACAACGACCCTAAGCACACAGCCAAGACAACGCAAGAGTGGTTTCGGAACAAGTCTCTGAATGTCCTTGAGTGGCCTGGACTTGAACCCGAACAAACATCTCTGGAGAGACCTGAAAATAGCTGTGTAGCAACGCTCCCCATCCAAACTGATTGAGCTTGACAGGATCTGCAGAGAAGAATGGGAGAAACTCCCCAAATAAAGGTGTGCCAAGCTTGTAGCGTCATACCCAAGAAGACTCGAGGCTGTAATCGCTGCCAAAGGTGCTTCAACAAAGTACTGAGTAAAGGGTCTGGATACTTGTGTAAATGTGATATTTCAGTAGTTTTTTTCATTTCATACATTCGCAAAAATTTCTAAAAACGATTAAGAATAAGGCTGTAATGTAACAAAATGTGTAAAAAGCTAAGGGGTCTGAATATTTTCTGAATGCACAGAGAGAGAGAGAGAGAGAGAGAGAGAGAGAGAGAGAGAGAGAGAGAGAGAGAGAGAGAGAGAGAGAGAGAGAGAGAGAGAGAGAGAGAGAGAGAGAGAGGGAGAGAGGGAGAGAGAGAGAGAGAGAGAGAGAGAGAGAGAGAGAGAGAGAGAGAGAGAGAGAGAGAGAGAGAGAGAGAGAGAGAGAGAGAATGGATCGTATCACCTCCACCTTACCCAACACCCTAGACCCACTACAGATCCACGGATGACGCACACTGCCCTATCCCACCTGGACAAAATAAATACCTATGTAAGAATGCTGTTCATCCACTACAGCTCAGCCTTCAACACTAAGATCAGGGCCCTGGGTTTGAACCCCTTCCTGTGCAACTGGGTCCTGGACTTCCTGACAGGCCGACCCCAAGTGGTGAAGGTAGGCAACAACACCTCCGCCACGCAGATCCCCAACACGGGGGCCCTACTGGGTGTTCAGCCCCCTACTGTACTCCCTGTTCACCCATGACTGCGAGGCCACGCACATCTCCAACTCAGTCATCAAGTTTGCAGACGAGACAACAATCGTAGGCCTGATTATCAACGATGACTAGACAGCCTAGAGGGAGGAGGTGAGAGCCCTGGTAGAGTGGTGCCAGGAGAATTAACCTCTCCTCAACGTCAACAAAACAAAGGAGCTGATTGTGTACTACAACAGACAGCAGAAAGAGCACGCCCCCATCCGCATCGACGGGGGCCGCAGTGGAGAGGGTCAAAAAAGTCAAGTTCCTTGAGGTGCACATCACTGACGACCTGAAATGGTCCCTTCACACAGACAGTGTGGTGAAGAAGGCACAACAGCGCCTCTTCAACCTCAGGAGGCTGAAGAAATTTGGTTTGGCACCTAAGAGACGCATGCAAAGCTCACCGGCTCAATGCACACTCGCTGGACTCTACCCACACAGTCTACACTGACACTCCAACTCACAGTGTACACTGACACTCCAACTCACAGTGTACACTGACACTCCAACTCACAGTGTACACTGACGCTCCAACTCACAGTGTACACTGACACTCCAACTCACAGTGTACACTGACACTCCAACTCACAGTGTACACTGACACTCCAACTCACAGTGTACACTGACACTCCAACTCACAGTGTACACTGACACTCCAACTCACAGTGTACACTGACGCTCCAACTCACAGTGTACACTGACACTCCAACTCACACTCTACACACATAGACACTCTTCACATTATTTTTATCATGAATATTTCTGGTTTGTACCGTTTGCTAATTGGGTTCGTATTGCGTAACTGTAATATATCGGATTACTTTTAAATGGATATGAACCATAGTCCTCACATTTCTGACTAATATTCCTTATTATTATTATTATTAGGTGAATTGTCTAATGTTATTCACAATATACTGTACATACCCCAATATACAACAATATATGGGGCGGCAGGTAGCTTAGTGGTTAAGAGCGTTGTGCCAGTAACCGAAAGGTCGCTGGTTCTAATTCCCGAGCCGACTATGTGAAAAATCTGTCGATGTGCCCTTGAGCAAGGCACTTAACCCTAATTGCTCCTGTAAGTCGCTCTGGATAAGAGCGTCTGCTAAAAAAATTAAAATATCCCAATATACATAACATATATGCTTCGTCTCTAACTATGCAGCTCTGAGGTAAGGTTAACTCAATCACGTAATATAAAACAATATGCCATTTAGCAGACGCTTTTATCCAAAAGCAACTTACAGTCATGCGTGCATACATTTTTTTTAACGTACGGGTGGTCCCGGGGATCGAGCCCACTACCCTGGCGTTACAAGCGTCGCGCTCTACCAATTGTGCTACAGAGGATTGCAAGATACTAGGTCTTTTTTCCATCAGCCTCTTAATAATTGCGTAAAGGTAAAACTAAACACGTGCATCTTATAGTATTCAGAGTGGTGATACAAGGCTAGCTACTTTGACTGTACCCATTGGACTATGGACTATAGCTACTACTATGGACCTATAGCATTCACATGATAATGGAGTCAGATGGTTTATCATAGTAGGGTCAGAGACCTTGTCACGATGTCAGTGTATGCGGTAGACTGAAGTCAGGCGCAGGACACAGAACTCAAGGAAAAAAACGTATCTTTACTTAAACACGTAAAGTAACAAGAAGCCTCCACGCAGGGAGGGAAAAAACCCGCTCACTCACGACATCCGCGAACAAACAACAAACACGCACAGAACACAATGGGAGCCACAGGGTTAAATAGGGGCGGAGTGATCACAAGATGGGCAACAGGTGTGAAACAATCAGACAACAGGTAGAACATAGAAACATAGAACACAGATCGGCAGCAGCTAGTACTCCGGGGACGACGAACGCCGAAACCTGCCCGAGCAAGGAGGAGCGGCAGCCTCGGCAGAATCCGGACCGAGAGACCTGATAAACAGCTTCTATCTCCAGGCCATCAGACTGTTTAAACAGTCACCACTAGCCGGCCTCCGCCCAGTACCCTGCCCTGAAACTTAGTCACTGTTACTAGCCGGCTACCACCCAGTACTCTGCCCTGAACATTAGTCACTGTTACTAGCCGGCCTCCAACCGGTACTCTGCCCTGCACCTTAGACTGCGTCATGTACATAGAGTCATTGATCACTGGTCACTTTAATAATGTTTACATACTGTTTTACCCATTTAATATATGTATATACTGTATTTTTACTTTATAGTACGGATTCTGATATTGCTCGTTCTGATGTTTCTTGATTTAGTTATTTTAACCTTTTGGACAATGTGCGTATTGTTTGGTTAGGTATTACTGTACTGTTGGAGCTAGGAACACAAGCATATTACTAGGTATTACTGTACTGTTGGAGCTAGGAACACAAGCATATTACTAGGTATTACTGTACTGTTGGAGCTAGGAACACAAGCATATTACTAGGTATTACTGTACTGTTGGAGCTAGGAACACAAGCATATTACTAGGTATTACTGTACTGTTGGAGCTAGGAACACAAGCATATTACTAGGTATTACTGTACTGTTGGAGCTAGGAACACAAGCATATTACTAGGTATTACTGTACTGTTGGAGCTAGGAACACAAGCATATTACTAGGTATTACTGTACTGTTGGAGCTAGGAACACAAGCATATTACTAGGTATTACTGTTGGAGCTAGGAACACAAACATATTACTAGGTATTACTGTACTGTTGGAGCTAGGAACACAAGCATATTACTAGGTATTACTGTACTGTTGGAGCTAGGAACACAAGCATATTACTAGGTATTACTGTACTGTTGGAGTTAGGAACACAAGCATATTACTAGGTATTACTGTACTGTTGGAGCTAGGAACACAAGCATATTACTAGGTATTACTGTTGGAGCAAGGAACACAAGCATATTACTAGGTATTACTGTACTGTTGGAGCTAGGAACACAAGCATATTACTAGGTATTACTGTACTGTTGGCGCTAGAAACACAAGCATATTACTAGGTATTACTGTTCTGTTGGAGCTAGGAACACAAGCATATTACTAGGTATTACTGTACTGTTGGAGCTAGAAACACAAGCATATTACTAGATATTACTGTTGGAGCTAGAAACACAAGCATATTACTAGCTATTACAACACTGTTGGAGCTAGAAACACAAGCATATTACTAGGTATTACAACACTGTTGGAGCTAGGAACACAAGCATATTACTAGGTATTACTGTACTGTTGGAGTTAGGAACACAAGCATATTACTAGGTATTACTGTACTGTTGGAGTTTGGAACACAAGCATATTACTAGGTATTACTGTACTGCTGGAGCTAGGAACACAAGCATATTACTAGGTATTACTGTACTGTTGGAGTTAGGAACACAAGCATATTACTAGGTATTACTGTACTGTTGGAGCTAGGAACACAAGCATATTACTAGGTATTACTGCTGGAGCTAGGAACACAAGCATATTACTAGGTATTACTGTACTGTTGGAGCTAGGAATACAAGCATATTACTAGGTATTACTGTACTGTTGGAGTTAGGAACAAAAGCATATTACTAGGTATTACTGTACTGTTGGAGCTAGGAACACAAGCATTTTACTAGGTATTACTGTACTGTTGGAGCTAGGAACACAAGCATATTACTAGGTATTATTGTACTGTTGGAGCTAGGAACACAAGCATATTACTAGGTATTACTGTTGGAGCTAGGAACACAAACATATTACTAGGTATTACTGTACTGTTGGAGCTAGGAACACAAGCATATTACTAGGTATTACTGTACTGTTTGGAGCTAGGAACACAAGCATATTACTAGGTATTACTGTACTGTTGGAGCTAGGAACACAAGCATATTGCTAGGTATTACTGTACTGTTGGAGCTAGGAACACAAGCATATTACTAGGTATTACTGTACTGTTGGAGCTAGGAACACAAGCATATTACTAGGGATTACTGTACTGTTGGAGCTAGGAACACAAGCATATTACTAGGTATTAACGTACTGTTGGAGCTAGGAACACAAGCATATTACTAGGTATTACTGTACTGTTGGAGCTAGGAACACAAGCATATTACTAGGTATTACTGTTGGAGCTAGGAACACAAACATATTACTAGGTATTACTGTACTGTTGGAGCTAGGAACACAAGCATATTACTAGGTATTACTGTACTGTTGGAGCTAGGAACACAAGCATATTACTAGGTATTACTGTACTGTTGGAGCTAGGAACACAAGCATATTACTAGGTATTACTGTTGGAGCTAGGAACACAAACATATTACTAGGTATTACTGTACTGTTGGAGCTAGGAACACAAGCATATTACTAGGTATTACTGTACTGTTGGAGCTAGGAACACAAGCATATTACTAGGTATTACTGTTGGAGCTAGGAACACAAGCATATTACTAGGTATTACTTTTACTGTTGGAGCTAGGAACACAAGCATATTACTAGGTATTACTGTACTGTTGGAGCTAGGAACACAAGCATATTACTAGGTATTACTGTACTGTTGGAGCTAGGAACACAAGCATATTACTAGGTATTACTGTACTGTTGGAGCTAGGAACAAAAGCATATTACTAGGTATTACTGTACTGTTGGAGTTAGGAACACAAGCATATTACTAGGTATTACTGTACTGTTGGAGTTAGGAACACAAGCATATTACTAGGTATTACTGTACTGTTGGAGTTAGGAACACAAGCATATTACTAGGTATTACTGTACTGTTGGAGTTAGGAACACAAGCATATTACTAGGTATTACTGTACTGTTGGAGCTAGGAACACAAGCATATTACTAGGTATTACTGTACTGTTGGAGCTAGGAACACAAGCATATTACTAGGTATTACTGTACTGTTGGAGTTAGGAACACAAGCATATTACTAGGTATTACTGTTGGAGCTAGTACACAAGCACATTACTAGGTATTACTGTTGGAGCTAGGAACACAAGCATATTACTAGGTATTACTGTACTGTTGGAGCTAGGAACACAAGCATATTACTAGGCATTACTATACTGTTGGAGCTAGGAACACAAGCATATTGCTAGGTATTACTGTACTGTTGGAGCTAGGAACACAAGCATATTACTAGGTATTACTGTACTGTTGGAGCTAGGAACACAAGCATATTACTAGGTATTACTGTACTGTTGGAGCTAGGAACACAAGCATATTACTAGGTATTACTGTACTGTTGGAGCTAGGAACACAAGCATATTACTAGGTATTACTGTACTGTTGGAGCTAGGAACACAAGCATATTACTAGGTATTACTGTACTGTTGGAGCTAGGAACACAAGCATATTACTAGGTATTACTGTTGGAGCTAGGAACACAAGCATATTACTAGGTATTACTGTACTGTTGGAGTTAGGAACACAAGCATATTACTAGGTATTACTGTACTGTTGGAGCTAGGAACACAAGCATATTACTAGGTATTACTGTACTGTTGGAGCTAGGAACACAAGCATATTACTAGGTATTACTGTACTGTTGGAGCTAGGAACACAAGCATATTACTAGGTATTACTGTACTGTTGGAGCTAGGAACACAAGCATATTACTAGGTATTACTGTACTGCTGGAGCTAGGAAACACAAGCATATTACTAGGTATTACTGTACTGTTGGAGCTAGGAACACAAGCATATTACTAGGTATTACTGTACTGTTGGAGCTAGGAACACAAGCATATTACTAGGTATTACAACACTGTTGGAGCTAGGAACACAAGCATATTACTAGGTATTACTGTACTGTTGGAGCTAGGAACACAAGCATATTACTAGGTATTGCTGTACTGTTGGAGCTAGGAACACAAGCATATTACTAGGTATTACTGTACTGTTGGAGCTAGGAACACAAGCATATTACTAGGTATTACTGTACTGTTGGAGCTAGAAACACAAGCACATTACTAGGTATTACTGTTGGAGCTAGGAACACAAGCATATTACTAGGTATTACTGTTGGAGCTAGGACACAAGCATATTACTAGGTATTACTGTACTGTTGGAGCTAGGAACACAAGCATATTACTAGGTATTACTGTACTGTTGGAGTTAGGAACACAAGCATATTACTAGATATTACTGCTGGAGCTAGGAACACAAGCATATTACTAGGTATTACTGTACTGTTGGAGCTAGAAACACAAGCATATTACTAGGTATTACTGTACTGTTGGAGCTAGGAACACAAGCATATTACTAGGTATTACTGTACTGTTGGAGCTAGGAACACAAGCATATTACTAGGTATTACTGTACTGTTGGAGCTAGAAAACACAAGCATATTACTAGGTATTACTGTACTGTTGGAGCTAGGAACACAAGCATATTACTAGGTATTACTGTACTGTTGGAGTTAGGAACACAAAGCATATTACTAGGTATTACTGTACTGTTGGAGCTAGGAACACAAGCATATTACTAGGTATTACTGTACTGTTGGAGTTAGGAACACAAGCATATTACTAGGTATTACTGTACTGTTGGAGCTAGGAACACAAGCATATTACTAGGTATTACTGTACTGTTGGAGTTAGGAACACAAGCATATTACTAGGTATTGCTGTACTGTTGGAGCTAGGAACACAAGCATATTACTAGGTATTACTGTACTGTTGGAGCTAGAAACACAAGCATATTACTAGGTATTACTGTACTGTTGGAGCTAGGAACACAAGCATATTACTAGGTATTACTGTACTGCTGGAGCTAGGAACACAAGCATATTACTAGGTATTACTGTTGGAGCTAGGAACAAAAGCATATTGCTAGGTATTACTGTACTGTTGGAGCTAGAAACACAAGCATATTACTAGGTATTACTGTTGGAGCTAGGAACACAAGCATATTGCTAGGTATTACTGTACTGTTGGAGCTAGGAACACAAGCATATTACTAGGTATTACTGTTGGAGCTAGGAACACAAGCATATTGCTAGGTATTACTGTACTGTTGGAGCTAGGAACACAAGCATATTGCTAGGTATTACTGTACTGTTGGAGCTAGGAACACAAGCATATTACTAGGTAATACTGTACTGTTGGAGCTAGGAACACAAGCATATTACTAGGTATTACTGTACTGTTGGAGCTAGGAACACAAGCATATTACTAGGTATTACTGTACTGTTGGAGCTAGGAACACAAGCATATTACTAGGTATTACTGTACTGTTGGAGCTAGGAACACAAGCACATTACTAGGTATTACTGTACTGTTGGAGCTAGGAACACAAGCATATTGCTAGGTATTACTGTTGGAGCTAGAACCACAAAGCATCACACAAGCATATTACTAGGTATTGCTGTACTGTTGGAGCTAGGAACACAAGCATATTACTAGGTATTACAACACTGTTGGAGCTAGGAACACAAGCATATTACTAGGTATTACTGTTGGAGCTAGGAACACAAGCATATTACTAGGGGATTACTGTACTGTTGGAGCTAGGAACACACAGCATATTGCTAGGTATTACTGTACTGTTGGAGCTAGGAACACAAGCATATTACTAGGTATTACTGTTGGAGCTAGGAACACAAGCATATTACTAGGTATTACTGTACTGTTGGAGCTAGGAACACAAGCATATTACTAGGTATTACTGTACTGTTGGAGCTAGGAACACAAATATATTACTAGGTATTACTGTTGGAGCTAGGAACACAAGCATATTACTAGGTATTACTGTACTGTTGGAGCTAGGAACACAAATATATTACTAGGTATTACTGTTGGAGCTAGGAACACAAGCATATTACTAGGTATTACTGTACTGTTGGAGCTAGGAACACAAGCATATTACTAGGTATTACAACACTGTTGGAGCTAGGAACACAAGCATATTACTAGGTATTACTGTTGGAGCTAGGAACACAAGCATATTACTAGGGATTACTGTACTGTTGGAGCTAGGAACACAAGCATATTAACAGATATTACTGTACTGTTGGAGCTAGGAACACAAGCATATTACTAGGTATTACTGTACTGTTGGAGCTAGGAACACAAGCATATTGCTAGGTATTACTGTACTGTTGGAGCTAGGAACACAAGCATATTACTAGGTATTACTGTACTGTTGGAGCTAGGAACACAAGCATATTACTAGGTATTACTGTACTGTTGGAGCTAGGAACACAAGCATATTACTAGGTATTACTGTACTGTTGGAGGTTAGGAACACAAGCATATTACTAGGTATTACTGCTGGAGCTAGGAACACAAGCATATTACTAGGTATTACTGTACTGTTGGAGCTAGGAACACAAGCATATTGCTAGGTATTACTGTTACTGGAGCTAGAAACACAAGCATATTACTAGATATTACTGTACTGTTGGAGCTAGGAACACAAGCATATTACTAGTATTACTGTACTGTTGGAGTTAGGAACACAAGCATATTACTAGGTATTACAATACTGTTGGAGTTAGGAACACAAGCAAATCAAATCAAATCAATTGTATTTGTCACATGCAACGAATACAACAGGTGTAGACATTACAGTGAAATGCTTACTTACAAGCCCTTAACCAACAATGCAGTTTTAAGAAAAATTATAAAAAGTAACACAATAAAATAACAATAATGAGGCTATATACAGGGGGTACCGGTACCACAAACACACACACGCACACACACAGACACACACAAACACACACACACACAAACACACACACACACACACTTACACACACACACAAACACACACACACACACACACACACTTAAATACACACACAAACACACACACACACACCCACACACTCAAACACACACTGTGTATAATGTGTGGTTGTGAGATGACATCTATATTCATGACATGTCGCCTGGATGCTCTGTAGACTTACCAGTAATTAACGATGAAGGAGGGAGGAGGCTGGGAAGCAAATCCTCCACATCTTAATTACGTTAATAAACACCCACACACACACACGCACATCCATTAACACACACACATCCATGAACACACACACATCCATGAACACACACACATCCATGAACACACACATATCCATTAACAAACGCACGTATGAGGCTCTGGAAGCCAGTCCTCCCGTTATACTGTAATAGTATAATCAATAGATCTAAATAATCACCTTCAGCCTGTGTTAATTTGTTAAGCAATAAAACACAGGCATCAAAATCTTCATTACTTGGCTTCTGCTATAAACAGTATGGTGTTTCCACTAGTTAACTATATCCTTCAGGAGGAGAGGAGAGGAGAGGAGAGGAGAACGAGAGAAAGAGAGGAGAGGAGAGGAGAGAGAAGAGGAGAGGAGAGGAGAGGAGAGGAGTAGGAGAGGGAGAGGAGAGAGGAAGAGAAGAGAAGAGAAGAAGAGAAGAGAAGAGAAGAGAAGAGAAGAGAAGATAAGAGATAAGATAGAGAGAGAGAAGAAGAAAGAGAAGAGAAGAGAAGAGAAGAGAAGAGAAGAGAAGAGAAGAGAAGAGAGAAGAGAAGAGAAGAGAAGAGAAGAGAAGAGAAGAGAAGAGAAGAGAAGAGAAGAGAAGAGAAGAGAAGAGAAGAGAAGAGAAGAGAAGAGAAGAGAACAGAGAGGGGA
>CM072218.1:104376621-104389121 GCA_036851935.1 Coregonus suidteri | reverse complement strand
TATGAATAATAATATAATAATAATATGCCATTTAGCAGACGCTTTTATCCAAAGAAACTTACAGTCTTGCGTGCATACATTTTTACGAATGGGTAGTCCCGGGGATTGAACCCACTACCCTGGCGTTACAAGCGCCATGCTCTACCAATTGAGCTACAGAGGACCACAAAATTCGACAGGGTTAGTTTTAGGGTTAGGGTTAGGAGCTAGGGTTAGGGTTAAGGTTAGGGTTAGGGTAAGAGTTCGGTTTAGGGTTAGGGGTGAGGGAAAATAGGATTTTGAATGGGACTGAATTGTGTGTCCCCACAAGGTTAGCTGTACAAGACTGTGTGTGTGTGTGTGTGTGTGTGTGTGTACTGTGTGTGCTGTCCGTCTACCCTGTCAGGTGTGTCAGGGTGTGTCAGGGTGTGTCAGGGGGTGTCAGGGTGTGTCAGGGTGTGTCAGGGTGTGTCAGGGGGTGTCAAGGGGTGTCAGGGTGTGTCAGGGTGTGTCAGGGGGTGTCAGGGGGTGTCAGGGGTGTCAGGAGGTGTCAGGGTGTGTCAGGGGGTGTCAGGGGGTGTCAGGGTGTGTCAGGGGGTGTCAAGGGGTGTCAGGGTGTGTCAGGAGGTGTCAGGGTGTGTCAGGAGGTGTCAGATATGATGGTGATGACTCTAGACCGTCTCATTAATTAATTAACCTAGATAGTGAAGGATAAATCAGACACCACTTCATGGCTATGTGTGCTCTGATAGCTGGATACATCAGACACCACTTCATGGCTATGTGTGCTCTGATAGCTGGATACATCAGACACCACTTCATGGCTATGTGTGCTCTGATAGCTGGATGTCTCAGAATGAACCTTATGACCAGCCTATGTCTTACAAAACATGATTTAGAACTAAAGGCATAAAGACTGAAACAGGATTTCGGACAGTATTTCCACTCCACTGAGAGCAGAGTCAGCGGGCTGAGAACACCGATGGGGATGGACCCCTTCTCTTCCCCCAGCATGCTTCATTAGGGAGGACACACCCTCTCCCTCCCTCCCTCCCTCCCCCCGTCCATCCATCCCTCAGTCCCTCCATCCATCCACAATATACTCCACCTTCATGAACCACCTGAGAAAGAAAGAGCGGGAAAGAGAGAGAGGTGAGTGTAGAATGTAGAAAATAACAAAAGGATAAATATTTGAATAGAAACTACAGCAAGAGAGAATAGACAAAATACTAAAGGACATTGCACTGAGAGGGGCTGGTGGTACCCTGTAAGTGTAAAACCTTTCATGTTGTTTTACAGTAACTTAATGGCAGTTGCCTGTAAGTTATTGTATGTTACCGTACCGTATTTTACGGTTACTGTAATATTTTTTGACGTTGTTTTTACGATAACTTACAGGCAACTGGCTGCCTGTAAGTTACCTTAAAACAACAGTACAGTGCATTACTATAATCGTTTTACAGTAATTGTAACAAATGAATGAATGAATTAATGAATTAATTAATTAATGAGTAAATGGATAAATGAATGAAATTCTTTGAGGGGGGATGGGGTTTGTATTTTGCAGTATTTTACCATAACTGCATGGGATTGGTGCAAGCAGGTTAGCTGCTACGTAATACGTTTACACATTACAGCATATCAAGGCCTCTAGAAGTGTTTTGCTATAAAATAACACATTTTAGTATTTTATATCACTTGCACTTCTAGAGGCCTTAACAAAGGCTTCCAAACTTGCAGTGACTACAGGGCAAAACAGACCAAGGACATAGCAAATACTAGCGATGGGGAAACAAAGTTTCCTGAAGCGTTGAGGTTTTCCAGCCAAATGTGTCGAAAATAGGTTCATTACTCGAGGCTTTGATCAACACAGAGAACACTAGTGGCACCTGCTGGTCAAAATAATTTATAGCAGCCAAATTATTATAGATGACGTCCCACGCCCCCCGTAGCGCGTGCGCAGCGTAGCCTGTTTGTCTTCTACCAAACCAATCAGGTGGTTGTTCAACGAATCGAAGCTTCAGACTTCATTGATCACGTGCTTCTGATAAAGTGATACAGGCATCAGCACACTGCTTCGAAGTAAACTGCTGAGAGATTTCGACTCATGCCTCAGAGCTCCAGTATCAACCCTAACATCACTAGCAAATACTTAACCATTAAAGTTTCAAGACTTGCTGCCAATACAATCTGTCCCCTGAACACATTAAATTGTTTGGGTACAACTACCACATATCAAATTCAATTTGTACGACATTCTCGCTAATGGGTGGCACAAATGTGTAGCCTCCTACAAAGCATGCCTCAAAATATGTTAATGAGCCAGCAACAACAATACCATGCAACCATTAGTGGTATTTGGTATTTATTAGGATCTCCATTAGCTGTTGCGACAGCGATAAAATACTTTAAAATACAAACCCCATCCCCCCTCAATGCATTTAATTAATTTATCAATGTATTAATTCATTCATTCATTTATTACTGTTCAGCAGCTACTCTTCCTGGGGTCTACATGAAACATGAAAGAGGACATACAATGGACAATAATAGCTCAACTAAATCAATTTAAAACAAGACAAATGCAACTACATTGTTCTGTACTGACTCAATACTGAGAAAAACAACAGTTATCATTTACGTGTTACTATATTATATATATATATATATATAATATAGTAACACGTAAATGATAACTGTTGTTTATATATATATATATACAGTGGGGAGAACAAGTATTTGATACACCGACGATTTTTGCTGTTTTTCCTACTTACAAAGCATGTAGAGGTCTGTAATTTTTATCATAGGTACACTTCAACTGTGAGAGACGGAATCTAAAATCCAGAAAATCACATTGTATGATTTTTAAGTAATTCATTTGCATTTTATTGAAAAGCAGAACTTAATATTTGGTACAGAATTCTTTGTTTGCAATTACTGAGATCATACGTTTCCTGTAGGTCTTGACCAGGTTTGCACACACTGCAGCAGGGATTTTGGCCCACTCCTCCATACAGACCTTCTCCAGATCCTTCAGGTTTCGGGGCTGTCGCTGTGCAATACGGACTTTCAGCTCCCTCCAAAGATTTTCTATTGGGTTCAGATCTGGAGACTGGCTAGGCCACTCCAGGACCTTGAGATGCTTCTTACGGAGCCACTCCTTAGTTGCCCTGGCTGTGTGTTTCGGGTCGTTGTCATGCTGGTAGACCCAGCCAAGACCCATCTTCAATGCTCTTAATGAGGGAAGGAGGTTGTTGGCCAAGATCTCGCGATACATAGCCCCATCCATCCTCCCCTCAATACGGTGCAGTCGTCCTGTCCCCTTTGCAGAAAAGCATCCCCAAATAATGATGTTTCCACCACCATGCTTCACGGTTGGGATGGTGTTCTTGGGGTTGTACTCATTCTTCTTCTTCCTCCAAACACGGCGAGTGGAGTTTAGACCAAAAAGCTCTATTTTTGTCTCTTCAGACCACATGACCTTCTCCCATTCCTCCTCTGGATCATCCAGATGGTCATTGGCAAACTTCAGACGGGCCTGGAAATGTGCTGGCTTGAGCAGGGGGACCTTGCGTGCGCTGCAGGATTTTAATCCATGACGGCGTAGTGTGTTACTAATGGTTTTCTTTGAGACTGTGGTCCCAGCTCTCTTCAGGTCATTGACCTGGTCCTGCCGTGTAGTTCTGGGCTGATCCCTCACCTTCCTCATGATCATTGATGCCCCACGAGGTGAGATCTTGCATGGAGCCCCAGACCGAGGTTGATTGACCGTCATCTTGAACTTCTTCCATTTTCTAATAATTGTGCCAACAGTTGTTGCCTTCTCACCAAGCTGCTTGCCTGTTGTCCTGTAGCCCATCCCAGCCTTGTGCAGGTCTACAATTTTATCCCTGATGTCCTTACACAGCTCTCTGGTCTTGGCCATTGTGGAGAGGTTGGAGTCTGTTTGATTGAGTGTGTGGACAGGTGTCTTGTATACAGGTAACGAGTTCAAACAGGTGCAGTTAATACAGGAAATGAGTGGAGAACAGGAGGGCTTCTTAAAGAAAAACGAACAGGTCTGTGAGAGCCGGAATTCTTACTGGTTGGTAGGTGATCAAATACATATGTCATGCAATAAAATGCAAATTAATTACTTAAAAATCATACAATGTGATTTTCTGGATTTTTGTTTTAGATTCCGTCTCTCACAGTTGAAGTGTAACTATGATAAAAATTACAGACCTCTACATGCTTTGTAAGTAGGAAAACCTGCAAAATCTGCAGTGTATCAAAAACTTGTTCTCCCCACTGTATATAATATTCCATTACTACTATATACTATATTACATTTACATTCAGTAGCATCTAGGTTGTCAGCTACACATATATATATCAGTACATTCATATTAGTACATTCATATTAGTACATTCATATCGGTACATTCATGTCAGTACATTAATTCGTTGTGCCGTGAGGTGTTGCTTTATCTGTTTTTTAAAGCCAGGTTTGCTGTTTACTTGATCAATATGAGATAGAAGGGAGTTCCATAAAATCATGGCTCTATATAATACTGTACGTTTCCTTGAATTCGTTCTGGATTTGGGCACTGTGAAAAGACCCCTGGTGGCATGTGTGGTGGGTGTGTGTATCAGATCTGTGTGTAAATTGACTATGCAAACAATTTGGATTTTTTTCTTTCTCATAAAAACAAGAAGATTACAGTGAAGAGCAAGACGCGTCGCTCTGTTCTGGGCCAGCTACAGTTTTTCTGGTCCTTCTTTGCAGCACCTGACCATATGACTGGACAATAATCAAGATAAGATAAAACTAGAGCCTGCAGGACTTGCTTTGTGGAATGTGGTGTCAATAAAGCAGAGCATCTCTTTATTATGGACAGACCTCTCCCCATCTTTACAACCATTGAGTCACTATGTTTTGGATATGACAGTTTACAATCTAAGGTAACACCAAGTAATTTAGTCTCCTCAACTTGTTCAACAGCCACACCATTCATTACCAGATTCAGCTGAAGTCTAGAACTTAGGGAATGATTTGTACCAAATACAATGCTTTTAGTTTTAGAGATGTTCAGGACTAGTTTATTACTGGCCACCCATTCTAAAACTTATAGCAACTCTTTGTTTATAGTTGCAGTGATTTCACTAGTGGTCAAAAGATTTGGCACTCCAAAAATGCAAAATAGTCATGTATTCTGTGGGGTGGAATTACAGTACCATTCGAAATACAGCAATTATTTTCCTGCCCACAACATTTTCCCCACAATGCACCAATCTTTATGGTATGCTTCACAGTATAATGTCTCACAATATTTTACTGTTGATAAATGTAAAAATGTACCATACAAATCACAGTTTTCCATTACAGTATAATATTCGGTGTAATTAATTTAGTAAATCATATAAATGTTTACACACCTTGTTTGGTTGGTTCACTTCAGACCTTAATGTCTCGCAATCCTATCACTCAGAATTGTTTGAAATGCTGCCAGTTGCCAATCCCACAATGCTGTGCGGTTACAGTAATGTACTGTTAAACCAATTCTTTGGAATTTACTGTTTCATTTACTGTTAACACCTGAAATCACCCAGAGTGCATTGCCATTTACAGCAATTTACTGTAAATAATTTATAAGGTACTTTACTTTTAGTTTTACTGTATAATACAGTATGGGGGTTGATTTTGGTGGTGTCTCTTTTTACAATAACTGTTATCAGCAGGTACCTTTGGTACCAGCAGTGGAGTTGACCGTGGCCAATAAAATGAGGGAGGAGGAGGAGAGGTAGAAAGAGATGGACAAAAATATTGGGGAATAGAGAGAAGGAATATGAGTCCAGTGGTAGTTATGGATGAGTCCAGTGGTAATTATGGATGAGTCCAGTGGTAATTATGGATGAGTCCAGTGGTAATTATGGATGAGTCCAGTGGTAATTATGAATGAGTCCAGTGGTAGTTATGGATGAGTCCAGTGGTAATTATGGATGAGTCCAGTGGTAATTATGGATGAGTCCAGTGGTAATTATGGATGAGTCCAGTGGTAATTATGAATGAGTCCCGGTGGATGATGGATGAGTCCCAGTGGTAATTATGGATCAGTCCAGTGGTAGTTATGGATGAGTCCAGTGGTAATTATGGATGAGATTAGTGGTAATTATGGATGAGTCCAGTGGTAATTATGGATGAGTCCAGTGGTAATTATGAATGAGTCCGGTGGTAGTTATGGATGAGTCCAGTGGTAATTATGGATGAGTCCGGTGGTAGTTATGGATGAGTCACAGTGGTAATTATGAATGAGTCCAGTGGTAATTGTGGATGAGTCCAGTGGTAATTATGGATGCAGTCCAGTGTAGTTATGGATGAGTCCAGTGGTAATTATGTGATGAGTCCAGTGGTAATTATGGATGAGTCAGTGTTAGTATGAATGAGTCCAGTGGTAATGGAATGAGTCCAGTGGTAATTATGAATGAGTCCATGGTAATTATGGATGAGTCCAGTTGGTATGAATCCATATGGATGAGTCCAGTGGTAATTATGGATGAGTCCGGTGGTAGTTATGGATGAGTCCAGTGGTAATTATGGATGAGTCCAGTGGTAATTATGGATGAGTCCAGTGGTAATTATGGATGAGTCCAGTGGTAGTTATGGATGAGTCCAGTGGTAATTATGGATGAGTCCAGTGGTAATTATGAATGAGTCCAGTGGTAATTATGGATGAGTCCAGTGGTAATTATGAATGAGTCCAGTGGTAATTATGGATGAGTCCAGTGGTAGTTATGGATGAGTCCAGTGGTAGTTATGGAAGATTCCAGTGGTAGTTATGAATGAGTCCAGTTGTAATTATGGATGAGTACGGTGGTAGTTATGGATGAGTCCAGTGGTAATTATGAATGAGTCCAGTGGTAAATATGGATGAGTCCAGTGGTAGTTATGGATGAGTCCAGTGGTAATTATGGATGAGTCCAGTGGTAATTATGAATGAGTCCAGTGGTAATTATGGATGAGTCCAGTGGTAGTTATGGATGAGTCCAGTGGTAATTATGGAAAATTCCAGTGGTAATTATGGATGAGTCCAGTTGTAAATATGGATGAGTCCAGTGGTAGTTATGGATGAGTCCAGTGGTAATTATGGATGAGTCCAGTTGTAAATATGGATGAGTCCAGGTAGTTTTAGTATAAATCCAGTGGTAATTATGGATGAGTCCAGTGGTAGTTATGGATGAGTCCAGTGGTAATTATGGATGAGTTAATAGAGAGAAACAGAAGAGGAGAGGAGAGGAGAGGAGAGGAGAGGAGAGGCAGAGGAGCAGAGGAGGAGAGGAGGAGAAGAGAAGAGAGAGGAGAGGAGAGGATAGAGAGGAGAGAGAGGAGAGAGAGACGAGGAGTGAGAGGAGGAGAGAGAGGAGGAGGAGGAGAGAGGAGACAGGAGAGAGAACGAAGGAGAGAGGAGTATAGGAGGAGAGGAGAGGCGGAGAGAGGAGAGAGGAAGAGAGGAGTAGGAGGACGAGGGGGAGAGAGGAGAGAGGATAGAGGGAGGGATAAGTATAGAGGAGAGGGACACAGAGGGAGGGATAGAAAGAGAGGGGAGACAGAGGGGAGGGAATAAAAAGAGAGGGAGAACAGTAGTGGAGGGATAAAGAGAGGGGGGAGACAGAGGGAGGGATAGAAGAGAGGGGAGGACAGAGGCATTGGGATAAAAGAAGGGAGGACAGAGGGAGGGAAAAGAGTGGGGGTACAGAGGGAGATATAAAGAGAGGGGGAGACAGAGGGGAGGGATAAAGAAGAGGGAGGAGGACAGAGGTGAATGATATGGGTAGAGAGGAGGCCAGTTAAGATGTCTTGTGAGCGATCTGTTTATTACGAGAGACAAACAGCTTCTCTTATGGAGAAATACATGACACTCATCAATTTAGATCGACAGGACTGGGTCCAGACCGACCTCACCTTCTCTTCTGGAGAAAGATCACTTATCTCTTCTCTCTCTCTTTCTCTCCTGCTCGACATAGGCTGGGTCTTCTCTCTCTCTCACTCACCTCGATCTTCTCCTCTCTCTCTCTCATCTCCTCATACGCACACGTCTCTCTCCTCTTGTTCTCTCTATTCTCTCTCTCTCTCTCTAATCTTCCTCTCTCATACCTCCCTCTCTCTCACTACCATCACTCTCTCTCTCTCTCTTCCTCTCTCTCACCTCACTCCCTACATCTTCCCTCTCTTCTCGGTCCTCTCTTACTCTAACTCCCCATCAGCTCTCGTTCTCGATCACATATCTCGCTCTCTCTCTCTTCCTCCTCTCTCTCTCTCTCTCTCAATCTCTCGTCTCTCTCTCTCCCCTCTCACCCCGCCCTCTCTCTCTCTCTGTCTCCTCTCGAATCCCTCTGCCTCTCATCCTCCCAATCACTTCCCGCTCTCGTCTCGTCCTCTCGTCGAAAGGTACCTCCTCTCTCTTTCTCTCCTCCTACCATTCCTACCATTCATCACTCAGGGGAAGCAGCCGTTCCTCCTGGGGTATCATGGGTAATCTTACGTGGTGGGAAACGTGGTGACGGCGTGCGGGTGGTGGCGGTACCCTCTGTTATTTACTGCTCACTTAGCCCCCTCTGCACCCTGACACACACACCATCACACACACACACCGTCACACACACAATTTATGAGGACAATCCTCAGACCCTCCACGCTCTACTGGAGCACTGGCTGATGGATGGAGAGGGAATGGTGGGAAGAAGAGGGAGAGAGACAGGGAAAGAGAGGGAGAGTGAGAGAGACAGGGAAGGAGAGTGAGAGTGCGAGGACACATGGCAGAAAAGGAGAGAGAGCGATAGACAGGGGAAGGAGAGGGAACACGAGGAGAGAGGACAGGGAAGGAGAGGGAGAGAGAGAGAGACAGGGAAGGAGAGGAGAGTGAAAGATACAGGGAAGGAGAGGGAGAGTGAGAGAGACAGGGAAAGGGAGGGAGAGTGAGAGAGACAGGGAAGGAGAGGGAGAGTGAGAGAGACAGGGAAAGAGAGGGAGAGTGAGAGATACAGGGAAGGAGAGGGAGAGTGAGAGAGACAGGGAAGGAGAGGGAGAGAGAGACAGGGGAGGGGAGGGAGAGTGAGAGAGACAGGGAAGGAGAGGGAGAGTGAGAGAGACAGTGAAGGATGAGGAATAGTGAGAGTGAGGGAGGCACGTGAAGGAGAAGGGAGAGTGAGAGAGGACAGGGAAGGATGAGGGAGAGGTGAGAGAGAACAGGAAGGAGAGGGAGAGTGAGAGAGACAGGGAAAGAGAGGGAGAGTGGAGAGGAGACACGGGTGGAGCGGGAGGACAGAGAGAAAGGAGACAGGAGAAGGCGACAGGGAAAGAGAGGGAGAGTGAGAGAAACAGGGAAGGAGGGGGAGAGTGATAGAGACACGGGAATGAGTAGGAGGGAAAGAGATGGAGAGTGAGAGAGACAGGGAAGGAGAGGGAGAGGGAGAGAGACAGGGAAGGAGAGGGAGAAGAGAGAGAGACAGGGAAGAGAGGGAGAGTGAGAGAGGACGAGGCGAAGGAGAGGGAGATGTGATAGAGTACAGTGGAAGGATAGGGAGAGTTGAGAGAGACAGGGAAGGAGAGGGAGAGTGAGAGAGACAGGGAAAGAGAGGGAGAGTGAGAGAGACAGGGAAGGAGAAGGAGAGTGAGAGATACAGGGAAGGAGAAGGAGAGTGAGAGAGAGAGGGAAGGAGAGGGAGAGTGAGAGACACAGGGAAGGATGAGTGAGAGGAGAGAGAAGAGACAGTGGATGAAGGGATAGAGAGGAGATTAGACATGAGAAAGAGAGGGAGAGTGAGAGAGACAGGGAAGGAGAGGGAGAGTGATAAGACGAGACAGGGAAGGATAGGAGGAGAGTGATAGATACATTGGAAGGAGGGGATAGTGGAGAGAGACATGGGAAAGAGAGGAGAGTGAGAGAGGCAGGGAAAGAGAGGGAAAGTGTGGAGAGCCAGTGGCTCATTGGAGGAGGGAGAGAGAGAGAACAGGAAAGAGAGGGAGTGTGAGGAGGTAGTGAAGTGCGTAGAGGGGAGTGAGAGGAACAGGTGGAAAAGAGATGGAGAGTGAGAGCGACAGGGAAGGAGCAGGGAGCGTGAGAGAGACAGGGACAAGAGAAGGGAGGAGATGAGACAGAGACAGTGAAGGATAAGGAGAGTGAGAGTAGTGACAGGAGATGGAAAGGGAGAATGAGAGAGACAGGGAAGGACCGATGGGGAGTGAGAGACACAGGGAATGAGGAAGGGAGAGTGAGAGAGACAGGGAAGGAGGGATGGAGAGTGAGGAGAGCCAGGGAAAGAGGAGGAAGAGTGCGAGGAGACAGGGGAAGGAGAGGGAGAGAGAAGAGAGACAAGGGAAGAGAGGTGAGGAAGTGAGGGAGGACAGGGAAGGAGAGGGAGAGAGAGAGAGACAGGGAAAGAGATGGAGAGTGAGAGAGACAGGGAAGGAGAGGGAGAGTGAGAGAGACAGGGAAAGAGAGGGAGAGTGAGGAGAGGACAGTGAAGGAGAGGGAGAGTGCAGAGATGACAGGGAAGGATGATGTGAGAATCGAGAATGAGACAGAAGGGAAGGAGAGGGAGAGTGAGAGAC
The DNA here is from genome assembly GCA_036851935.1 of Coregonus suidteri. Taxonomy (NCBI): domain Eukaryota; kingdom Metazoa; phylum Chordata; class Actinopteri; order Salmoniformes; family Salmonidae; genus Coregonus; species Coregonus suidteri. The sequence continues at coordinate 104,378,548 of CM072218.1, read as the reverse complement.
TCAGGGAAGGAGAGGGAGATGAGAGAGACAGGGAAGGAGATGGAGGGTGACGAGAGACAAGGAAGGGAAGGTCTGGGTGGGAGATAGATGAGAGACAGGGAAGAGAGAGAGACGTGAGAGACTTACGACGAGTAAGGGTAAGAGATGGGATAGGAGAGAGAGCAGGGAAGGAGAGTGAGGAGAGAAGGGAAGGAGAGGGAGAGTGAGTAGAGGACAGGGAAGGAGATGGATGAGGGGATAGACCGGAAGGAGAGAAGGAGAGAGAGCAGAGTAGAGAGACAGGGTAAGGAGGGGAAAAGTGAGAGATGAGACATGAGGAAAGGGGAAAGGAAAGATAATAGGAGGATTCATTAGGTATTGTTTATTAGGATCCCCCGTTATCTGTTGCGAAAGCCACAGCTAATCTTCCCTGGAATTAAATATGTATGTAGGAGGGAAAAATCTCTCACAGTCTTAATTTTTGTAAAAGTTTTCATGTTGCTGGCTACAAACCTATCTCCAATATAAACACAAATTTAAGCTAGAGATATCAGTTTTTTCTATGTCACACTTCCGCATCTGCGGTGAAAGGTGACAGAGCTGGAGCGGTGTTTGTCAGACCATGAGACATCCCGAAAAAAATCGGTCTTCACACAAAAATCGTCCGAGCGTCCGAACGGTTTTGGCCTATAAAAAAAAAAAACTATGATGAGACTCTCACGAACACGATGGTTGTTTCTCCGTTTTGCTCTCGGACCCCCACAAGCGTGTTGGGACTCGTCTGGAGTCGGTACAGCCGATCTGCCAACTTCTGTCTGTAAGCGTCAGAACAGTTTGGGGCTACCTACTAATATGACCCCTCCATAGAAATGTGAGACTCTCAGATACACGTACATGTTTTGCTCTAGGACGCCCACAGGCCTCATAAGACTCGTCTGAATGTCCTGTTGAAAAATACATTGAAGTATATATGGAGACTGTTAGTAACAAAAGATATAAGGGTTTTTTTAAACATGTTTCTTTTTTTTTTGTACAGTGCGTTCGGAAAGTATTCAGACCCCTTCCCTTTTTCCACATTTTTGTTACGTTACAGCCTTATTTTAAATTGGGATTAAAAAAAACTATTTTCCTCATCAATCTACACACAGCACCCAATAATGACAAAGTGAAAACAGGTTTTTAGAAATGTTTGCAAATGTATATAATAAAATAAAATAAAACAAGCTTATAAGTGTTCAGACTCTTTGCTATGAGACTCCAAATTGAGCTCAGGTGCATCCTGTTTCCATTGATCATCCTTGAGCTGTTTTTACAAAAACTTGATTGGAGTTCACCTGTGGTAAATTCAATTGACTGGACATGATTTGGAAAGGCACTAACCTGTCTATATAAGGTCCCACAGTTGAACGTGCATGTCGGAGAAAAAACCAAGCCATGAGGTCGAAGGAAATGTCTGTAGAGCTCCGAGACAGGATTGTGCCGTGGCACAGATCAGGGGAAGGATACCAAAAAAGTTCTGCTGCATGGAAGGTCCCCAAGAACACAGTGGCCGCCGTCATTCTTAAATGGAAGAAGTTTGGAACCACCAAGACTCTTCCTAGAGCTGGCCGCCCAGCCAAACTGAGCAATCAAGGGAGAAGGGCCTTGGTCAGGTAGGTTATGATAGGAGACTTAGGAAGGTTGCAAAAATGTCAAAAAAACCTGTTTTTGCTTTGTCATTATGGGTTATTGTGTGTAGAATGATGAGGGGAAAAAAACCATTTAATCCATTTTAGAATAAGGCTGTAATGGAAAAAGTCAAGGGGTCTGAATACTTTCCGAATGCACTGCAGCTTAGACTCTTATGGGTTAATTACGAGTGGTTAAACTTAAGGTTAAGGTTAGGGATAGGGTTAAAAATAAATTGAGGCATTAAGTGGTTAAGTCAAGGATAAAGGTTTGGGAAAGG
>CM072218.1:104356621-104371621 GCA_036851935.1 Coregonus suidteri | reverse complement strand
CAGTATCAAAGGCAGCAGACAGGTCTAGAAGGACAAGAGCAGAGGAGAGAGAGTTAGCTTTAGCAGTGCGGAGAGTCTCCGTGACACAGAGAAGAGCAGTCTCAGTTGAATGACCAGTCCTGAAACCTGATTGGTTTGGATCAAGAAGGTCATTCTGAGAGAGATAGCAAGAGAGTTTGGCTAAAGACGGCACGCTCAATAGTTTTGGAAAGAAAAGAAAGAAGGGATACTGGTCTGTAGTTGTTGACATCAGTGGGGTCGAGTGTTGGTTTTTTTGAGAAGGGGAGCAACTCTCGCTCTCTTGAAGACGGAAGGGACATGGCCAGCGGTCAAGGATGAGTTGATCAGCGAGGTGAGGTAGGGGAGAAGGTCACCGGAGATGGTCTGGAGAAGGGAGGAGGGGATGGGGTCAAGCGGGCAGGTTGTTGGGCGGCGGCCTGCAGTCACAAGTCGCAGGATTTTATCTGGAGAGAGAGGGGAGAAAGAAGTCAAAGCATAGGGTAGGGCAGTGTGAGCAGGACCAGCAGTGTCATTAGACTTAACAAACGAGGATCGGATGTCGTCAAACCTTCTTTTCAAAGTGGTTGACGAAGTCATCTACAGAGAGAGAGGGGGGGGGGGGGGGGGGGGGGGGGGGGGGGGGGGGGGGGGGGGAGGGGGAAAATTGTGGAGGGACAGAAAAGTGGTGGCAAAGAGCTTCCTAGGGTTAGAGGCAGATGCTTGGAATTTAGAGTGGTAGAAGGTGGCCTTAGCAGCAGAAACAGATGAAGAAAATGTAGAGAGGAGGAGTGAAAAGATGCCAGGTCGTCAGGGAGTTTAGTTTTCTTCCATTTCCGCTCCGCTGCCCGAGAGCTCTGTTCTACATACTTTTATGGTAGAGCTTGTACAATATGAAGAGGGCCCTATAGCACTGTTACAAAGGCCTCGGGAAATACACCTTGGACCATGATGAGGCATTCGGGGTTAGTAGAGATTATAACATTTGAAGAGACCATTTCCCCCCCCCAACCCTATATTGATATTTGAAATCAAGGTAATGATGCACCTTGTACATCGTCTAAGCATTTCAGGAAGTAGGGTGGGGGATTTATAAATTTTCAAGACACATTCCAGATGTTTTATTTGGACCAACATTGATACATGAACCTCTAAGGAGGTTGATTTTTACATTTACATTTTAGTCATTTAGCAGACGCTCTTATCCAGAGCGACTTACAGGAGCAATTAGGGTTAAGTGCCTTGCTCAAGGGCACATCGACAGATTTGTCACCTAGTCGGCTCGGGGATTAGAACCAGCGACCTTTCGGTTACTGGCACTACGCACTTACCACTAAGCTACCTGCCGCCCCATGATATGGTGGTGAAGGAGATATTTCCTAATGTCCGTCTTGAAAGGATACGATATCTATAGATTTATATAGAACCGCTATAGGCAACAGATCGGCATTGGGATTGATAATGTATTTAATAGTTTGACGTGTAACCTTTTTAAGATTATTGATCTGTTCAATGCCCTGCATGAGGAGTCAGTCTGGAGTGTATTGATTGTGGTGGTGTTGTGATATGGAGAGAGAGAGAGAGTGTGTGTGTGTGTGTGTGTGTGTGTGTGTGTGTGTGTGTGTGTGTGTGTGTGTGTGTGTGTGTGTGTGTGTGTGTGTGTGTGTGTGTGTGTGTGTGTGTGTGTGTGTGTCCAGCCACGCTTGCACCCATCCAAAGCCTTTGTACATGTGCAAACCTCTGGGTTTATTTTGCCTTTATTTAAACCAGAAAATACGTTCTCTTTTAGAATAGGACCTGACCAATAATGGTCAACAGTGTAGGTTAATTACCTAGAGAATCAGAATGGGTTTCCTGCCAGCTCTGACTACATTTGCAACCAGATTCTCTATGCTTATTATGTCAAAGTGCAGTCAAAATGAGATTCCTGTTTGTCATTTTATATTTCCACACTATGAGGTTGGGTTTTCAATAATACTGTGAAATGGTGAAAATGATGATAATGCCACCTTTTTAGTGTAAAGCTGTTTTGAAAAGGGATGGAGTTTTGGCTTTCATGGTGACATCACCAGGTGGTAAATAAAAGTAATAGACCAATCAGAAGGACAGTTCAAATCCTCTCTACCAATCACAGCTAGCTTTTCAGTTTTCCCCTCCCCACTCAGACCACTCTCAGAACAGTCCTATCAAAATCTTGCTTGAGAGAAATGACTCTTTTGCTAAAAAAAAAAAGACACCTGTACCCACAGTGCCTTGCAAAGTATTCATCCCCCACTTGGTGTTTTTCCTATTTTGTTGCATAACAACCTGTCGTTTAAAATATAGCTTTTATTTTGATTTAATGTAATGGACATACACAAAATAGTCCAAATTGGGTGAAGTGAAAGGAAAAAAATAAAGTTGTTTCAAAAAATTACAAAAATAAAATAACAGAAAGTGGTGCGTATTCCACCCCTTTTTGCTATGAAGCCCATAAATAATATCTGGTGCAACCAATTACCTTCAGAAAGTCACATAATTAGTTAAATAAACGGCTCCACCTGTGTGCATCTCTAAGTGTCACATGATCTGTCACAATGATCTCCATTATATACTGTATACTCCTGTTCTGAAAGGCCCGCAGAGTCTGCAACACCACTAAGCAAGGGCTATCACCACCAAGCAAGCGGCACCATGAAGACCAAGAAGCTCTCCAAACAGGTCTATGGACAAAGTTGTGGAGAAAGTACAGATCAGGGTTGGGGATTCTAAAAAAATATCCAGAAACTTTGAACATCCCACGGAGCACCATTAAATGACCATTATTAAAAAATGGAAAGATATGGCACCACAAACAAAACCTGCCAAGAGAGGGCCGCCCACCAAAACTCATGGACCAGGCAGGGAGGGCAGCATTAATCAGAGAGGCAACAAAGAGACCAAAGATAACCCTGAAGGATGCAAAGCTCCACAGCGGAGATTGGAGTATATGTCCATGCAACAACCACTTTCAGCCATACACTCCCCAGAGCTGGGCTTTTTAAGGAAGAGTGGCCAGAAAAAGCCTTGCTTAAAGAAAAAAATAAACTTTTGGTGTTCGCCAAAAGGAATGAGGGAGACTCCCAAAACATATGGAAGAAGATACTCTGGTCAGATGAGACTAAAATTGAGCTTTTTGGCCATCAAGAAAAACACTATGTCTGGCGCAAACCCAACACCTCTCATCACCCCGAGAACACCATCCCCACAGTGAAGCATGGTGGTGGCAGCATCATGCTGTGGGGATGTTTTTCATCGGCAGAGACTGGGAAACTGGTCAGAATTGAAGGAATGATGGATGGCGCTAAATACATGGAAATTCTTGAGGGATACCTGTTTCAGTCTTCTAGAGATTTGAGACTGGGACGGAGGTTCACCTTCCAGCAGGACAATGACCCTAAGCATACTGCTAAAGCAACACTCGAGTGGTTTAAGGGGAAACATTTAAATGTCTTGAAATGGCCTAGTCAAAGCCCAGACCTCAATCCAATTGAGAATCTGTGGTATGACTTGGCTAGATGTGCCAAGCTTATAGAGACATACCCCAAGAGATTTGTAGCTGTAATTGCTGCAAAAGGTGTCTCTACAAAGTATTGACTTTGGCGGGGGGGGTGAATAGTATGCACGCTCAAGTTTTCTGTTTTTTTGTCTTATTTCTTATTTGTTTCACAATAAAAAATATGTTGCCTCTTCAAAGTGGTAGGCATGTTGTGTAAATCAAATATACAAACCCCCCAAAAATCCATTTGAATTCCAGTTTGTAAGGCAACAAAATAGGACAAATCCCAAGGGGGTTTGAATACTTTCGCAAGCCACTGTATTTTTGTTTATTTTTGACCAATTTAATTGAAAATAATCACAGTAAGGTACTTAATTGTTACTCAGAAATGATTTGATATTGAGATGAGACGGCTGCATTGGACCTTTGTGACTAGCTTTTCTTAATTTTTTTTACATTTTATGAAAGTACAAACTCAGAGCTTCAAAATGGTATATAAACTGTAGTTGACGCCCATGTTTCCTCCAACTACACTGTATATACCAATTTGAAGCTCTGAGTCTGAACTTTTATCAAATAAAATACAAATAAAAACAAAATCACAAATCAATCATATCCAATGCATCCGTTTTACATGGGAAAGTTATACAGCTTTGAAAGCTGATCAATTTGTTATCCCACTTAGGAAACAAGTAGGAGAAAATACACTCTGAAAGATTTTTATGAGATTTTCACATTACACTCTTAGAAAAAAAAAGGTGCTTTGTAGAACCTAAAATAGTTTTTCAGTTGTCCCCATGTGAGAACCCTTTGAAGAACCCTTTTTGGTTCCAGGTAAAACCCTTTCGTTCCAGGTAGAACTCATAGGGTTCTCCTATGTGGACAGCCGAAGAACCACTTTGGAACCCTTCATTCTAAGCGTGTATCTAGACAGATCTTTTTTTGTGTATGCCCCATTCAGCACCGTTCACACCCTCTTAAGCCCCTCTATGATCTCTCAGGCAATCAGGGTTTGGCAAGGGAAGGATCCTGTCTTTCTCCCTTGTAGCTCAGTGCTTGCCAGGGAAGGGCGGCAGGTCCTGGGTAAGAGCGTTGTGCCGGTAACCGAAAGGTCCCTGGTTCTATCCCAGCCGACAGGTGAAAATCTTTCTCCCTTGAGCAAAGGCAAGGCTCGGATAAGAGCGTCTGCTAATGACTAAAAATCTGTAGTAATAAAAATGTGTATTCATATTATGGATCCCATAGAAGTTTGTAATTAAGACACATGAAAGTTCACATGTTCAAGAAAGCATTTATGCAACAACAAAAACAACTACCCTACTGCAAAGTAGGAACTAGTGTCATAAACCCCCAATACTGTAGTCAGTCACATTTAGATTTACATTTTTGTAATTTAGCAGACACACTCTTATCCAGAGCGACTTCCAGTTAGTGCATTTATCTTAAGGAAGCTAGGAGGGCTTGATGATGCCCTGATGCCCTGATGGAGGACGGACCATAGAAATACAATCTGATGTGGCTAATGGAATGTATTTTTTTGTAATGTCAGTTTGAGTTCACAAAATAGATCACATCAGGTGATCGGTGATTAAAAATGTCCTCCGACCTCATCAAAAACCCCCACTGTGAAAGGAAATAACAACCTGTACAATTGGTAATGACTGTTCTATACAGAGGTTGACAGAAATGGTTCTCTAGATGCTTTCCCACTGAGTTCTCAGAGACCCGGTTCATAGAGTGCATCCAATGACATCTCCTTTCTCCTGAACAGTGCACTCCTTTACTGCTTAACACAGCATGTCTAAAAGCATTAGATCAGTGGAGGTATGGGCTACTGGAGGCATGGACTACTGGAGGCATGGGCTACTGGAGGTATGGGCTACTGGAGGCATGGACTACTGGAGGTATGGACTACTGGAGGCATGGACTACTGGAGGTATGGACTAGTGGAGGTACGGAGACTACTGGAGGGCATGGACTACTGGAGGTATGGACTACTATGGAGGTAATGGGCTACTGGAGGTATGGGCTACTGGAGGTATGGGCTACTGGAGGCAAGGGCTACTGGAGGTACGGACTACTGAAGGCATTGGGCCTAGTGAGGTATGGACTAGTGGAGGTATGGACTAGTGGAGGTATGGACTAGGTGGAGGATAGTTGGAGGTGTGGACTAGTGGAGGTTTATGGACCAGTGGAGGTATGGGATGCTATACTGGAGGTATGGACTAGTGGAGGTATGGACTAGTGGAGGTATGGACTGGTGGAGGATAGTGGAGGTATGGACTAGTGGAGGTTATGGGACTAAGTGGAGGTATGGGACAAGTGGAGGATAGTGGAGGTGTGGACTAGTGGAGGATTGGGCTACTGGAGGTATGGGCTACTGGAGGTATGGACTAGTGGAGGATAGTGGAGGTATGGACTAGTGGAGGTATGGACTAGTGGAGGTATGGACTAGTGGAGGATGAGTGGAGGTATGGACTAGTGGAGGTATGGACTAGTGGAGGTATGGACTAGTGGAGGTATGGACTAGTGGAGGATAGTGGAGGTATGGACTAGTGGAGGTATGGACTAGTGGAGGTATGGACTAGTGGAGGTATGGACTAGTGGAGGTATGGGATAGTGGACTTCAGGAGAGATAATTATATCACCCATTATGTCACAAAGAGAAGCCATGCCATGCCATCTCTCTCTACTCCAGACCTGAACCCAATAGACCATCTTTGGAGGGAGCTGAAAATCCGTATTGCCCAGCGACAGCCCCGAAACCTGAAGATCTGGAGAAGGTCTGTATGGAGGAGTGGGCCAAAATCCCCTGCTGCAGTGTGTGCAAACCTGGTCAAGACCTACAGGAAACGTATGATCTCATAATTGCAAAACAAGGTTTCTGTACCAAATATTAAGTTCTGCTTTTCTGATGTATCAAATACTATGTCATGCAATAAAACGCAAATTAATTACTTAAAAATCATGCCGATGTGATTTTCTGGATTTTTTGTTTAGATTCCGTCTCTCACAGTTGAAGTGTACTATGATAAAAATTACAGACCTCTACATGCTTTGTAAGTAGGAAAACCTGCAAAAATCAGCAGTGTAATCAATACTTGTTCTCCCCACTGTATACACCTGTTCTGAAATGCCCCAGAGTCTGCAACACCACTAAGCAAGGGTCACCACCAAGCAAGCGGCACCATGAAGACCAAGAAGCTCTCCAAACAGGTCAGGGACAAAGTTTGTGGAGAAGTACAGATCAGGGTTTGGGTTCTAAAAAAAAATATTCAGAAACTTTGAACATCCCACGGAGCAGCAATTTAAATACATTATTTAAAAAATGGAAAGAATATGGCAACCACAACAACCTGCCAAGAGAGGGCCGCCCACCAAAACTAATGGACCAGGCAGGGAGGGCATTAATCAGAGAGGCAACAAAGAGACCAACGCTAACCCTGAAGGATCTGCAAACGCTCCACAGCGGAGATTGGAGTATCTGTCCATCGGACCACTTTAAGCCATACACTCCACAGAGCTGGGCTTTTAGGAAGAGTGGCCAGAAAAAAGCCATTGCTTAAAGAAAAAATTAACTTTTGGTGTTCGCCAAAAGGAATGAGGGAGACTCCCAAAACATATGGAAGAAGATACTCTGGTCAGATGAAGACTAAAATTGAGCTTTTTTGGCCATCAAGAAAAACACTATGTCTGGCGCAAACCCAACACCTCTCATCACCCCGAGAACACCATCCCCACAGTGAAGCATGGTGGGTGGCAGCATCATGCTGTGGGGATGTTTTTCATCGGCAGAGACTGGGAAACTGGTCAGAATTGAAGGAATGATGGATGGCGCTAAATACATGGAAATTCTTGAGGGAAACCTGTTTCCGTCTTCTAGAGATTTGAGACTGGGACGGAGGTTCACCTTCCAGCAGGACAATGACCCTAAGCATACTGCTAAAGCAACACTCGAGTGGGTTTAAGGGGAAACATTTAAATGTCTTGAAATGGCCTAGTCAAAGCCCAGACCTCAATCCAATTGAGAATATGTGGTATGACTTGGCTAGATGTGCCAAGCTTATAGAGACCTACCCCAAGAGATTTGTAGCTGTAATTGCTGCAAAAGGTGGCTCTACAAAGTATTGACTTTGGGGGGGGGGGTGAATAGTTATGCACGCTCAAGTTTTCTTTTTTTTTTGTCTTATTTCTTATTTGTTTCACAATAAAAATATGTTGCCTCTTCAAAGTGGTAGGCATGTTGTGTAAATCAAAATATACAAACCCCCCAAAATCCATTTGAATTCCAGTTTGTAAGGCAACAAAATAGGACAAATCCCAAGGGGGTTTGAATACTTTCGCAAGCCACTGTATTTTTGTTTATTTTTTACCAATTTAATTGAAAATAATCACAGTAAGGTACTTAATTGTTACTCAGAAATGATTTGATATTGAGATAAAACGGCTGCATTGACCTTTGTGACTAGCTTTTCTTAATTTTTTTAAATATTTTATGAAAGTACAAACTCAGAGCTTCAAAATGGTATATAAACTGTAGTTGACGCCCATGTTACCTCCAACTACACTGTATGTACCAATTTGAAGCTCTGAGTCTGAACTTTTCTCAAATAAAATACAAATAAAAACAAAATCACAAATCAATCATATCCAATGCATCCGTTTTACATGGGAAAGTTATACAGCTTTGAAAGCTGATCAATTTGTTATCCCACTTAGGAAACAAGTAGGAGAAAATACACTCTGATAGATTTTTATGAGATTTTCACATTACACTCTTAGAAAAAAAAAGGTGCTTTGTAGAACCTAAAATAGTTTTTCAGTTGTCCCCATGTGAGAACCCTTTGAAGAACCCTTTTTGGTTCCAGGTAAAACCCTTTCGTTCCAGGTAGAACCCATAGGGTTCTCCTATGTGGACAGCCGAAGAACCACTTTGGAACCCTTCATTCTAAGCGTGTATCTAGACAGATCTTTTTTTGTGTATGCCCATTCAGCACCGTTCACACCCTCTTAAGCCCCTCTATTATCTCAGCCAATCATGGTTGGCCAGGAAGGGTCCTGTCTTTCTCCCTTGATAGCTCAGTGCTTTCTCCTTGACTAAAGTAGGCTCGTAATAACAAATGTGTATTCATATTTATGGATCCCATAGAAGTTTGTAATTAAGACACATGAAAGTTCACATGTTCAAGAAAGCATTTATGCAACAACAAAAACAACTACCCTACTGCAAAGTAGGAACTAGTGTCATAAACCCCCAATACTGTAGTCAGTCACATTTAGATTTACATTTTTGTAATTTAGCAGACACTCTTATCCAGAGCGACTTCCAGTTAGTGCATTTATCTTAAGGAAGCTAGGAGGGCTTGATGATGCCCTGATGCCCTGACGGAGGACGGACCATAGAAATACAATCTGATGTGGCTAATGGAATGTATTTTTTTGTAATGTCAGTTTGAGTTCACAAAATAGATCACATCAGGTGATCGGTGATTAAAAATGTCCTCCGACCTCATCAAAAAACCCACTGTGAAAGGAAATAACACCTGTACAATTGGTAATGACTGTTCTATACAGAGGTGACAGAAATGGTTCTCTAGATGCTTTCCCACTGAGTTCTCAGAGACCCGGTTCATAGAGTGCATCCCAATGACATCTCCTTTCTCCTGAACAGTGCACTCCTTTACTGCTTAACACATGTCTAAAAGCATTAGATCAGTGGAGGTATGGGCTACTGGAGGCATGGACTACTGGAGGTATGGGCTACTGGAGGCATGGACTACTGGAGGCATGGGCTATGGAGGCATGGACTACTGGAGGTATGGGCTACTGGAGGCATGGACTACTGGAGGTATGGACTAGTGGAGGCAAGGGCTACTGGAGATATGGACTAGTGGAGGCAAGGGCTACTGGAGGTATGGACTAGTGGAGGCAAGGGCTACTGGAGGTATGGACTAGTGGAGGTATGGGCTATTGGAGGCAAGGGCTACTGGAGGCAAGGGCTACTGGAGGCGTGGACTATTCCTCTGTAGCTCAGCTGGTATAGCACCATGCTTGTAACACCAGGGTAGTGGGTTCGATCCCTGGGAGGCAAGGGCTGGAGGCATGGACTAGTGGGGATTGCGCTAGTGGATGGACTATGAGGTATGGGATATTGGAGGTATGGACAGTGGAGGTATGGGATATTGGAGGTATGGACTAGTGGGTATGGGATATTGGAGGCATGGACTACTGGAGGTATGGACTAGTGGAGGTATGGGATACTGGAGGTATGGACTAGTGGAGGTATGGACTAGTGGAGGTATGGACTAGTGGAGGTATGGGATATTGGAGATATGACTAGTGGAGGTATGGACTAGTGGAGGTTTGTAGTGGAGGTTTGGACTAGTGGAGGTATGGACTAGTGGAGGTATGGGATTTGGAGGTATGGACTAGTGCTATGGACTAGTGGAGGTATGGGATATTGGAGGTATGGACTAGTGGAGGTATGGACTAGTGGAGGTATTGTCTCTATAACCTGTCTCTATTTACCTGTCTCTCTGTAACCTGTCTCTATAACCCTGTCTCTATAACCTGTCTCTATTAACCTGTCTCTATAACCTGTCTCTATTATACCTGTCTCTATTACCTGTCTCTATTTAACCTGTCTCTTTACATGTCTCTATTAACCTGTCTCTGTACCTGTCTCTGTCTCTGTTAACCTGTCTCTATTAACCTGTCTCTATTAAAACCTGTCTCTATATCTGTCTCTGTTAACCTGTCTCTATAACCTGTCTCTGTTACCTGTCTCTATAACCTGCCCTATACCTGTCTCTATACCTGTCTCTAACCTGTTCTCTGTAACCTGTCTATATACCTGTCTCTATACCTGTCTCTATTAACCTGTCTCTATAACCTGTCTCTATATACCTGTCTCTATAACCTGTCTCTATTTACCTGTCTCTACAGCTTTCTCTGTTAACCTGTCTCTATTACCTGTCTCTATTACCTGTCTCTATAACCTGTCTCTGTAAAACTGTCTCTATCTCTACCTGTCTCTCTATTAACCTGTCTCTATTAACCTGTCTCTATATAACCTGTCTCTATTAACCAGTCTCTCTGTCTCTCTGTAACCTGTCTCTATACCTGTCTCTATTAACCTGTCTCTATTTAACCTGTCTATTAACCTGTCTCTATAACCTGTCTCTGTAACCTGTCTCTATGCCTGTCTCTATTAACATGTCTCTATGCAACAGTTAGTCTACCTGTCTCTGTTAACTGTCTCTGTTAACCTGTCTCTATTTACATGTCTCTGTAACCTGTCTCTATACCTGTCTCTATAACCTGTCTCTATTAACCTGTCTCTGTAACCTGTCTCTATACCATGTCTCTATAACAACCTGTCTCTATACCTGTCTCTATAACCTGTCTCTATAACCTGTCTCTATTTAACCTGTCTCTATAACCTGTCTCTCTTAACATGTCTCTGTCTCTTATCACCTGTCTCTATACCTGTCTCTATAAACTGTCTCTGTTAACCTGTCTCTATTACCTGCCTCTATTTAACTATTACCTCTCTCTATTAACCTGTCTCTATAACTGCTGTCTCTATACCTGTCTCTATACCTCTCTATATACCTGTCTCTATACCTGTCTCTATACCTGTCTCTATACCTGTCTCTATACCTGTCTCTATAACCTGTCTCTATACCTGTCTCTATACCTGTCTCTATACCTGTCTCTATACCTGTCTCTATTAACCTGTCTCTGTTAACCTGTCTCTATAACCTGTCTCTATAACCTGTCTCTGTTAACCTGTCTCTATAAGCTGTCTCTATTACCTGTCTCTCTATACCTGTCTCTATAAACTGTCTCTATTAAACCTGTCTCTATACCTGTCTTTTAACCTGTCTCTATTAACCTGTCTCTATAACCTGTCTCTATAACCTGTCTCTATAACCTGTCTCTATAAACCTGTCTCTGTTAACCTGTCTCTATTAACTGTCTCTATTAACCTGTCTCTGTTAACCTGTCTCTATAACCTGTCTCTATTGTCTCTGTTAACCTGTCTCTATAACCTGTCTCTATAACCTGTCTCTATTAACCTGTCTCTATAACGTGTCTCTGTTACCTGTCTCTATAACCTGCCTCTATTAACTGTCTCTATACCTGTCTCTATACCTGCTGTCTCTATACCTGTCTCTATACCTGTCTCTATACCTGTCTCTATACCTGTCTCTATACCTGTCTCTATACCTGTCTCTATACCTGTCTCTGTACCTGTCTCTATACCTGTCTCTATACCTCTCTCTATACCTTTCTCTATACCTCTATAACCTGTCTCTATACCTGTCTCTATAACCTGTCTCTATAACCTCTCTCTATAACCTGTCTCTAAAACAAACCTTTCTCTGTACCTGTCTCTATACCTGTCTCTATTAACATGTCTCTATAACCTGTCTCTATACCTCCTATAACCTGTCTCTATACCTGTCTCTATACATGTCTCTATACCTGTCTTTATACCTGTCTCTGTACCTGTCTCTATACCTGTCTCTATACCTGTCTCCAAACCTCACTATATACCTGTCCCTCTCTGTACCTGAGGAGATAACAACAATGTTCAGTATGGTTTTCCACTAGAACGACCCACCACCAAGGAAGACTAACACTAACTAACACTAACTAACACTAACTACCACTAACTAAAACTAACTAAAACTAACTAAAACTAACTAACACTAACTAACACTAACTAACACTAACTAAAACTAACTAAAACACTAACTAACTAACACTAATAAAACTAAAACTAACGCTAACTAACCTAACTTAAACTAAAACTATAAAACGAACTAAACAACTAACACTAACAAAACAACTTAACTAAAACACTAACTAACACTAACTAAAACTAACTAAAACTAAACACGAAAAAACAAATTAAAACTAACTAAAACTAACTAACACCTAACTAACCGAACTAACACTAACCACTAACTAAAACGAACTAACCCTAACTAACCCTAACTAACCCTAACTAACACTAACTAACTAAAAAACGAACTAACACTAACTAAAACTTACTAACACTAACTAAAACTAACTAACACTAACTAAAACGAACTAACCCTAACTAACCCTAACTAACCCTTAATAACACTAACTAACACTAACTAAAACTAACTAACACTCAAACTTGCTTTTCTTAGTAGAACTGTCTGCTGATAATTTCTTTATTGAGGAAAACATTTACTAACTGTGACTGTGATATGTGGTTGTCTCACCTAGCTATCTTAAGATGAACTAACTGTGACTGTGATATGTGGTTGTCTCACCTAGCTATCTTAAGATGAAAGCACTAACTGTGACTGTGATATGTGGTTGTCTCACCTAGCTACCTTAAGATGAATGCACTAACTGTGACTGTATGTGGTTGTTCACCTAGCTACCTTAAGATGATACTAACTGTGACTGTGATATGTGGTTTGTTCACCTAGCTACCTTAAGAGATGCACTAACTGTGACTGTGATATGTGGTTGTTCACCTAGCTACCTTAAGATGAATGCACTAACTGTGACTGTGATATGTGGTTGTCTCACCTAGCTACCTTAAGATGAATGCACTAACTGTGACTGTGATATGTGGTTGTTTCACCTAGCTACCTTAAGATGAATGCACTAACTGTGACTGTGATAATATGTGGTTGTCTCACCTAGCTACCTTAAGATGAATGCACTAACTGTAAGTTGCTCTGGATAAGAGTGTAGCTAAATGACTAAAATGTTAAGAAAACATTTTTGTAAAAGACAACCTCACAGAGTCTCTCCGTGAGACCTCCAGCTGACAGAGGACAGCTTGACATCCAACCACGGCAATCATTCTCTTAGCGAGGTGCCATGGCGATAATACTGTAATAACCATGTTTCCAGACTGAGCTACAATCAAAACAATCTGTCTCTGTCGGAACTGGATGCTGAACTCTGTCGGTAATCGTCGGGACGACGTGCGTCTAACGCTGTCTTCCCTTTTCTGACTGTTGCCACAGGAGAGGAAGCAGCTATGGTTCTGTAACGGCCCCGTGCTGGGCTTTAAAGAACACATCAAATGCTCTACTTTGTCAAAGAGGAAAGGATAAGGTCTCAGCTGACTTTGGCTCACCTGCCCCACTTTCTACCAACTTCTCATTCCCTGGCTGAGAACTCAGGCCCATGTTGACTCCAGTGCTTCCCATAGTTGAGGCAAGTTGGCTGGGTGTCCTTTGGGTGTTGGACCATTCTTGATATACACAGGAAACCGTTGAGCGTGAAAAACCCAGCAGTGTTGCAGTTCTTTACACACTCAAACCGGTGCGCCTGGCACCTTAATTTTATATTTGTGTAGAAAATGTAGTGTTTTATCTTTCTCACGTTGTATTATTTGATTTGTTAAGCACTTTAAAATGCATCCTCTGTAAGAAATGTGCTATATAAATAAAGTTGGAATTTATTTGATTTTAAATACCACTGTGCTTAGACAGATTGTTACAAAAATGGCCTGGACCCAGATCTGTTTCTCCTGTGGTCAATGTTGGCAAGACTGCTCTAATAGATCTGTGATCAGGATATTTAAAAATCACACTGGGTGGCTGGTCATGGACCAATATTTACTGGAAGGAAATATTTTTTGGAGGAGAGAGAGAGAGAGAGAGAGAGAGAGAGAGAGAGAGAGAGAGAGAGAGAGAGAGAGAGAGAGAGAGAGAGAGAGAGAGGAGAGAGAGAGAGAGAGAGAGAGAGAGAGAGAGAGAGAGAGAGGAGGTTTGTGGTTTCCTAAGACAGACAGACAGTCATTAAGAAAAACAAGAAATAGGTAAACACCCACACACACACAGAGAGAGATAAGCAGAGAGATAAGCAGTGGCCCAGCAGAGAGATAATCAGAGAGATAAGCAGAGAGATAAGCAGTGGCCCAGAAGAGAGATAAGCAGGGAGATAAGCAGAGATAAGCAGAGAGATGAGCAGAGAGATAAGCAGAGGCCCAGCAGAGAGATAAGCAGAGAGATAAGCAGTGGCCCAGCAGAGAGATAAGCAGAGAGATAAGCAGAGGCCCAGCAGCGATGTATGCAAAGGCCCAGCAAAGAGATAAGCATAGGCCCAGCAGAGAGATAAGCATAGGCCCAGCAGAGAGATAAGCATAGGCCCAGCAGAGAGATAAGCAGAGAGATAAGCAGAGGACCAGCAGAGAGATAAGCCGTGGCCCAGCAGAGAGATAAGCAGAGAGAGAGGCAGAGGCCCAGCAGCGATGTATGCAAAGGCCCAGCAAAGAGATAAGCATAGGCCCAGCAGAGAGATAAGCATAGGCCCAGCAGAGAGATAAGCATAGGCCCAGCAGAGAGATAAGCATAGGCCCAGCAGAGAGATAAGCATAGGCCCAGCAGAGAGATAAGCATAGGCCCAGCAGAGAGATAAGCATAGGCCCAGCAGAGAGATAAGCATAGGCCCAGCAGAGAGATAAGCATAGGCCCAGCAGA
>CM072218.1:104339121-104351621 GCA_036851935.1 Coregonus suidteri | reverse complement strand
GAGTAGGCCTATGCTAAACTGTATTTGATATGGATGATAAACAATCAACTACTTGCTAATCTTTGCCAGAACAATAGGCTAAACGGAGATTTGATTGGCCATGTTCATATTTCAGATAAGCCTAGTTTGGGTGGCTATTTGCTATGTGTCTAAAGACAAGCAGCTGGAACATGGCACTGCCTTCAATATTATGGGATGAAGATATAACATATTATGGCAAATTTATTAGGATATTTGTGAGGAAAGAGATTACCCGGCTGGCAACGAGCACTCTGCAGGCAGGCCGACCTCCAACTTGATGTCACCGTGCGGAAAGAACATACTTTTCCATTCGATCCTGCAACCTCCACTACAAGTAGGCCATATGATTTTGCTCGCTCTGGACTCCAAAGAAGTGACATGATATATCCTTAGTAGATAATGGCTGCTAACATAAATGACTTACAGCTCCAAATGCAGGTGTAAAACGCAGTATATTTCTGCAGCCTATTTTGCGTTTCGAAAATGCATCACTGTTTATGGCTGTAATGACAGGCTACATTTGCGGAGCGATTGTGCGCGCATGTGCGTACGTTTTTGTAGGACAAAAAGTTTGAAAACCACTTGGATACATGATAGTGGCAACAAATGGAGTCGGGTTGGATATAGCAATGGTAGGCTACAGCATTTCTTCTATTATTAATGGAATTGTGTTGGCCAATGTTAATAAGTGCAGCATTTATTCCAGTTCAAAATAGTTTAGCAAAATAGTTTCCTCATCAGATGGTGCTGCGTTCCCCACTTATTGTAACAACTAGTCTGTGACCACCATTGTGTGAAAAACATTTTTTACGGGTGCCCTTTTTTTTGTTTAAGCACATCAATCAATCAATACAATTTTATTGGTCACATGCGCTGAATACAACAAGTGTAGACTCTACCGTGAAACGCTTACTTATGAGCCGGTTCCCAACATGGCCCCCAAAAGGTCTGTGCCCTGCATACCCATAATTGTTAACTGTATTTGTGGTAAATAAACATAAGCAATCAACTAAGAAGGAAGGTAAACAACTCATAAACAACCCTGTAATCAACACTGTTTTTATGTGGGGGGGGGGGGGGGGGGGGGGGGGGGGGGGGGGGGGGGGGGGGGGGGGGGGGGGGGGGGGGGGGGGGGCTCTAGTCTGTCCTCTCAGTACTCCTCTGAGAGAACATAGGGAGGAACAGAGAGGGAGAGGGGCTGGAGGGAGGGGGCTCTAGTCTGTCATCTCAGTACTCCTCTCTCAGCCCTGCGGCGTGGGGTCACCTCAGAGACAGGAGACTGAATTACCCACAATCCCTGGCCACTCGCCGGGATCACACGGACAAGGGGAGAGGACGCGAGGTGTGTGTGTGTGTGTGTGTGTGTGTGTGTGTGTGTGTGTCTGTGTCTGTGTCTGTGTGTGTGTGTGTGTGTGTGTGTGTGTGTGTGTGTGTGTGTGTGTGTGTGTGTGTGTGTGCGTGTGTGCGTGCGTGCGTGCGTGCGTGCGTGCGTGCGTGCGTGTGTGTGTCAGAGAGGAGTTAATGAAGGGAAGAGACAGTGCAGGTCCCTGGGGCCCGCCTGGCAAGCTCACGCCGCTCCACACTGCCACCACACACACACACACTCACTCACACACACACTCACTCACTCACACACACACACACACACTCACTCACACAGACACACACACACGACCGCCATATCTCATTTTGTATTTAGGAACATGGATTTAGCCCACAGCGAACATATTCATTGGACTAAAGATAAATATGTATTTGATTTACACTCTCTATCTCTCTCTCTCTCTCTCTCTCTCTCTCTCTCTCTCTCTCTCTCTCTCTCTCTCAAATAAAATAAAATTGTATTTGTCACATGCGCCAAATACAACTGGTGTAGACTTTACCTTGAAATGCTTGCTTACAAGCTCTTCCCAACGATGCAGAGTTTAAAAATAATAATACAAACAAAACAATATAAGAATGGAGCTATATACAGGGAGTACCAGTCCCAGATCAATGTGGAGCTATATACAGGGAGTACCAGTACCAGATCAATGTGGAGCTATATACAGGGAGTACCAGTACCAGATCAATGTGGAGCTATATACAGGGAACCAGAGTACCAGTACCAGATCAATGTGGAGCTATATACAGGGAGTACCAGTACCAGTTCCAGATGTGGAGCTATATACAGGGAGTACCAGTACCAGATCAATGTGGAGCTATATACAGGAAGTACCAGTACCAGATCAATGTGGAGCTATATACAGGGAGTACCAGTACCAGATCAATGTGTAGAGGTACGAGGTATTTAAAGGTAGATATGTACATGAAGGCAGGGTAAAGTGACTAGGCATCAGGATAGTTAATAATAAGGTATTTGAGGTAGATACAGTTGAAGTCGGAAGTTTACATACACCTTAGCCAAATACATTTAAACTCAGTTTTTCACAATTCCTGACATTTAATCCTAGTAAAAATTCCCTGTCTTAGGTCAGTCAGGCTCACCACTTTATTTTAAGAATGTGAAATGTCAGAATAATAGTAGAGAGAATGATTTATTTCAGCTTTTATTTCTTTCATCACATTCCCAGTGGGTCAGAAGTTTACATACACTCAATTAGTATTTGGTAGCATTGTCTTTAAATTGTTTAACTTGGATCAAACGTTTCGGGTAGCCTTCCACAAGCTTCCCACAATAAGCCCATTCCTCCTGACAGAGCTGGTGTAACTGACGCAGGTTTGTAGGCCTCCTTGCTCACACACGCTTTTTCAGTTCTGCCCACAAATTATCTATAGGATTGAGGTCAGGGCTTTGTGATGGCCACTCCAATACCTTGAATTTGTTGTCCTTAAGCCATTTTGCCACAACTTTGGAAGTATGCTTGGGGTCATTGTCCATTTGGAAGACCCATTTGCGACCCAGCTTTAACTTCCTGACTGATGTCTTGAGATGTTGCTTCAATATATCCACATAATTTTCCTTCCTCATGATGCCATCTATTTTGTGAAGTGCACCAGTCCCTCCTGCAGCAAAACACCCCCACAGCATGATGCTGCCACCCCCGTGCTTCATGGTTGGGATGGTGTTCTTCGGCTTGCAAGCACCCCCTTTTTCCTCCAAACATAACAATGGTCATTATAGCCAAACAGTTTTATTTTTGTTTCATCAGACCAGAGGACATTTCTCCAAAAAGTACGATCTTTGTCCCCATGTGCAGTTGCAAACCATAGTCTGGCTTTTTTAATGGCGGTTTTGGAGCAGTGGCTTCTTCATTGCTGAGCGGCCTTTCAGGTTATGTCGATATAGGACTCGTTTTACTGTGGATATACAGTGGGGGAAAAAAGTATTTAGTCAGCCACCAATTGTGCAAGTTCTCCCACTTAAAAAGATGAGAGAGGCCTGTAATTTTCATCATAGGTACACGTCAACTATGACAGACAAATTGAGAGAGAAAAAATCCAGAAAATCACATTGTAGGGTTTTTAATGAATTTATTTGCAAATTATGGTGGAAAATAAGTCTTTGGTCACCTACAAACAAGCAAGATTTCTGGCTCTCACAGACCTGTAACTTCTTCTTTAAGAGGCTCCTCTGTCCTCCACTCGTTACCTGTATTAATGGCACCTGTTTGAACTTGTTATCAGTATAAAAGACACCTGTCCACAACCTCAAACAGTCACACTCCAAACTCCACTATGGCCAAGACCAAAGAGCTGTCAAAGGACACCAGAAACAAAATTGTAGACCTGCACCAGGCTGGGAAGACTGAATCTGCAATAGGTAAGCAGCTTGGTTTGAAGAAATCAACTGTGGGAGCAATTATTAGGAAATGGAAGACATACAAGACCACTGATAATCTCCCTCGATCTGGGGCTCCACGCAAGATCTCACCCCGTGGGGTCAAAATGATCACAAGAACGGTGAGCAAAAATCCAAGAACCACACGGGGGGACCTAGTGAATGACCTGCAGAGAGCTGGGACCAAAGTAACAAAGCCTACCATCAGTAACACACTACGCCGCCAGGGACTCAAATCCTGCAGTGCCAGACGTGTCCTCCTGCTTAAGCCAGTACATGTCCAGGCCCGTCTGAAGTTTGCTAGAGTGCATTTGGATGATCCAGAAGAGGATTGGGAGAATGTCATATGGTCAGATGAAACCAAAATATAACTTTTTGGTAAAAACTCAACTCGTCGTGTTTGGAGGACAAAGAATGCTGAGTTGCATCCAAAGAACACCATACCTACTGTGAAGCATGGGGGTGGAAACATCATGCTTTGGGGCAGTTTTTCTGCAAAGGGACCAGGACGACTGATCCGTGTAAAGGAAAGAATGAATGGGGCCATGTATCGTGAGATTTTGAGTGAAAACCTCCTTCCATCAGCAAGGGCATTCTGCCTATGGCGGCCTCTCTCAATAGCAAGGCTATGCTCACTGAGTCTGTACACAGTCAAGGATTTTCTTAATTTGTGGTCAGTCACAGTGGTCAGATATTCTGCCACTGTGTCCTCTCTGTTTAGGGCCAAATAGCATTCCAATTTGCTCTGTTTTTTGGTTGATTGTTTCCAGTGTGTCAAATAGTTATCTTTTTGCTTTCTCATAATTTGGTTGGATCTAAATGTGTTGCTGTCTTGGGGATCTCTGGTGTCTGTTTGTGTTTGTGAACAGAGCCCGAGAACCAGCTGGCTGAGGGAACTCTTCTCTAGGTTATTCTCTCTGTAGGTGATGGCTTTGTTATGGAAGGTGTGGGAATCACTTCCTTTTAGGTGGTTTGTGTGCTCTAGGGCAACAGTGTCTAGATATAATTAGTAATTGTTGTCTTGGCTACTGGACCTTTTTTGGAACACCATATTTTTTGTCTTACTGAGATATACTGTCAGGGCCCAGGTCTGACAGAATCTGTGCAGAATATATATATGCTGCTGTAGGCCATCCTTGGTTGGGGACAAAAGCACCAGATCATCAGCAAACAGTAGATATTTGATTTCTGAGTCCAGTAGGGTGAGGCCGGGTGCTGCATACTGTTCTAGTGCCAATTCATTGATATACAGTATATGCTGAAGAGGGTGGGGCTCGCGCTGCATCCCTGTCTCACCCCACGGTCCTGAGGAAAGAAAATGTGTTTGTTTTGTGGACATTGATTTTTTAATGTTGTATGTTTTTCCCCCAACACCGCTTTCCATCAATTTGTATGGCAGACCCTCATGCCAAATTGAGTCAAAAGCTTATTTGAAATCAACAAAGCATGAGAATACTTTGCTTTTGTTTTGTTTGTTTGTCAATAAGGGTGTGCAGGGTGTATACG
Organism: Coregonus suidteri; assembly: GCA_036851935.1. Classification (NCBI taxonomy): domain Eukaryota; kingdom Metazoa; phylum Chordata; class Actinopteri; order Salmoniformes; family Salmonidae; genus Coregonus; species Coregonus suidteri. Next base: position 104,346,313 of record CM072218.1, on the reverse strand, counting down.
TGGTCTGTCGTACGGTATTTTGGTAAGAAGCCAATTTGACATTTTCTCAGGACATTGTTTTCACTGTTGAAGTCTGCTGATGATGATACTGCAGAGGATTTTTCAGAGATTTCTGATGACGCATATTCTATGGTAATTTTTGGGATCAAATTTGTCTCCATTTTTGTGGATTGGGGTGATCAGACCTTGGTTCCAAATATTAGGGAAGATGCCAGAGCTGTGGATAATGTTAAAGAGTTTAAGAATAGCCCATTTGAATTTGTGGTCTGTATATTTTATCATTTTGTTTAGGATACCATCAACACCACAGGCCTTTTTGGGTTGAAGGTTTTGTATTTTGTCCTGTAGTTCATCCAATGTCATTGGAGAATGTAGTGGGTTCTACTAGTCTTTAATAGATGAATCTAAGTTTTGTAAATGATCAAGTATATGTTTTTGCTCTTGGTTCTTTGTTATATGGCCGATAAGGTTGGTTTATCCGTACATCTCCATTTTGGACAGATTCAAGTTCATGTTGTTGTTTGTTTAGTGTGTTCCAATTTTCCTAGAAGTGGTTAGATTCTATGGATTCTTCAATTACAATGAGCTGTTTTCTGACATGCCGTTCCTTCTTTTTTCTCAGTGTATTACTGTTTTAGTGTTTCACCATAGCGAAGGTGTAAGTTCAGGTTTTCTGGTTCTCTGTGTTTTTGGTTGGATGGGTGTTATGATGAGTTTCTCTGGTATCAAGTAATTCAGGATGCAAGAAGATATTTAACACTTAGATGGAGAGTTGATACATGTATTTAATATACAGTACCGGATTAAGCATAACAAACGGCACTTGAGTTGCCCCTTGTTATCTGAATGATAGGCATACAAAATCTCTCAGTTTATATACTGCTTTGCAAGCTAATTCTATCCAACATTTGCCAACCATTATTGGGTGTCACTCCCAACCACAATAGTATCACCCTAGTCAGGACATTCCATCACATACTCATTCTAAGATTGACATCAGTGGCCCCCCAGTCTTCCTTGGCACGCAGACCTTCTTACACCCACCAGTGACAGAAATAAATGGAATGTCCTCATCCTCAAAATCCTATGTAACCCGCAATATCAAACACATTAACAAATCCTGTATAAAAGACTTCATATGGGGCTCCCGAGTGGCGCAGCGGTCTAAGGCACTGCATCTCAGTGCTTGAGGCGTCACTACAGACCCCCTGGTTCGATTCCAGGCTGTATCACAACCGGGCCGTGATTGGGAGTCCCATAGGGCGGCGCACAATTGGCCCAGTGTCGTCTGGGTTAGGCTGGTGTAAATAAGAATTTGTTCTTAACTGACTTGCCTAGTTAAATAAAAAAATATCAAAAGGTTTCTCAATTTCTTTCTTAGGTTTTTGCATTCTTCATCAAAACATTTCTCATTGTTGTTAGTTGTCTTAGGTTTTCTACCGGAATTAAATTTGATATGTGATAGCTGATAGGTCAAACATACTGTTTAGGCTTCCTGCTGCTAAGTGTACACCTTCACTATTGGAGGAAAATATTTAGTCCAGGAAGTTGTCTAGGAGGGATTGGATTTGTTGTTGGCCAATTGTTTCTACACTACCTTACATCTATATATCGTTTCTTAATAGTATCCCGTTTATTCGGCTTCGATCCCTCATGGTTGATTATTTTCTGAGTTCAAGTAGATTGTGATTTTGCTGTGATCTGATAGGTGTGTCAGTGGGCTGACCATGAACGTTCTGAGTGACTCTGGGTTGAGGTCCGTGATAAAGTAGTCTACAGTACTACTGCCAAGAGATGAGCTATAGGTGTACCTACTGTAGGAGTCCCCTCAAGGCCTACCATTGACTATGTACATACCCAGCGTGCGACAGAGCTGCAGGAGTTTCTGACCCGTTTTTGTTGGTTATGTTGTCGTAGTTGTGTCTAGGAGGGCCTGTGGGGAAGGGAATGCTGTCACCCTGTGTGCTGAGGGTGTCAGGTTCTTGTCCAGTTCTGGCATTTAGGTCGCCACAGATTAGTACATGTCCCTGGGCCTGAAAATGATTGATCTCGCCCTCTAGGATGGAGAAGCTGTCTTCATTAAAGTATGGTGTTTCTATTGGTGGGATATAGGTAGCACACAGGAGGACATTTTTGTCTGTTGAGATCATTTCCTTTTGAATTTCTTGCCAAATGTTCTTGTTTTGATTAACTTAATAGAGTGAGTTAGGTCTGCTCTATACCAAATTAGCATACCCCCTGAGTCCCTTCCCTGTTTCACGTCTGGTAGTTTGGTGGATGGGACTACCAGCTCTCTGTAACCTAGAGGGCAACCAGTAGGTCCATCTCCTCTATACCATGTTTGTTGTAGGATGACAATGTCTGTACTTCTAATTTCTTTGGTGAAGTCCAGGTTCCTGCTCTTTAGGCCAAAGGCAGATGACAGCAGGCCTTGGATATTCCAGGATGAGATAGTGAAGACTCAGTGTTCCATAAAGTGTCTAATGTTGTTAGTCGTGTGGTTTGGCCTCAGACCAGTAAGTGTGAGCAGAGCCTGCTGAGCATCTGATACATGCCCTAGTGTAAGAGTTGGGGTTGGGCCTGTTTGCCTGCTCACGGCCTGGGCGTATGTGTAACTTTCATTTTGAGGCCCTCTTAGCGGGAATGGGGGGCATGGGTTGGGTAGGAGGGGCATTGGTCTGATCTGAGGGGGCCTATATGGGGTGTGGGCATGGTTTGCTTGGGGTGGTATTGATTGGTTGGGGTGGGTGTGGGTGTGGGTGTGGGTGTGGGTGTGGGGGATGTGGCTGGTGCCGCATTTCTGGGAGAGTGTCTCGCTGGTCTGGGCGGGGTGTCCATTGATCTGTTGCTCCTGTGTGAGGTGTTGGGGCTGCGGTTGAGAGTGAGGGTGATGTCCTTCAGGGTCGAAGGTCAGCGAACGTGGTGACTGCTGCCTTGTAGAGGTGAACCTGGTCATAAAGGCTGTTCAAGTCCAAGGTGGAGTGGTGGGCCAGGTAAACATTTGGTTTTGAAGCACAGTCATTGAAAATGCTTGCGTTTACCCGCTGTATGTTTTATTTTATTTATGAATTTAACCTTTATTTAACTAGGCAAGTCAGTTAAGAACAAATTCTTATTTACAATGACGGCCTACCAAAAGGCAAAAGGCCTCCTGCGGGGACGGGGGCTGGGATTAAAAAATAAATAAATACTCTACCAGTCAAAAGTTTGGACACACCTACTCATTCAAGGGTTTTTCTTTATTTTTACTATTTTCTACATTGTAGAATAATAGTGAAGACATCAAAACTATTAAATAACACATATGGTATCATGTAGTAACCAAAAAAGTGTGAAACAAATCCAAATATATTTTATATTTGAGATTCTTCAAATAGCCACACTTTGCCTTGATGACAGCTTTGCACACTCTTGGCTTTCTCTCAACCAGCTTCATGAGGTAGTCACCTGGAATGCATTTCAATTAACAAGTCTGCCTTCTTAAAAGTTAATTTGTGGAATTTATTTCCTTCTTAATGCGTTTGAGCCAATCAGTTTTGGTCTGGAGTCCAAATTGGAGATTTTTGGTTCCAACTGCCGTGTCTTTGTGAGACATGGTGTGGGTGAACAGATGATCTCTGCATGTGTAGTTCCCACTGTAAAGCATGGAGGAGGAGGTGTTATGGTGTGGGGGTGCTTTGCTGGTGACACTGTCTGTGATTTATTTAGAATTCAATGCACACTTAACCAGCATGGCTACCACAGCATTCTGTAGTGATACGCCATCCCATCTGGTTTGGGCTTAGTGGGACTATCATTTGTTTTTCAACAGGACAATGACCCAACACACCTCCAGGCTGTGTAATGGCTATTTTACCAAGAAGGAGAGTGATGGAGTGCTGCATCAGATGACCTGGCCTCCACAATCCCCGACCTCAACCCAATTGATATGGTTTAGGATGAGTCGGACGGCAGAGTGAAGGAAAAGCAGCCAACAAGTGCTCAGCATATGTGGGAACTCCTTCAAGACTGTTGGAGAAGCACTCCAGGTGAAGCTGGTTGAGAGAATACCAAGAGTGTTCAAAGCTGTCATCAAGGCAAAGGGTGGCTATTTAAAGAATCTCAAATATACTTTGATTTGTTTAACACTTTTTTGGTTACTACATGATTCCATATGTGTTATTTCATAGTTTTGATGTTTTCACTATTATTCTACAATGTAGAAAATAGTACAAATAAAGAAAAACCCTTGAATGAGTAGGTGTGTCCAAAATTTTGACTGGTACTGTATATATATAAATATAGGACCAAACACACATCACAACAAGAGAGACAACACAACACTACATAAAGAGAGACACCACAACACTACATAAAGAGAGACACCACAACACTACATAAAGAGAGACACCACAACACTACATAAAGAGAGACACCACAACACTACATAAAGAGAGACACCACAACACTACATAAAGAGAGACACCACAACACTACATAAAGAGAGACACCACAACACTACATAAAGAGAGACCGATGACAACAACATAGCATGGCAGCAACCCAACATTAAAACAACCCAACATGAAAACAACATGGCAGCAGCACAACATGGTAGCAGCACAAGACATGGTACAAACATTATTGGGCACAGACAATAGCACAAAGGGCAAGAAGGTAGAGACAACAATACATCACGCGAAGCAGCCACAACTGTCAGTAAGAGTATCCATGATTGAATGAAGAGATGGAGATAAAACGGTCCAGTTTGAGTGTTTTTTACAGCTCGTTCCAGTCGCTAGCTGCAGCGAACTGGAAAGAGGAGCGACCCAGGGATGTGTGCGCTTTGGGGACCTTTAACAGCATGTGACTGGCAGAACGGGTGTTGTATGTGGAGGATGAGGGCTGCAGTAGGTATCTCAGATAGGGGAGAGTGAGGCCTAAGAGGGTTTTGTAAATAAGCATAAACCAGTGGGTCTTGCGACGGGTATACAGCGATGACCAGTTTACAGAGGTGTATAGAGTGCAATGATGTGTCCTATAAGGAGCATTGGTGGCAAATCTGATGGCCGAATGGTAAAGAACATCTAGCCGCTCGAGAGCATCCTTACCTGCCAATCTATAAATTACGTCTCCGTAATCTAGCATGGGTAGGATGGTCATCTGAATCAGGGTTAGTTTGGGAGCTGGGGTGAAAGAGGAGCGATTACGATAGAGGAAACCAAGTCTAGATTTAACCTGAGCCTGCTGTTTTAATATGTGCTGAGAGAAGGACAGTGGACCGTCTAGCCGTACTCCCAAGGACTTGTAGGAGGTGACTACCTCAAGCTCTAAACCCTCAGAGGTAGTAATCACACCGGTGGGGAGAGGGGCATTCTTCTTACCAAACCACATTACCTTTGTTTTGGGGTGTTCAGAACAAGGTTAAGGCAGAGAAAAGCTTGTTGGACACTAAGAAAGCTTTGTTGAGTATAAGACTGTATCATCTGCATATAAATGGATGAGAGAGCTTCCTACTGCCTGAGCTATGTTGTTGATGTAAATTGAGAAGAGCGTGGGGCCTAGGATCGAGCCTTGGGTTACTCCCTTGGTGACAGGCAGTGGCTGAGACAGCAGATGTTCTGACTTTATACACTGCACTCTTTGAGAGAGGTAGTTAGCAAACCAGGCCAAAGACCCCTCAGAGACACGAATACTCCTTAGCCGGCCCACAAGGATGGAATGGTCAGCCGTTTCAAACGCTTTGGCCAAGTCAATAAAAATAGCAGCACATTGCTTAGAATCAAGGGCAATGGTGACATCATTTAGGACCATTAAGGTTGCAGTGACACATCCATAACCTGAGCGGAAACCAGATTGCATACCAGAGAGAATACTGTAGACATCAACAAAGCCAGTCAGCTGAGTATTGCCAGGTTCTTCCAACACTTTTGATAAACAGGGCAAAATAGAAATGGGCCTATAACAGTTAGGATCAGCTTGATCTCCCCCTTTAAATCAAGGACACACTGTGGCTGCCTTCCTAGCAATGGGAACCTCCCCAGAGAGGAGAGACAGGTTAAAAAGGTCAGGCTTGGCGATGATAGGGGCTGCAACCTTAAAGAAGAAAGGGTCTAAACCATCTGACCCAGATTGTGTTTTGGGGTCAAGTTTAAGGAGCTCCTTTAGCACCTCGGACTCAGTGACCACCTGCAGGGAGAAACTTTGTAGCGGGGCAGGGGAAAAAGAGGGAGGAGCATCGGGGCTAGTCGCATTAGAAGGACTGGGAGATGAGGAAATGTTGGACGGGCATGGAGACATGGCTGTGTCAAATAGGAATCCTGACTTAATGAAGTGGTGATGAAAGAGCTCAGCCATGTGCTCCTTGTCAGTAACAACCACATCATCAACATTAAGGGACATGGGCAGCTGTGAGGAGGAGGGTTTATTCTCCAGGTCTTTAACAGTTTTCCAGAACTTCTTGGGGTTTGAATCACAGAGAGAGAACTGCTCCTTAAAGTAACTAGCTTTAGCCTTTCGGATAGCCTGAGTGCACTTATTTCTCATTTGCCTGAACGAGAGCCAGTCAGCCTGAGTAAGTGTGTGCCGAGCCTTTCGCAAAATGGAATTCTTGAGGTGGAGTAACTCTGCCAGATCACGGTCGAACCAGGGGCTGAACCTGTTTTTGAATCTCATTTTCTTTATGGGGCATGTTTGTTAACAATACCACTGAAAATATCAAAAAAGAAGGTTCAAGCATCTTCAACAGAGGGGATCAAGCTGATTCTATACCAATTTACAGAGGCCAGGTCATGAAGGAAGGCTTGTTCATTCAAGTTTTTTAGCGCGCGTCTATGACAAATCAGGACAGGTCGTTTCACTGAGTAGCCAATACGAACACAGGCTGTAAAACAGTGATCACTAAGGTCATTACAGAAAACACCAGACTGATACCTATCAGGATTATTTGTGAGGATAACATCAAGGAGAGTAGCCTTTTCTGGGTGTTTGGAGTCATACCTTGTGGGATTGGTAATAATCTGAGAAAGATTTAGGGAGTCCCATTGCTTTAGGACTTGGTCAGGTGGTTTAAGCATGTCCCAGTTTAGGTCACCTAGCAGGACAAATTCAGACTTAGTGTAAGGGGCCAGGAGAGAGCTTAGGGTAGGTAGGGTACAGGCCTGTGCTGATGGTGGACGATAACACCCAGCAACAGTCAACAAAGAGCTATTTG
>CM072218.1:104321621-104331621 GCA_036851935.1 Coregonus suidteri | reverse complement strand
AGGTCGGCAGTGCTGGTTGTATGCGTTTATTGTTCCTCCCTGTTTGGAGTTTGGTTTTGTACTTTCTTTACTGTGTTGAGTAAAGTACGTTCTGCCAGTAGTTCGGTGTCCTGCGCTTGACTTCGTTTCCCGCATACACGTCATCCTTGACAATGCTCATGTGTGGAGCGCAGAGGAACAGCAGTTATTCTTGGAAAAAGTGATATTTTGAAACATCTCTACAATTTTGAGAGTCATTTGGTAAAAGGTAAGTGATTTGGGAACCTCAGAGAATCTGCTCTTTCTGATACTATGTAGAAATCAAACGTCTTACCTGCATGTGACTGTAGCAGGGTTTGAAAAAAGTACGTTTTTGGGCTCTGGGGGAAAGAAAATACATCCTCCTGCTATAACACAAATTATGTTTGTGATATTGACATTCTAACAACATACAGTGCATTCGGGAAATAATTCAGACCCCTTCACTTTTTCCACATTTTGTTAAGTTACAGCCTTATTCTAAAATGGATGAAATTGTTTTTTTTCCCCCTCATCAATACCTCATAACAATACCTCATAATAGGTTTTTAGAAATGTTTGCAAATTTACATAAGTATTCAGACCGGGCTCTGGCTGGGCCACTCAAGGACATTCAGAGACTTCTCCCAAAGTCACTCCTGCGTTGTCTTGGCTGTGTGCTTAGGGTCGTTGTCCTGTTGGAAGATGAACCTTCACCCCAGTCTGAGGTCCTGAGCGCTCTGGAGCAGGTTTTCATCAAGGATCTCTCTGTACTTTGCCTCATTCATCTTTCCCTTGATCCTGAGGAGTCTCCCCGTCCCTGCCGCTGAAAAACATCCCCACAGCATGATGCTGCCACTGCCATGCTTCACCGTAAGGATGGTATTGGCCAGGTGATGAGCGGCGTTTGGATTCCTCCAGACGTGACGCTTGTCATTCAGGCCAAAGAGTTCAATACTGGTTTCATCAGACCAGAGAATCTTGTTTCTCATGGTCTGAGTCCTTTAGGTGCCTTTTGGCAAACTCCAAGCGGGCTGTCATGTGCCTTTTACTGAGGAGTGGCTTTCGTCTGGCCACTCTACCATAAAGGCCTGATTGGTGGAGTGCTGCAGACATGGTTGTCCTTCTGGAAGGTTCTCCCATCTCCACAGAGGAACTCTGGAGCTCTGTCAGAGTGACCATCGGGTTCTTGGTCACCTCCCTGACCAAGGCCCTTCTCCCCCGATTGCTCAGTTTGTCCGGGCGGCCAGCTCTAGGAAGAGTCTTGGTGGATCCAAACTTCTTCCATTTAAGGATGATGGAGGCCACTGTGTTCTCGGGGACCTTCAATGCTGCAGACATCTCTTGGTACCCTTCCCCACAGTGGAGGCTGGTGACTTGAAAAATTGAGGAGGATGGGAGACCCATGGTATAGGCGTGGACTGCACGGAGACGACAAAGTGTCTTTCAAAAATCGTCAAAGAGTAATTATTTCAAACTAAAGCATTTAATAAAGACATTTATAGTACAACATTATGGGGAATGGGAATGAGAGGGCTACTTCCGCAGTGTTGGGACGGGATCACAGCAGTGATTGAATGAAGGTACGAGGCAAGAGTTGAGGTGTTCAGAGGCTTGACCAGTGCAGGGCAGGATTTGACTGGGAAGACAAAAAACAATAACATAACACACTACACAGTCAGACCAAAGAGCTAAGAATGAGTTAGTTCAAGCAAGGAGTAAAATCATTGATGTGTAATAATGTGATTGTGTTTGTGTATGTGATTGACTCTACATACAGTAACGTGAGAAAATTGATAGGTCACAGTGCTTGGAGAGGAAACATTCAATGTGCCAGTGGATGAGCGGGCACATGAGTCGTGGCTTCAGTTCATGACAGAGTGTCAACGCGTGCTGTAGGTGGGTGCAGTGGGGGAATCAAACGCAGGACACAGATGGATAATCCAACAGACTTTAGTGATCGCCAAACACGGCAATAGGTCCACTCTTGCCCGAAGGCGAAATACGCACGAAGGCGAACAAAACAAAAGCGCACAAACAGGTGCGTAAATACTCCAACAGTGGAGGGAAACTCAACCGAGCGAAATACAGGAAACACGCCCTATACACGACTGACAAAAATCAATAACACACAACACTAGACAAACACAACGAGAAACTTATAGAACACTAATTAGGCTTAAACAAGAACAGGTGTGACAACAAACAGACAAAAGCAAACGAACATGAAACATACAACGGTGGCAGCTAGTATTCCGGAGACAACGAACGCCGAAGCCTGCCCGAACAAGGGAGAGAGGCAGCCTCGGCCGAAACCGTGACACAGAGTTGACAATGGGTAGTGGAGTGGAGTGGTCATCACCTCTTAATCAGGGAACGGGCGGGGACTTAGCTGGAAATACACATAGCAGATACATTCCATTACAGCTACGCCATCGTAGGTTTGAACAACAAGTTTCTCCATGAAGTTAAACACAGACTGCGCATCTCGCCCACTTGACACATCAAAGTAGACCAAGAAACGTTCCTGAATAAAGCCCTGATCATCCACATACCTGACGATAACTGACAACTGCAAGCAGACTGGTGGCACCATAGGTCCCAGAGTGGGGGGGGGGATTTTTACTTCCTGGGGCCTGGAGTTTTTCCTTATCTGTTAACCTAACCCGGAAAACTCTGGACCCTATCAGGTATGACAGTGATTAATCAGTTGTAAAAAGGTTTTATAAGGGCCATGATGGGACCAGTTTTTCCCAATCAGATCACATGGTTTAAAAAAAAAACCTGTCAAACTGCAGCAACCTTATACTTGTTCATATTAATTATATTTAGACTAGATTAGGAGGGGGGGGGGGGGGTCCTCTACCCAGACACAGAGACACCAACTGATAGACAATAGAACTCACAGGGCTGAGCTTTATGCATGTTTGGATCACGCAGGCCTTGTGAAACATCTGTCATCACTATTATGTTGATTGATTAATTCCAGTTAATAATTTTGGATTGAAAAGGCAGCCTAGCCAGCCCAATGTTGAATATAAACCAAATTTGATCACATTCACATTTTCTCCTGACACACACATGGAATATAAATACATAATATGACCAATTAGTTTACCCTGACCAGATGGACAGGGCACGTAGGCTGTACGCAGCTGCTCTTATCAGTAGCCTACAGTTGATCAGACTGAAAAATAGTCTAGTTTTCATCCCGTGCAGCGTGTCAGATTTCTAATGTTTAGGTGTAGCCTGGGGGTGCTGCAACATTTATGTAATGAGTTTTTACTTGTGTCTGTCTGTCTGGAGTGATTATGTGTTATCATCTTTGCTAAATAAATACCGGAGGAAAGTGGAAAGGATACTTGAGCGCGCGTGAAAAAAAATGCGCTGCGTCAACCTCTCTCTTTAATCTAACTTTTAATGGATGATGCGATGGAAGCTATTTAATTGATTTTGATATTCCCAGAAAAAGACAGTAGACAGTAGAACGCTCTACATGTCCAGCAAATAAAGCATCGCAACGTACAATCACCGCTGCAAGCTCCTTGTAGTTGCACTTGTTAGCGGAACTTTCCCCTCTCGTCGTGTCCTCTAAAAGCCCATTCTTGAATGCCCAAATACACAGTGGTGTTGGTAAGCCGCTCGAGAACATCCCTGTTTCTTCTTACTTTCTCGTTGTGTTGCGCAGTTTGAATACGCAGACCGTCGTCATGATCGATGCAGTTTTTTCCCAGAAGCTTGAATCGGATGTGTGGCATTTATATGCTCCCTGCTTTTGTTTTGGCGTTTAGCTGAACGATCTATGTTCTTCAGGTCACTGTACCCCTCTTTCGCCCAAGGCAGACTTTCCAAAAAGCAGGCAAGGCCAGTAATACAGGCGGCTTGATGAACGCCTCCCTGTTAACCAGCTATACTGTTAAGTCTAATGACACTGCTGGTCCTACTCACACTGCCCTACCCTATGCTTTGACTTCTTTCTCCCCTCTCTCTCCAGATAAAATCCTGCGACTTGTGACTGCAGGCCGCCCAACAACCTGCCCGCTTGACCCCATCCCCTCCTCTCTTCTCCAGACCATCTCCGGTGACCTTCTCCCCTACCTCACCTCGCTGATCAACTCATCCTTGACCGCTGGCCATGTCCCTTCCGTCTTCAAGAGAGCGAGAGTTGCACCCCTTCTCAAAAAACCAACACTCGATCCCACTGATGTCAACAAGACCAGTATCTAAAACTATTGAGCGTGCCGTCTTTAGCCAACTCTCTTGCTATCTCTCTCAGAATTACCTTCTTGATCCAAACCAGTCAGGTTTCAGGACGTGGTCATTCAACTGAGACTGCTCTTTCTGTGTCACGGAGGCTCTCCGCACTGCTAAAGCTAACTCTCTCTCCTCTGCTCTTGTCCTTCTAGACCTGTCTGCTGCCTTTGATACTGTGAACCATCAGATCCTCCTCTCCACCCTCTCCGAGCTGGGCATCTCCGGCGCGGCTCACTCCTGGATTGCGTCCTACCTGACCGGTCGTCCTACCAAGTGGCGTGGCGAGAAGCTGTCTCCGCACCACGTGCTCTCACCACTGGTGTCCCCCAGGGCTCAGTTCTAGGCCCTCTCCTTTTCTCCCTATACACCAAGTCACTTGGCTCTGTCATATCCTCACATGGCCTCTCCTATCATTGCTACGCTGACGATACACAACTAATCTTCTCCTTTCCCCCTTCTGATAACCAGGTGGCGAATCGCATCTCTGCATGTCTGGCAGACATATCAGTATGGATGACGGATCACCACCTCAAGCTGAACCCTGGCAAGACGGAGCTGCTCTTCCTCCCGGGGAAGGACTGCCCGTTCCATGATCTCGCCATCACGGTTGACAACTCCGTTGTGTCCTCCTCCCAGAGTGCGAAGAGCCTTGGCGTGACCCTGGACAACACCCTGTCGTTCTCTTCTAACATCAAGGCGGTGACCCGCTCCTGCAGGTTCATGCTCTACAACATTCGGAGAGTACGACCCTGCCTTACACAGGAAGCGGCACAGGTCCTAATCCAGGCACTTGTCATCTCCCGTCTGGATTACTGCAACTCGCTGTTGGCTGGCCTCCCTGCCTGTGCCATTAAACCCCTACAACTCATCCAGAACGCCGCAGCCCGTCTGGTGTTCAACCTTCCCAAGTCTCTCACGTCACCCCCCTCCTCCGCACACTCCACTGGCTTCCAGTTGAAGCTCGCATCTGTTACAAGACCATGGTGCTTGCCTATGGAGCAGTGAGGGGAACGGCACCTCTGTACCTTCGGGCTCTGATCAGTCCCAACACCCAAACGAGGGCATTGCGTTCATCCACCTCTGGCCTGCTGGCCCCCCTACCTCTGCGGAAGCACAGTTCCCGCTCAGCCCAGTCAAAACTGTTCGCTGCTCTGGCACCCCAATGGTGGAACAAGCTCCCTCACGACACCAGGACAGCGGAGTCACTCACCACCTTCCGGAGACATTTGAAACCCCACCTCTTTAAGGAATACCTGGGATAGGATAAAGTAATCCTTCTACCCCCCCAAAAAAAAAAATTTGTAAAGTGGTTATCCCACTGGCTATAGGGTGAATGCACCAATTTGTGAGTCGCTCTGGATAAGAGCGTCTGCTAAATGACGTAAATGTGCCCTTGAGCAAGGCACTTAACCCTAATTGCTCCTGTAAGTTGCTCTGGATAAGAGCGTCTGCTAAATGACTAAAATGTAAATGTAAAATGATACCAGTTGGTATTGAACTCCTCCCTGTTAACCAGCTATACTGTTGATACCAGTTGGTATTGAACTCCTCCCTGTTAACCAGCTATACTTTTGATACCAGTTGGTGTTGAACGCCCTGACCTTTTCATCCTTCTTCGTGAAACTGATCTCAGGCAGAGGTTGGCACCTTTTCCGTGAACCCCAGAGAATGAAAGGGGTTCTTCAACAAAAAGTCAACAAAATTAGCGGTAGCGTTGGCGGCGAAAACTGGACCTGGTAGCTACTGAAGTTAGCAAGGCAAACTGAAATAAATTGCACTAACTGGACACAAAAATAAAGTTATAAAACCAAGAAAACTATTTATAGTCTACCTCCTCCGTCTCCTGTAATTTGAAGAAACTAATTTTAATTGAATAATATCAAAAAAATGCTCAACTATCACTTTTCAATCTTTATCTGATAATGTCACCAACTCACCAAGCTTCTCCACCATAATGCTCTGCGGCACAACCCCAGTACAACACACTAGGTTCATTCTCTGATCCTAATCCTATAATTGGATGGACAACATGTCAGTTCATACTGCAAAAGCTTTGATTGGTTGGATGTCGTCCTCCGGATGTGGTCATAGTTACCATGTAGGTCTATGGAAGGGGGTGAGGCCTACGAGCCTCCTAGGTTTTGTATTGAAGTCAATGTACCCAGAGGAGGACAGACGCTAGCTGTCCTCTGGATACAACATGGTGCTACCCCAGAGAGTGTAGTTGAAGTTACTATAGACTATAAGGGATCGGGGTTTGGCCGGATCTAGACAGAGTCTGACACTTCCCCGATCTACTGAGAGGGGGAGTCATCAGACTCGATCTGTTTCACCTGAGTTCTGAGCACACCTGTCAGTAATTAGAGTAGGATATAAGGTGTGCTCAGAAGTTCAGTCGGTGAGAGGTATTGTTCCTTTGTGACTTGCTAAGCGTTTTGTTCAGAGAGAGAGAGAGAGAGTTTGTTTTTGATTACCAGTGTACCAGACCTGTGCTTCGTTGTTTGACTCCCCGAATTGCTTAATCTTCTGCTTGTCTATCCCAGTGATTACCGTATTCTGAACCTGTGCCCGTGCCCTCGATTACGACTACGCCCGCTCCCTTGGTACCTCTGCCTGTCTCTGCCTTGCCCGGTTTTGACCACAGCTCGCCAGACCACGATTAAGCTATTCCCTTGTCTGTACTCTAATAAAGCATCGCAATTCTGCGATTGGATCTTACCACTCTGTCCGAGTATTCATTACAGAATACCTCGCCCCAACCATGGATCCAGCGGAATTACAGAGGCGATGGGAGATACAGGAGAAACGGATGGATGAACTCCTGCAACTACTCAACGCTGGTGCGGCTGAAGGCACCACCCCGCGCACGGTCAGTCCTCGTCATGCACCTCCGATTTCTCTACCGACTAAGTATGATGGGGAACCTGGCAAATGTCAGGGGTTTCTACTTCAGACGTCCCTGTATATGTCCTGTTTTCCGATGACCGTAGCAGGGTGGATTTCATGATTTCTCTGCTAACGGGAAGAGCACTGGATTGGGCTACTGCGCTATGGGCAGCTGAGGTCCCCGAGTTGAATGTGGAAGTTCAGTTTAAGAGACTGTTCCGAGAGGTGTTCGACTACCCAGTATCTGGGCGTAGCGTGGGAGACCAACTATGCGAACTTCAGCAGGGCCGTCGCACAGTAGCCGATTACGCCTTAGAGTTTCGGACTATAGCAGCTGGTAGCGGCTGGAGCGAGACTGCTTTGCTCACCGTTTTCCGAAGAGGGCTGCACAAAGAAGTACAGACTGAGTTGGCCTGTCAGGGAGATATCACTGCGCTACATGAATTTATCAACATAGCCATCTCTATTGATAATTTGATAGTGCAACACAGGGTATCCGCAGTCCGGGAGCCCACGGTCACAGGTCCTAAGCAATCGACAGAGCGGAGGAGAGAATCTGAGGAGGAACCCATGCAACTGGGACGGTCGCCCTTACACAGTTCGGTGAGACAACAACGTCGGCAAGACGGACTATGCCTGTATTGTGGTCAGTCGGGTCATTTCATTCGTCAATGTCCGGTACGACCAAACCGTACCCCAGAATATCGCCTCGGAACTGCCAAACCGGTGAGTGAGACTCAAGTTTTCAACATTACATCTAAACAAATGTATGTGCCACTTACCTTATCTGTCGGAGAGAAAGTGCGCAGGTTGGAAGGTCTTATTGATTCCGGAGCGGCTGCCAGTTTTATGGATATGGGTCTCGCTGAGGAATTGGGAGTTCAACTTATCCCAATTCAACCTCCCCTGCGAGTCAACGCGCTAGACGGTGAGCCCATGGGCACTGGGTTCATTACGCACCGTACAGAGGTAATAAGGTTACAAGTGGGCTCCATACACCATGAGAACATCATTCTGTTCGTCATCTCCGCTCCACGGGAGCCGCTAGTTCTCGGCCACCCCTGGCTCGTCAGCCATGATCCGGTCATCTCCTGGAAATCTGGCGATATCACTGCTTGGAGTGAGGTATGTAGGGCAGAGTGCCTCAATTTACCGTGCAAGACGTCTACTGTGGAGGATGCGCAGGGTGCGGTGTCTACTGTTGTTCCAACAGAATACCAGGATTACGCGCAGGTGTTCTCCAAGGAGAGGGCTACCGTGTTACCACCTCATCGGGCCTGGGACTGCGCGATTGATCTGCTATCCGGGGCTACACCTCCTCGTGGAAGAATCTACCCTTTGTCACAGCCGGAACGAGAATCGATGAGCAAGCATATTGATGAGGCGCTACAGCAAGGGGCCATTCGCCCATCTACGTCTCCCGCCGCATCCAGTTTTTTCTTCGTTAAGAAAAAGGATGGCGGACTGCGTCCTTGTATAGACTATTGAGGTTTGAACGATATTACCATCAAAAATCGTTACCCCCTGCCTTTGATTCCAGCAGCCCTCGAGCAGGTGGGGCAGGCCTCAATCTACAGTAAACTGGACCTCAGGAGTGCGTACAATCTGGTGCGCATTAGAGAAGGGGATGAATGGAAGACCGCCTTCATCACACATCGAGGACACTATGAATATTGTGTCATGCCCTATGGACTTACCAACGCGCCCTCAGTATTTCAGGCGTTCATGAATGACATTTTCAGGGACTTGACTGATCGCTTTGTTATAGTGTACATTGATGACATCCTAATCTATTCAAACTCTCTGAGTGAACATGTGTCTCCGCTCTGTCGTCTGCTTTTTTTTTTCTTCCATCTATCAATACAGTGAGGGAATTAAGTATTTGATCCCTTGCTGATTTTGTACGTTTGCCCACTGACAAAGACATGATCAGTCTATAATTTTAATGGTAGGTTTATTTGAACAGTGAGAGACAGAATAACAACAACAAAATCCAGAAAAACACATGTCAAAAATGTTATAAATTGATTTGCATTTTAATTAGGGAAATAAGTATTTGACCCCTCTGCAAAACATGACTTAGTACTTGGTGGCAAAACCCTTGTTGGCAATCACAGAGGTCAGACGTTTCTTGTAGTTGGCCACCAGGTTTACATACATCTCAGGAGGGATTTTGTCCCACTCCTCTTTGCAGATCTTCTCCAAGTCATTAAGGTTTTGAGGCTGAAGTTTGGCAACTCGAACCTTCAGCTCCCTCCACAGATTTTCTATGGGATTAAAGTCTGGAGACTGGCTAGGCCACTCCAGGACCTTAATGTGCTTCTTCTTGAGCCACTCCTTTGTTGCCTTGGCCGTGTGTTTTGGGTCATTTTCATGCTGGAATACCCATCCACGACCCATTTTCAATGCCCTGGCTGAGGGAAGGAGGTTCTCACCCAAGATTTGACGGTACATGGCCCCGTCCATCGTCCCTTTGATGCAGTAAAGTTGTCCTGTCCCCTTAGCAGAAAAACACCCCAGGCAGAGGGAGATTGACAGTTATTTTGTGTTTCTTCCATTTGAGAATAATCGCACCAACTGTTGTCACTTTCTCACCAAGCTGCTTGTCGATGGTCTTGTAGCCCATTCCAGCCTTGTGTAGATCTACAATCTTGTCCCTGACATCCTTGGAGAGCTCTTTGGTCTTGGCCATGGTGGAGAGTTTGGAATCTGATTGACTGCTTCTGTGGACAGGTGTCTTTTATACAGGTAAAAAGCTGAGATTAGGAGCACTCCCTTTAAGATTGTGCTCCTAATCTCAGCTCGTTACCTGTATAAAAGACACCTGGGAGCCAGAAATCTTTCTGATTGAGAGGGGGTCAAA
>CM072218.1:104284121-104316621 GCA_036851935.1 Coregonus suidteri | reverse complement strand
ACTATTAAGCAGAAGTAGGGTTTAATGTAATGTTTTCAGGAGGGGTGTTAGGCTACATGCAGCCGTTTACATGGTGTACACAGAAGACATGATCAACGTGTTCATACAAACTTTTTTTTGTTGTTGCCACAATGCAAAACTCAAGTGGGGAGTTACATGCAGCTATATAGGCAGAATATCAAATAATATATATAATAATAATAATAATAATAATAATAATAATAATAATAATAATAATAATAATAATAATAATAATAACAATAATAATAATAATAATAATAATAATAATAATAATAATAATAAAATACACAAGCAAGATGTCAGTGCGGCAGGTGGCTTAGTGGGTAAGAGCGTTAGTGCCAGTAACCGAAAGGTCGCTGGTTCTAATCCCCGAGCCGACTAGGTGAAAAATCTGTCGATGTGCCCTTGAGCAAGGCACTTAACCCTAATTGCTCTGGATAAGAGCTTCTCCTAAAATGTAAATGTTATTTTTTCACTGTCATTGCAAACATCAGCTAAGCAGGAGGAAAACCGGCAGTCAAAATAGTAGTGTTGTTTTTCAGCAACTCTGGCTGGTGGTTACGAAATGGCAGCAACTGCAAATATTATCCTACATCGTACAAAAACACAGATCGTTATTACTCCATTGCAACGTGTAGGACTGTCCTGCTTGTTCAACTGCAATATCCATTACAACAGATACTGAAGGTTGAAGCCTTCATAATGGCCTTGAATGCTCATTCAAATTCCTGCAGGGTTCAGAAATATGAGGCAGAGACATCGGCTACATCACCATGGTTCAGGAGAGGGTGGGTAAAGAGAGAAACGTGAAGGGAAGGGGTGTGTGAGCAGCAGCTACGTAGAAGGAAGTTGTGCGTAAAATAACACAATCACAGAACGTGATCCAGATCCTTCACTTTGAGAAAGAGGATTCCAGAGGGGCGAAGCGGGGACCGGGGGAGGAAACTCTGTATTCGCAGCCACGGCCTTTAAAGTATTCTGCCAATCGTTTATTACATAGGAATAGACTGACGATAACGAATAGAAGGAGAAGAAGAGAGAGTCACGGACTGACAGACAGACAGACAGACAGACAGACAGACAGACAGACAGACAGCCAGCCAGCCATGCAGACACAGACAGACACACAGACAGGCAGACAGACAGACAGACAGACAGACAGACAGACAGACAGACAGACAGACAGACAGACAGACAGACAGACAGACAGACAGACAGACAGACAGGCAGCCAGACAGACAGCTATGCAGACAGACAGACACACAGACAGGCAGACAGACAGACACACAGACAGGCAGACAGACAGACACACAGACAGGCAGCCAGACATATAGCCATGCAGACAGACAGACAGACAGACAGACAGACAGACAGACAGACAGACAGACAGACAGACAGACAGACAGACAGACAGACAGACAGACAGACAGACAGACAGACAGACAGACAGACAGACAGACAGGCAGCCAGCCAGCCAGCCAGCCAGATAGACAGGCAGACAGACAGACAGACAGGCAGGCAGACAGACACACAGACAGGCAGCCAGACAGATAGCCATGCAGACAGACAGACACACAGACAGGCAGCCAGATATATAGCCATGCAGACAGACAGACACACAGACAGGCAGCCAGACAGCCATGCAGACAGACAGACACACAGACAGGCAGCCAGACATATAGCCATGCAGACAGACACACACACAGACAGGCAGCCAGACAGATAGCCATGCAGACAGACAGACACACAGACAGGCAGCCAGACAGACAGACATATAGACAGACAGACAGACATACAGACAGACAGACAGACAGACAGACAGACAGACAGACAGACAGACAGACAGACAGACAGACAGACAGACAGACAGACAGACAGACAGACAGACAGACAGACAGACAGACTGGCAGACAGACACACAGACAGGCAGCCAGACAGATAGCCATGCAGACAGACAGGCAGACAGACAGATAGCCATGCAGACAGACAGACACACAGACAGGCAGCCAGACAGATAGACAGATAGACAGGCAGACAGACTGACAGACAGACAGGAAGCCAGACAGATAGCCATGCAGACAGCCAGCCAGACAGACAGACAGACAGACAGACAGACAGACAGACAGACAGACAGACAGACAGACAGACAGACAGACAGACAGACAGACAGACAGACAGACAGACAGACAGACAGACAGACAGACAGACAGACAGGCAGGCAGCCAGACAGCCAGACAGCCAGACAGCCATGCAGACAGACATACACAAAGACAGGCAGCCAGACATATAGCCATGCAGACAGACAGACACACAGCCAGGCAGCCAGACAGATAGCCAGGCAGACAGACAGACAGACACACAGACAGGCAGCCAGACAGATAGCCATCCAGACAGACAGACACACAGACAGGCAGCCAGATATATAGCCATGCAGACAGACAGACACACAGACAGGCAGCCAGACAGCCATGCAGACAGACAGACACACAGACAGGCAGCCAGACATATAGCCATGCAGACAGACACACACACAGACAGGCAGCCAGACATATAGCCATGCAGACAGACATACACACAGACAGGCAGCCAGACAGATAGACAGGCAGACAGACAGACAGAC
Organism: Coregonus suidteri; assembly: GCA_036851935.1. Taxonomy (NCBI): domain Eukaryota; kingdom Metazoa; phylum Chordata; class Actinopteri; order Salmoniformes; family Salmonidae; genus Coregonus; species Coregonus suidteri. The sequence continues at coordinate 104,313,980 of CM072218.1, read as the reverse complement.
ATATAGACAGACAGACAGACATATAGACAGACAGACAGACAGACAGACAGACAGACAGACACACAGACAGGCAGCCAGACAGATAGCCATGCAGACAGACAGGCAGCCAGACAGATAGCCATGCAGACAGACAGACACACAGACAGGCAGCCAGACAGATAGACAGGCAGATAGACAGACAGACAGACAGACAGACAGACAGACAGACAGACAGACAGACAGACAGACAGACAGACAGACAGACAGACAGACAGACAGACAGACAGCCAGACAGCCAGACAGCCAGACAGCCAGACAGCCATGCAGACAGACATACACAAAGACAGGCAGCCAGACAGATAGCCAGGCAGACAGACAGACAGACATATAGACAGACAGACAGACAGACAGACAGACAGACAGACAGACAGACAGACAGACAGACAGACAGACAGGCAGCAGACAGACAGACAGAGACAGACAGACAGACAGACAGACAGACAGACAGACAGACAGACAGACAGACAGACAGACAGACAGACAGGCAGCCAGATATAGCCATGCAGACAGACAGACACACAGACAGGCAGCCAGACAGCCATGCAGACAGACAGACACACAGACAGGCAGCCAGACAGATAGCCATGCAGACAGACACACAGACAGGCAGCCAGACAGATAGCCATCCAGACAGACAGACAGGCAGACAGACAGCAGCCAGAGAGACAGATAGACAGGCAGACAGACAGACAGACAGACAGACAGACAGACAGACAGACAGACAGACAGACAGACAGACAGACAGACAGACAGGCAGCAGCCAGATATATAGCCATGCAGACAGACAGACACACAGACAGGCAGCCAGACAGCCATGCAGACAGACAGACACACAGACAGGCAGCCAGACAGATAGCCATGCAGACAGACACACAGACAGGCAGCCAGACAGATAGCCATCCAGACAGACAGACACACAGACAGGCAGCCAGCCAGATAGACAGATAGACAGGCAGACAGACAGACAGACAGACAGACAGACAGACAGACAGACAGACAGACAGACAGACAGACAGACAGACAGACAGACAGACAGACAGACAGACAGACAGACAGACAGACAGACAGACAGACAGACAGACAGACAGACAGGCAGCCAGATATATAGCCATGCAGACAGACAGACACACAGACAGGCAGCCAGACAGCCATGCAGACAGACAGACACACAGACAGGCAGCCAGACATATAGCCATGCAGACAGACAGACACACAGACAGGCAGCCAGACAGATAGACAGGCAGACAGACAGACAGACATATAGACAGACAGACAGACATATAGACAGACAGACAGATAGCCAGGCAGACAGACAGACAGACAGACACACAGACAGGCAGCCAGACAGATAGCCATCCAGACAGACAGACACACAGACAGGCAGCCAGCCAGATAGACAGATAGACAGACAGACAGATAGACAGACAGACAGCCAGACAGATAGCCAGACAGACAGACAGACACACAGACACACAGACAGACAGACAGACAGACACACAGCCAGGCAGCCAGACAGATAGACAGACACACACACAGACAGCCAGACAGACACACAGACAGGCAGCCAGACAGACAACCAGACAGACAGACAGACAGACAGACAGACAGACAGACAGACAGACAGACAGGCAGGCAGGCAGGCAGACAGACACACAGACAGGCAGACAGACAGGCAAACAGACACACAGCCAGACAGACAGACAGCCCGGACAGACAGACGGAATACTGTACAGAAGGACAGATGTAAAAGGAGACAGATTGTGCTTTCTGTTCCAGTGAGCTGTGGTTAGTAACACATGAACAGGGCAGACCCTCTTTCTCTCTGAAACTCTGCAGAGTGAAGAAACATCCCCAGTTTAAACAGGTCCCCTGTGCTGGTTGAACCCTGGGCTACTAAAGAATCAGGACATAAAACAGAGAGCCGAAAGAGGAAAGAGGAGGAGAGGAGGAGAGGGTAACAGGGGAACAGGGGAGCAGAAAGAGAGGAGAGGGGAGACCAGAAACAGAACATTAAACAGAGAGATGAGAGAGAGAGAGAGAGAGAGAGAGAGAGAGAGAGAGAGAGAGAGAGAGAGAGAGAGAGAGAGAGAGAGAGAGAGAGAGAGAGAGAGAGAGAGAGAGAGAGAGAGAGAGAGAGAGAGAGAGAGAGAGAGAGAGAGGAGGCAGTAAAATCATACTCCGTTAGAACACTGGCTCTGTGATCGTTCCGTTGTCTCCTCTCTATTCTCTTATTCCCAGGAGCCTCTTCGTTAAAGCAGGAGGACCATCTATAGGGAACTTAACAGCAGAACAGGCAGACTGGGAGAGTGTGATGTTTCACATCTCTCCGTTCCCGTTGGTCCACATCACAGGACTGCTACTCTCTGGCTGTGTCTCAAACGGCACCCTTTCCCTACATACTAGTCAAAAGCAGTGCACTAAATATGGAATAGGGTGCCGTTTGGGATGTAGACTCTGTTTCTGAAAGAATGAACAAAGGTTTGTAAATTGAAACCAGCTTGAATTTTGTATATATGAGAGTCTAAGGTGACTCTTTGGCTGTAAATGTTCACTCTGAAATCTATCTGACAGCTCTCTGACACATCTCTGAAATAACTCTGACAGCTCTCTGACAAATATTTGACACATCTCTGAAGTTTCTCTGACAGATCTCTAACACATCTCTAAAATCTCTCTGACCGATGTCTGAAATCTCTCTGACAGCTCTCTGACACGTCTCTGAAATCGCTCTGACAAACTCTGACACATCTCTGAAATCTCTCTGACAGATCTCTGAAATCTCGCTGACAGCTCTCTGACACATCTCTGAAATCTCGCTGACACATTTCTGACACATCTCTGATATCTCGCTGACACATCTCTGAAATCTTTCTGACAGGTCTCTGAAATCTCTCCGACAGCTCATCTAAATTCTCCGACTCTCTGACATCCTCTCACATTCTAAAACATCTCTGACAGCTCTCTGAGACATCTGTGAAATCTCTCTGACACATCTCCGACACATCTCTGAAACCCCTCTGACACTTCTCTGACACATCACTGAAATGTCTCTGACACATCTCTGAAATATCTCTGAAATTCTCTGACACATCTTTGACACATCTCTGAAATATCTCTTACAGATCTATGAAACATCTTCAAAATCTTTCTGACAGCTCTCTGACAAATCTCTGAAATCTCAATGACACATCTCAGACACATCTCTGAAATCTCTCTAACTCACTTTCACATACATCTCTGAAATCTCTCTGACACATCTCTGACACATCTCTGAAAGAACTGAAATCCCTCTGACAGATCTCTGACACATCTCTGACACATCTCTGAAATCTATCTGAAACATTTCTGAAACATCTCTGAAACATCTCTGACACATCTCTTAAACATCTCTGAAATCTCTCTGACAGCTCTCTGACACATCTCTGACAAATCTCTGAACACATCTCTGAAACATCTCTGACACATCTCTGAAACATCTCTGAAATCACTCTGACACATCTCTGATATCTCTCTAACACATCTCTGGCACATCTCTGAAATATCTCTAACAGCTCTCTGGCACGTCTCTGAAAACTCTCTGACACATCTCTGAGATATCTCTGAAATCTCTCTGACACATATCTGACACATCTCTGAAATCTCTCTAACACATCTCTCACACATCTCTGAAATCTCTCTTACACATCTCTGAATCATCTCTGAAATACCTCTGCGACATCTATGACACATCTCTGAAATATATCTTACAGCTCTATGAAACATCTCTGAAATCTGTCTAACACATTTCTGAAACATCTCTGGAATGTCTTTGGCAGCGCTCTTTCACATCTCTGATATATCTACAACAGATCTCTGAAATCTCTCTGACAGCTCTCTGACTTCTGTCTGACACATCTTCAAATCTCTCTGACACATCTCTGAAATAACTGACAACTCTCTGACACATCTCTGAAATTCTCTCTGAAACTCATCTCTGACATATCTCTGACACATCTCTGAAATTTCTCTGACTGATCTCTGACACATCTCTTAAATCTCTCTGACACATCTCTGACACATCTCTGAAATAACTGACAACTCTCTGACACATCTCTGAAATTTCTCTGACTGATCTCTGACACATCTCTTAAATCTCTCTGACACATCTCTGAAATATCACTAAAACGTCTCTGAAATCTCTCTGACTTCTCTCTGACACATCTCTGACTCATCTCTGAAATATTTCTAACACATCTCTGAAACATCACTTAAATCGCTATGACACATCTCTGACACAGGTCTCTGAAATCTCTCTGACAGGTCTCTGAAATCTCTCTGACACATCTCTGACTTCTCTCTGACTCTGAAATCTCTCTGACACATCTCTGACATATCTCTGACACACTCTCTGACACATCTCTGAAATCTCTCTGACACATCTCTGAAATATCTCTGTCTCTGAAATCTCTCTGACAGCTCTCTGACTTCTCTCTGACACACCTCCTCTCTGACTCATTTCTGAAATATTTCTAACACATCTCTGAAACATCACTTAAGTCGCTATGACACATCTCTGACACATATCCGAAATCTCTCTGACACATCTCTGAAATCTCTCTGACAGCTCTCTGACTTCTCTCTGACACATCTCCTCTCTGACACATCTCTGAAATTTCTCTGACACCTCTCTGACACATCTCTGAAATCTCTCTGACACATCTCTGACATATCACTGACAGGACTCTGAAATCTCTCTGACAGCTCTCTGACATCTCTCTGACACATCTCTCTCTGACTTCTCTGAACATCTCTCTCTGACACATCTCTGAAATCTCTCTGAAATCTCTCTGACACATCTCTGAAATCTCTCTGACACATCTCTGACATATCTCTGACACATCTCTGAAATCTCTCTGACACATCTCTCTCTCTGACTAATCTCTGAAATCTCTATGACAGCTCTGACAGCTCTCTGACATCTCTGATCTGAACACTTAAATCTCTCTGACAGCTCATCTCTCTCTGAACATCTCTCTCTCTGACAGCTCTCTGACAATCTCTCTGACAATCTCTCTGACACATCTCTCTCTGACACATCTCTCCTCTGAACATCTTTGACACATCTCTAATACATCTCTGAAATCTCTCTGACACAAGCTCTCTGACACATCTCTCTGACAAATCTCTGAAATCTCTCTGACACATGTCATAAATCTCTCTGGCACATCTCTGAAATCTCTCTGACAGCTCTCTGACACATCTCTGAAATCTCTCTGACACATCTCTCTCTCTGACACATCTCTGAAATCTCTCTGACACATCTCTGACACATCTCTGAAAATCTCTGACACATCTCTGACACATCTCTGAAATATCTCTGACAGCTCTCTGAAATCTCTCTGACACATCTCTCTGACATATCTCTGACACATCTCTGAAATATCTCTGACACATATCTCTGACAAATCTCTGAAACATCTCTGACACATCTCTGACACATCTCTGAAATCTCTCTGACAGCTCTCTGACACATCTCTGAAATCTCTCTGACACATCTCTGACACATCTCTGAATCATCTCTGACATATCTCTGACACTCTCTGACACATCTCTGAAATCTCTCTGACACATCTCTGAAACATCTCTCTGACACATCTCCTCTGACACATCTCTGAAACATCTCTGACACATCTCTGACACATCTCTGAAATCTCTCTGACACATCTCTGAAATATCTCTGACAGGTCTCTGAAATCTCTCTGACAGCTCTCTGACTACTCTCTGACACATCTCCTCTCTGACAGCTCTCTGACTTCTCTCTGACACATCTCTCTGACACATCTCTGAAACATCTCTGACACATCTCTGACAAATCTCTCTAACATAATCTCTGACACATCTCTGACACATCTCTGAAATCAAGTTGACACATCTCTGAAATCTCTCTGACAGCTCTCTGACATCTCTGAAACATCTCATGATCTCTTAAACTCTCTGAAATCTCTCTGATACTCTCTCTGACATCTCTGAAATCTCTCTGACACATCTCTGACACATCTCTGAAATCTCTCTGACACATGTCTTGAACATCTCTGAAATCAATCTGACACATCTCTGAAATCTCTCTGACACATCTCTGAAATCACTCTGACACCTCTCTGACACATCTCTGCTCTCTGAAATCTGACATCTCTGACACATCTCTCTCTGACATCTCTGAAATCTCTCTGAATAACACATCTCTGAAATCTCTGACACATCTCTCTGACACATCTCTGAAACATCTCTGACACATCTCTGACACATCTCTGAAATATACACATCTCTGACACTCTCTGACACATCTCTGAAATCTCTCTGACACATCTCTGACACATCTCTGAAATCTCTCTGACACTCTCTGACACATCTCTGAAATCTCTGACAGCTCTCTGACACATCTCTGAAATCACTCTGACACATCTCTGAATATCTCTGACACTCTCTGACACATCTCTGAAACTCTCTGATCTCTGACACATCTCTGACACATCTCTGAAATCTCTCTGACACATCTCTGACATATCTCTGAAACATCTCTGACACATCTCTCTCTGACACATCTCTGAAATCTCTCTGACACATCTCTCTGACACATCTCTGACATCTCTCTGACACTCTCTGACAACACTCTCTGAACATTTCTCTGACAATCTCTCTCTGACACATCTCTGAAATCATCTCTGACACTCTCTGACACATCTCTGATATCTCTCTGACACATCTCTGACATATCTCTGACATTTCTCTGACACATCTCTGACACATCTCTGAAATCACTCTGACAGCTCTCTGACACATCTCTGAAATCTCTCTGACACATCTCTGAAATATCTCTGAAATCTCTCTGACATATCTCTGACATCTCTGACTATCTCTCTCTCTGACACATCTCTCTCTGAACACATCTCTGAAATCACTCTGAAATCTCTCTGACACATCTCTGAAATCTCTCTGACACATCTCTGACACATCTCTGACACTCTCTGACACATCTCTGACACATCTCTGAAATCTCTCTGACACATCTCTGAAATCTCATCTCTGACAGCTCTCTGACACATCTCTGAAATCTCTCTGACACATCTCTGACATATCTCTGAAATCTCTCTGACAGCTCTCTGACACATCTCTGACATATCTCTGAAATCTCTCTGACAGCTCTCTGACACATCTCTGAAATCTCTCTGACATCTCTCTGACACATCTCTGAAATCTCTCTGACAGCTCTCTGACACATCTCTGAAATCTCTCTGACACATCTCTGACACATCTCTGAACATCTCTGACATCTCTCTGACACATCTCTCTGAAATCTGAAATCTCTGACAATCTCTCTGAAATCTCTCTGACAACTCACTCTCTGACACATCTCTCTGAAAATCTCTCTGACACACATCTCTGACATCTCTCTGACATCTCTCTGACACATCTCTGAAATCTCTCTGACACATCTCTGTCTCTCTGACATCTCTCTGAAATCTCTCTGACACATCTCTGACATATCTCTCTCTGACAAAGCTCTCTGACACATCTCTCTGACACATCTCTGAAATCTCTCTGACACATCTCTGAAATCTCTCTCTCTGACACATCTCTGAAATCTCTCTGACACATCTCTGACACATCTCTGAAATCTCTCTGACACATCTCCTCTGACACATCTCTGAAATCTCTCTGACACATCTCTGACACATCTCTGAAATCTCTCTGACATCTCTCTGACACATCTCTGAAACATCTCTGACACATCTCTGAACATCTCTCTCTGACACATCTCTGACACATCTCTGACACATCTCTGAACTCTCTCTGACACATCTCTGAAACATCTCTCTGAAACATCTCTGACACATCTCTGACAATCTCTCTGACACATCTCTAATCTCTCTCTGACACCTCTTTGACACATCTCTGAAATCTCTCTGACACGTCTCTGACACATCTCTGAAATCTCTCTGACACTCTCTGAAATCATCTGACCTCTCTGACACACTCTCTGAACATCTTCTCTGACTCTCTGACACATCTCACTCTCTGACACATCTCTGAAATCTCTCTGACACATCTCTGACACATCTCTGAAATCTTTCTCTCTGACACATCTCTGAAATCTCTCTGACACATCTCTGACATCTCTCTCTGATCTCTCTCTGACACATCTCTGACACAAAATCTCTCTGACACATCTCTGAAATCTCTCTGAAATCTCTCTGACACATCTCTGACCATCTCTGACACATCTGACATCTCTCTGACACATCTCTGAAATCTCTCTGACACATCTCTCTGACACATCTCTGAAACATCTCTGACACACAGAAATCTCTGACACATCTCTGAAATCTCTCTCTGAAATCTCTCTGACAGATCTCTGAAATCTCTCTGACATCTCTGACACATCTCTTTGACACGTCTCTGACACATCTCTGAAATCTCTCTGACTTCTCTCTGACACATCTCTGAAATCTCTCTGACACATCTCTGACACATCTCTGAAAGCTATCTGACACATCTCTGACACATCTCTGACACATCTCTGAAATCTCATTGACACATCTCTGACACATCTCTCTGAAATCTCTCTGACACTCTCTGACACATCTCTGAATCTCTGACAACTGAAACTCTCTGACACATCTCTCTGACATCATCTCTGAAACATCTCTGACATCTCTCTGACAATCTCTGACATCTCTCTGACACATCTCTGAAATCTCTCTGACTCTCTGAAATCTCTCTGACACATCTCTCTGACACATCTCTCTCTCTCTGACATAACACTCTCTGACACATTCTCTGAAATCTCTCTGACACATCTCTCTGACACATCTCTGAAATCTCTCTGACACATCTCTGACACATCTCTGAAATCTCTCTGACAGCTCTCTGACACATCTCTGAAATCTCTCTGACACATCTCTGAAATATCTCTGACAGGTCTCTGAAATCTCTCTGACACATCTCTGACTCATCTCTGACACATCTCTTAAATCTCTCTGACACATCTCTCTGACATCTCTGAAAAATCTGACTGACACATCTCTGACACATCTCTGAAATCTCTGAACACACATCTCTCTCTGACACATCTCTGAAATCTCTATCTCTGACAGCTCTCTGACACATCTCTGAAATATCTCTGAAATCTCTCTGACATCTCTCTGACACATCTCTGAAATCTCTCTGACACATCTCTGACACATCTCTGAAATCTCTCTGACACATCTCTGAAATCTCTCTGACAGCTCTCTGACACATCTCTGAAATCTCTCTGACACATCTCTGACACATCTCTGAAATCTGAAATCTCTCTGACAGCTCTCTGACACATCTCTGAAATCTCTCTGACAGCATCTCTGACACATCTCTGAAAACAATCTGACACATCACTGAAATCTCTCTGACACATCTCTGAAATCTCTCTGACAGCTCTCTCTGAACATCTCTGATATATCTGACAGGTCTCTGAAATCTCTCTGACAGCTCTCTGACTTCTCTCTCTGACACTCTCTGACATCTCTCTGACATCTCTCTGACACATCTCTCTGAACATCTCTTACAACATCTCTATGACATCCTCTCTCTGACACATCTCTGAAATCTCTCTGACAGCTCTCTGACACATCTCTGAAATCTCTCTGACACATCTCTGAAATATCTCTGACACATCTCTGACACATCTCTGAAATCTCTCTGACACATCTCTGACACATCTCTGAAATCTCTCTGACACATTTCTCTCTGACACATCTCTGAAATCATCTCTGACAGCTCTCTGACACATCTCTGATATATCTCTGACACATCTCTGACACATCTCTGACTTCTCTCTGCTCTCTGACACTCTCTGATCTCTGACATCTCTCTCTGACACATCTCTGAAACATCTCTGAAATCACTCTGACATCTCTCTGACACATCTCTGAAATCTCTCTGACACATCTCTGAAACATCTCTGAAATCTCTCTGAAACTCTCTGACACATCTCTGAAATCTCTCTGACACATCTCTGAAATGTCATCTCTGAACATCTCTGACAGCTCTCTGACACATCTCTCTCTCTGACAGCATCTCTGAAATCTCTCTGACACATCTCTTAACTCTGACATCTCTGAAATCTCTCTGACACATCTCTGACACATCTCTGAAATCATCTCTGACACATCTCTGACACATCTCTGAAATCTGACACATCTCTGACATATCTCTGAAATCTCTCTGACATCTCTCTGACACATCTCTGAAATCTCTGACATCACTCTCTGACACATCTCTGAAATCTCTCTGACACATCTCTGACACTCTCTGACACATCTCGGACACACATCTCTGACACATCTCTGAAATCTCTCTGACACATGTCTTAAACATATCTGAAATCAATCTGACACATCTCTGAAATCTCTCTGACAACACATCTCTGAAATCTCTCTGACACATCTCTGAAATCTCTCTGACACATCTCTGAAATCTCTCTGACACATCTCTGAAATCTCTCTGACAGCTCTCTGAATCTCTCTGCACATCTCTGAAATCTGTCTGACACATCTCTGACATATCTCTGACATCTCTCTGACACATCTCTGACACATCTCTGAAATAATCTCTGACACATCTCTGACACATCTCTGAAATCTCTCTGACATATCTCTGACACATCTCTCTCTGACACATCTCTGACATCTCTCTCTCTGACACATCTCTGACACATCTCTGAAAGAACTCTGAGACATCTATGACACATCTCTGAAATCTCTCTGACACATCTCTGACACATCTCTGAAATGTCTCTGACACATCTCTGAAATCTCTCTGACACATCTCTGACACATCTCTGAAATCTCTCTGACAGCTCTCTGACACATCTCTGAAATCTGTCTGACACATCTCTGACACATCTCTGAAATCGCTATGACACATCTCTGACACATCTCTGAAATATCTCTGACATCTCTGAAATCATCTCTGAAACATCTCTCACATCTCTGATATCTCTAAATCTCTCTGAAACATCTCTGAAATCTCTCTGACACATCTCTGACTCTGAAATCTCTGACACATCTCTGAACTAGACTGAACATCTCTGACTTCTCTCTGACACATCTCCTCTCTGACACATCTCTCTGAAACATCTCTGACACATCTCTGACACATCTCTGAAATCACTCTGACACATCTCTGACACATCTCTGAAATCTCTCTGACACATCTCTGAAATATCTCTCTGAAATCTCTCTGACAATCATCTCTGACATATCTCTGAAATTTCTCTGACACATCTCTGACTCTCTGACAGCTCTCTGACTCATCTCTCTGACACATCTCTGAAATCTCTGACACATCTCTGAACATCTCTCTGACAAATCTCTGAAAACATCTCTGAAACTCTCTATGACAGACTCCTCACATCTCTGAAATCTCTCTGAAAGCTCTCTGACACATCTCTGAAATGTCTCTGAAACATCTCTGAAATCTCTGACATCTCTCTGACATCTCTCTGAAATCTCTGACATCTCTCTGACACATCTCTGAAATCTGACACATCTCTGACACATCTCTGAAATCTCTCTGACAGCTCTCTGACACATCTCTGAAATCTCTCTGACAGCTCTCTGACACTCTCTGAAATCTCTCTGACACATCTCTGACATAATAATCTCTGATATTCTCTCTGACACATCTCTCTCTGAAATCTCATCTCTCTGACACATCTCTCTCTCTGAAATTCTGTTCTGACACATCTCTGAAATATCTCTGACTCTCTGAAATCTCTGACACATCTCTGACACATCTCTGAAATCTCTCTGACATCTCTCTTTCAAATCTCTGAAATCTCTCTGACACATCTCTGAAATCTCTCTGACACATCTCTCTGACACATCTCTGAAATCTCTCTGACACATCTCTCTCTGAAATCATCTCTGACAACATATCTGAAACATCTCTGACTGACATACATCTCTGAAATCTCTTAACACATCTCTGACACATCTCTTAAATCTCTATGACACATCTCTGACACATCTCTGAAATATCTCTGACACATCTCTCTGACACTCTCTGACACATCTCTGACATATCTCTGACAATCTCTCTGACACATCTCTCTGACACATCTCTGAAACTCTCTGACACATCTCTGACACATCTCTGACATCTCTCTGACACATCTCTGACACATCTCTGAAATCTCTCTGACAACTCTGAACATCTCTCTGACACATCTCTGAAATCTCTCTGACACATCTCTGAACACATCTCTGAAATCTCTCTGACAACATCTCTGACATCTCTGAAATATCTCTGACACATCTCTGAAATCATCTCTGACACATCTCTGAAATCTCTCTGACACATCTATGACACATCTCTGAAATCTCTCTGACACATCTCTCTCTGACACATCTCTGAAATCTCTCTGACACATCTCTGACACATCTCTGAAATCTCTCTGACACATCTCTGACACATCTCTGAAATCTCTCTGACACATCTCTGACACATCTCTTAATCTCTCTGACAGCTCTCTGACACATCTCTGAAATCTCTCTGAAAGCTCTCTGAAAAATCTCTCTGACACATCTCTGACACTCTCTGACACATCTCTGACACATCTCTGACATCTCTCTGACACATCTCTGAAATCTTCTGACACATCTGACATCTCTGACATCTCTGAAATCTCTCTGACATATCTCTGACACATCTCTGAAATCTCTCTGACACATCTCTGAAATCTCTCTCTGACATCTCTCTCTGACACATCTCTGAAATATCTCTGAAATCTTCTCTGACACATCTCTGACATCATCTCTGAAACATACACTCTGACAGCTCTCTGACACATCTCTCTGAATCTCTCTGAAATCTCTCTGACACATCTCTGAAATCTCTGACATCTCTCTGAAATCTCTCTCTGACACATCTCTGACATCTCTGAAATCTCTCTGACACATCTCTGAAATCTCTCTGACAGCTCTCTGACACATCTCTGAAATCTCTCTGACACATCTCTGAAATCTCTCTGACACATCTCTGAAATCTCTCTGACACATCTCTGACACATCTCTGAAACATCTCTGACAATCTCTCTGACATCTCTGACACATTTATCTCTCTGACATCTCTCTGACACATCTCTGACACATCTCTTCTCTGACACATCTCTGAAACATCTCTGACACATCTCTGAACACATCTCTGAAATCTCTCTGAAACATCTCTGACACAATCTCTGAAATCACTCTTACAGCTCTCTTACACATCTCTGAAATCTCTCTGACACATCTCTGACACATCTCTGAAATCTCTCTGACACATCTCTGACACATCTCTGAAATCTGTCTCTGACACATCTCTGAAAATCTCTGAAATCTCTGACACATCTCTGAAATCTCTCTGACACATCTCTGACATTTCTCTGAAATCTCTCTCTCTGAAATCTCTCTGACACATCTCTGAAATCTCTCTGAAATCTCTCTGACACATCTCTGAAATCTCTCTGACATCATCTCTGACACATCTGAAATCTCTCTGACACGTCTCTGACACATCTCTGAAATCTCTCTGACATCTCTCTGACACATCTCTGAAATCTCTCTGACACATCTCTGACACATCTCTGACAAGCTCTCTGACACATCTCTGAAATCTCTCTGACACATCTCTGACACATCTCTGACACATCTCTGACACATCTCTGACACTCTCTGAAATCTCTGACACTCTCTTACATATCTCTGAAATCTCTCTGAACCTCTCTCTGACACATCTCTGAAATCTCTCTGACACTTCTCTGACACATCTCTGAACATGTCTCTGAAATCTCTATGACACATCTCTGAAATCTCTCTGACACATCTCTGAAATCTACTCTGACAGCTCTCTGACACTGATCTCTGAACATCTCTGAAATATCTCTGACACATCTCTGAAATCAAGTTGACATCTCTGAAATCTCTCTGACAGCTCTCTGACACATCTCTGAAATCTCTCTGACACATCTCTGAAACATCTCTGAAATCTCTCTGACACATCTCTAACACATCTCTGAAATCTCTCTGACACAAGCTATGACACATCTCTGAAATCTCTCTGACACATGTCTTAAACATATCTGAAATCAATCTGACACATCTCTCTGACATATCTCTGAAATCTCTCTGACACATCTCTGACACATCTCTGAAATCTCTCTGACACATCTCTGACACATCTCTGAAATCTCTCTGACACATCTCTGAAATCTCTCTGAAATATCTCTGACACATCTCTGACACATCTCTGAAATCCCTCTGACACATCTCTAAAACATCTCTGAAATCTCTTTGACACATCTCTGACACATCTCTGAAATATCTCTGACAAGCTCTCTGACATCTCTGAAATCTCTCTGACAGCTCTCTGAAAAATCTCTGAAATCTGTCTGACACATCTCTGACATTTCTCTGAACACATCTCTGACAATCATCTTTGACACATCTCTGAAAATATCTGACATATCTCTGAAATCTCTCTGACACATCTCTGAAATCTCACTGACATCTCTGACATATCTCTGAAATCTCTCTGACACATCTCTGATATATCTCTGAAATCTCTCTGACACATCTCTGAAAACACTCTGACTGCATTCTGACATATCTCTGAAATCTCTCTGACACATCTCTGACACATCTCTGAAATCTCTCTGACACTCTCTGACACATCTCTGAAATCTCTCTGACATCTCTGAAATCTCTATGACACATCTCTGAAATCTCTTCTGACAAATCTCTGACACATATCTGAAATCTCTCTGACACATCTCTGACATTTCTCTGAAATATCTCTGACACATCTCTGAAATCTCTCTGACACATCTCTGACATCTCTCTGACACATCTCTGAAAGCTATCTGAAACATCTCTGACACATCTCTGAAATCACTCTGACAGCTCTCTGACACATCTCTGAAATCTCTCTGAAACATCTCTGACACATCTCTGAAATCTCTCTGACACATCTCTGACACATCTCTGAAATCTCTCTGACACATCTCTGAAATCTCTCTGACACATCTCTGACACATCTCTGAAATCTCTCTGAAACATCTCTGACATTTCTCTTAAATATCTCTGACACATCTCTGAAATCACTCTGAAAGCTCTTTGACACATCTCTGACATAACTCTGACACATCTCTGACACATCTCTTTGACACGTCTCTGACACATCTCTGAAATATCTCTGACATCTCTCTGACACATCTCTGAAATCTCTCTGACACATCTCTGAAATCACTCTGACAGCTCTCTGACACATCTCTGAAATCTATCTGACACATCTCTGACACATCTCTGACACATCTCTGAACACATCTCTGACACATCTCTCTGACACATCTCTGACACATCTCTGAAATCTCTCTGACACATCTCTGACATATCTCTGAAATCTCTCTGACACATCTCTGACACATCTCTGAAATCTCTCTGACACATCTCTGACACATCTCTGAAATGTCTCTGACAGCTCTCTGACACATCTCTGAAATCTCTCTGACACATCTCTGAAATCTCTCTGACAGCTCTCTGACAAATCTCTGAAATATCTCTGACACATCTCTGACAAATCTCTGAAATCTCTCTGACACATCTCTGAAATCTCTCTGACACCTCTCTGACACATCTCTGAAATCTCTCTGAAACAACCCCTCTTCATCCTCCTTCCATCTCACCTCCATCTCACCTCCATCTCACCTCCATCCACACCAAGGAAAGTATCACTGGTGCAGTGGTCTGCAAGCTTAGCTCAGATGAAAATAGAAAGGGCAGACAAACACTGATACAGCCTGGATGGCTCTGAACACTGACACAGCCTGGATAGCTGGGAATACTGATACAGGCTGGAAGGTTGGGAACACTGATACAGCCTGGATGGCTGGGAACACTGATACAGCCTGCATAGCTGGGAACACTGATACAGGCTGGAAGTTTGGGAACACTGATACAGCCTGGATGGCTGGGAACACTGATACAGTTGGAAGTTTTGGAACACTGATGCAGCCTGGATGGCTGGGAAGATTGATACAGCCTGGATGGCTGGGAACACTGATACAGCTGGATGGCTGGGAACACTGATACAGCCTGGATGGCTGGGAACACTGATACAGCCTGGATGGCTGGGAACACTGATACAGCCTGGATGGCTGGGAATACTGATACAGGCTGGAAGGTTGGGAACACTGATACAGCCTGGATGGCTGGGAACACTGATACAGCCTGGATTGCTGGGAACACTTACACAGCCTGGATGGTTGGGAAGACTGATACAGCCTGGAAGGCTGGGAAGACTGATACTGCCTGGATGGCTGGGAAGACTGATACAGCCTGGATGGCTGGGAACACTGATACAGCCTGGATGGCTGGGAAGACTTATACAGCTTGGATGGCTGGGAACACTGATACAGCCTGGATGGCTGGGAAGACTGGATGGCTTCTGTGCTTTTTAAATAAAGTGTAGTTTGTGTGGATGAGCGTTTGTTTGAGACACATTCTATTTAATGGCATCAACTTCTGGAGAGAAAAGAGATTCATGAAGAACATCATCTGTTTTTTTATTACACTATCTCTTCCTCTCTGTCTCTCTCTACTCCAAATAAATTCATATTAATCTGCTATTTAGTCAATAAACGTCAGAGGCATCCACAATGTAATTTATTAATTGTACTGCACTGCATTGTGGCACTTTATTATTTGAGACAGCTTGAAGTAATGCGCAACAATAGAGCTGTATTTCATTTGAATCACTCAAAGACAACTCATGGAATTAGTTTGAAAACCTCTCTACTTAATTTGACTGTATGCTGTCAGTTGATAGCGTTTCATCCCCATGAGGATTATTATTAAGTAGATATAGTATAGTACTATATGGTAGTTTAGTATTATAAATTACATATTATAAACTAGGTAGTTCGAGTCCTGGATGCTGATTGGCTGAAAGCCGTGGTATATCAGACAATAAACCACAGGTAAGACGCCATTATTATAATTTTTCCTACTGTTCTATTTACGTTGGTAACCAGTTTATAATAGCAATAAGTCACCTCAGGGTGATTGTGGTTTATGGCCAATATACCACGGCTAAGGGCTGTATCCAGGCTGTACTCCGCTTCGCGACGTGCCTAAGAACAGCCCTTAGCCGTGGTGTATTGGCCATATACCACACCCCCTTGGGCCTTATTTATTGTTTAAATATAATGTAGGCTATATGCGGCTGAATCTTTACAGTATGATCCTAGCTCTCTAGCCTGGACCCAGATCTGTTTGTGCTGTCTTGCCAACTCCTGTGGTTATTATCATCCTAAACATGACTAGGAGTTGGATATAAAATACAAACAGACCTGGGCCCAGGCTACTACTCTGCGAGGTGAGGCCTGCGTGGCTGTGGGGTCGACCCAGTCAGAAACAGGAGCTGTGCTTTGTGCTACTTTGAATGGATTTGGATAACAACATTACAATAGATTTGCATCTCTTGAAACAGGAGTGCTCTCCCTCCAGCTGCTGTAGGCGTGACTGAGGCTGTGTCTTTATACCTGTATTAATGAAACTGATGGCGGATCACATTGAGGAGGGGTGAAGGGAGGCCTTCACAGGGGTGTCGGCCATCTCTATCTAAGGAGGCCTTCACAGGGGTGTCGGCCATCTCTATCTAAGGAGGCCTTCACAGGGGTGTCAGCCATCTCTATCTAAGGAGGCCTTCACAGGGGTGTCGGCCATCTCTATCTAAGGAGGCCTTCACAGGGTGTCGGCCATCTCTATCTAAGGAGGCCTTCACAGGGGTGTCGGCCATCTCTATCTAAGGAGGCCTTCACAGGGGTGTCGGCCATCTCTATCTAAGGAGGGCTATAAGAGAGTGGATGTATGAATTTGTGTGTTTGTGTTGATCCTTTATTCTACTGGCCAATAGATAAGCCAGTAATAGAATCCATATTTCTTAAATGTTATATGCATACTTGTGATCTGTTATTGTTCAGTAGTTGCATGGATGGAAGTTTTGTGCTGTTATTATTTTGTGCTGTCATGTTGTTCTCTCTTTGTTCCCTGTATCCCTGATCACAGGTGATGAGCGTCACCTGTGACAGAGTGTGCAGAACATTAGGAACACACCCAGAACAGCCACAGTTCGTCGGGGACGTGGACTCTACGAGGTGTCGAAAGCGTTCCACAGGGATGCTGGCCCCATGTTGACTCCAATGCTTCCCACAGTTGTGTCAAGTTGGCTGGATGTCCTTTGGGTTGTGGACCATTCTTGATACACACAGGAAACTGGTGAGCTTGAAAAACCCAGCAGCGTTGCAGTTCTTGACACACTCAAACTCCCTCCCCCTGTCTCCCTCTCCCTCCCCCTGTCTCCCTCCCCCTGTCTCCCCCGTCCCTCCCCCTGTCTCCCCTCTCGCTCCCCCTCCCTCCCCCTGTCTCCCCCTCCCTCCCCTTGTCTCCCCCGTCCCTCCCCTGTCTCCCCCTCCCCTCCCCCTGTCTCCCTCTCGCTCCCCCTTTCCCCCACCCTCCCCTTGTCTCCCCCGTCCCTCCCCCTGTCTCCCTCGTCCCTCCCCCTCCCTCCCCCGGTCTCCCTCTCGCTCCCCCTCCCTCCCCCTTTCTCCCCCCCCCTCCCCTTGTCTCCCCCTCCCCCCCCCCGTCTCCCCCTCCCTCCCCCTGTCTCCCCCTCCCTCCCCTTGTCTCCCCCTCCCTCCCCCTGTCTCCCCCGTCCCCTGTTGGATCTACACACAAACAATACATACACAAACAATACATACACAAACAATACATACACAAACAATACATACACAAACAATACACACACAAACAATACATACACAAACAATACATACACAAACAATACATACACAAACAATACATACACAAACAATACATACACAAACAATACACACACAAACAATACACAAACAATACATACACAAACAATACATACACAAACAATACATACACAAACACACAAACACACACATGTTCCTATGTTTGATATACGTATACTGTAATGTTCCTATGTGTGACATGAATATACTGTAGTGCCCATAAGGCTCTGGTCAAAAGTAGTGCACTATATTGCCATTTGAGGGCACTACATAGGGAACAGGCTGCTATTTAGGATGCAGGGTATTTGTGGGTGCTGGTCCGGGTGGTCACTGATCGGGGAACATTTCCAACGTCACAATGAGAATGACGGCAAGTAAAGGAACGTTACAGTATATTCATGTCACACAAAAACAACACCCACGTTGAACACAATTGAACTCATTTTTCTATGTCTTACACAATGAAACTGTTTAGTCAAGCCCTGACACGGATATACTCATTCTTCATCAGGATTACTTTGTAGTAAGTGTGCTCACACCGGAACGGCCGCATAGGAGTAGTCTACCTCCTGTTTCTGTAGTGAGACAGCTTGATGTACAGGACACCCCCTGGACAGGACACTAGTCTACCTCCTGTTTCTGTAGTGAGACAGCTTGATGTACAGTACACCCCCTGGACAGGACACTAGTCTATCTCCTGTTTCTGTAGTGAGACAGCTTGATGTACAGGACACCCCCTGGACAGGACACTAGTCTATCTCCTGTTTCTGTAGTGAGACAGCTTGATGTACAGTACACCCCCTGGACAGGACACTAGTCTACCTCCTGTTTCTGTAGTGAGACAGCTTGATGTACAGGACACCCCCCTGGACAGGACACTAGTCTATCTCCTGTTTCTGTAGTGAGAAAGCTTGATGTACAGTACACCCCCTGGACAGGACACTAGTCTACCTCCTGTTTCTGTAGTGAGACAGCTTGATGTACAGGACACCCCCTGACAGGACACTAGTCTATCTCCTGTTTCTGTAGTGAGACAGCTTGATGTACAGTACACCCCTGGACAGGACACTAGTCTATCTCCTGTTTCTGTAGTGAGACAGCTTGATGTACAGTACACCCCCTGGACAGGACACTAGTCTATCTCCTGTTTCTGTAGTGAGACAGCTTGATGTACCAGTACACCCTCTGGACAGGACACTAGTCTATCTCCTGTTTCTGTAGTGAGACAGCTTGATGTACCAGTACACCCCCCTGGACAGGACACTAGTCTATCTCCTGTTTCTGTAGTGAGACAGCTTGATGTACAGGACACCCCCTGGACAGGACACTAGTCTATCTCCTGTTTCTGTAGTGAGACAGCTTGATGTACAGTACACCCCCTGGACAGGACAATAGTCTATCTCCTGTTTCTGTAGTGAGACAGCTTGATGTACAGTACGCCCCCTGGACAGGACACTAGTCTATCTCCTGTTTCGTAGTGAGACAGCTTGATGTACCAGTACACCCCCCTGGACAGGACACTAGTCTATCTCCTGTTTCTGTAGTGAGACAGCTTGATGTACAGTACACCCCCTGGACAGGACACTAGTCTATCTCCTGTTTCTGTAGTGAGACAGCTTGATGTACAGTACACCCCCTGGACAGGACACTAGTCTATCTCCTGTTTCTGTAGTGAGACAGCTTGATGTACAGTACACCCCCTGGACAGGACACTAGTCTATCTCCTGTTTCTGTAGTGAGACAGCTTGATGTACAGTACACCCCCTGGACAGGACACTAGTCTATCTTCTGTTTCTGTAGTGAGACAGCTTGATGTACAGTAAACCCCCTGGACAGGACACTAGTCTATCTCCTGTTTCTGTAGTGAGACAGCTTGATGTACAGTACACCCCCTGTACAGGACACTAGTCTATCTCCTGTTTCTGTAGTGAGACAGCTTGATGTACCAGTACACCCCCTGGACAGGACACTAGTCTATCTCCTGTTTCTGTAGTGAGACAGCTTGATGTACAGTACACCCCCCCTGGACAGGACACTAGTCTATCTCCTGTTTCTGTAGTGAGACAGCTTGATGTACAGTACACCCCCTGGACAGGACACTAGTCTATCTTCTGTTTCTGTAGTGAGACAGCTTGATGTACAGTAAACCCCCTGGACAGGACACTAGTCTATCTCCTGTTTCTGTAGTGAGACAGCTTGATGTACAGTACACCCCCTGGACAGGACACTAGTCTACCTCCTGTTTCTGTAGTGAGACAGCTTGATGTACAGGACACCCCCTGGACAGGACACTAGTCTATCTCCTGTTTCTGTAGTGAGACAGCTTGATGTACAGTACACCCCCTGGACAGGACACTAGTCTATCTCCTGTTTCTGTAGTGAGACAGCTTGATGTACAGTACACCCCCTGGACAGGACACTAGTCTATCTCCTGTTTCTGTAGTGAGACAGCTTGATGTACCAGTACACCCTCTGGACAGGACACTAGTCTATCTCCTGTTTCTGTAGTGAGACAGCTTGATGTACCAGTACACCCCCCTGGACAGGACACTAGTCTATCTCCTGTTTCTGTAGTGAGACAGCTTGATGTACAGGACACCCCCTGGACAGGACACTAGTCTATCTCCTGTTTCTGTAGTGAGACAGCTTGATGTACAGTACACCCCCTGGACAGGACAATAGTCTATCTCCTGTTTCTGTAGTGAGACAGCTTGATGTACAGTACGCCCCCTGGACAGGACACTAGTCTATCTCCTCTTTCTGTAGTGAGACAGCTTGATGTACCAGTACACCCCTGGACAGGACACTAGTCTATCTCCTGTTTCTGTAGTGAGACAGCTTGATGTACAGTACCACCCCCTGGACAGGACACTAGTCTATCTCCTGTTTCTGTAGTGAGACAGCTTGATGTACAGTACACCCCCTGGACAGGACACTAGTCTATCTCCTGTTTCTGTAGTGAGACAGCTTGATGTACAGTACACCCCTGGACAGGACACTAGTCTATCTCCTGTTTCTGTAGTGAGACAGCTTGATGTACAGTACACCCCCTGGACAGGACACTAGTCTATCTTCTGTTTCTGTAGTGAGACAGCTTGATGTACAGTAAACCCCCTGGACAGGACACTAGTCTATCTCCTGTTTCTGTAGTGAGACAGCTTGATGTACAGTACACCCCCTGTACAGGACACTAGTCTATCTCCTGTTTCTGTAGTGAGACAGCTTGATGTACCAGTACACCCCCTGGACAGGACACTAGTCTATCTCCTGTTTCTGTAGTGAGACAGCTTGATGTACAGTACACCCCCCTTGGACAGGACACTAGTCTATCTCCTGTTTCTGTAGTGAGACAGCTTGATGTACAGTACACCCCCTGGACCGGACACTAGTCTATCTCCTGTTTCTGTAGTGAGACAGCTTGATGTACAGTACACCCCCTGGACAGGACACTAGTCTATCTCCTGTTTCTGTAGTGAGACAGCTTGATGTACAGTACACCCCCTGGACAGGACACTAGTCTATCTCCTGTTTCTGTAGTGAGACAGCTTGATGTACAGTACACCCCCTGGACAGGACACTAGTCTATATCCTGTTTCTGTAGTGAGACAGCTTGATGTACAGTACACCCCCTGGACAGGACACTAGTCTATCTCCTGTTTCTGTAGTGAGACAGCTTGATGTACAGTACACCCCTGGACAGGACACTAGTCTATCTCCTGTTTCTGTAGTGAGACAGCTTGATGTACAGTACACCCCCTGGACAGGACACTAGTCTATCTCCTGTTTCTGTAGTGAGACAGCTTGATGTACAGTACACCCCCTGGACAGGACACTAGTCTATCTCCTGTTTCTGTAGTGAGGCAGCTTGATGTACAGTACACCCCTGGACAGGACACTAGTCTATCTCCTGTTTCTGTAGTGAGGCAGCTTGATGTACAGTACACCCCCTGGACAGGACGCTAGTCTATCTCAGGGCCTTAACCCCAATCAATCTGCTTAATACTAAGTGCCAAGCAGAGAGGCATCAGTTTCACCAGGTATGACACTCAGGGCGGACACTAACGACAAGGCACTGAGTTCTTGACAAATTTGTAAAAGTTAAGAAATAAATTAACTCTCAATAGGAATAATCAGTGAATAATAACCAGAATGTATTTCTCTAAAATATCGGTATTGCTGCAATCTGGTCTGCAATTTTGTTCTGTTTAATTTTGTTCCACCAGTCACCATCTGGTCTTAAAATATATCAAATATACATATATTCTCTTTAGATGATTGAGTTGGATGACTTTACTTCATCTTTTCATCCGTTGTTATACAGAAAGTATTCAAACCCCTTGACTTTTTTCACATTTTGTTGTGTTACAATTAATTGAAAATAGATTCAATGTTCGTTTTTTCTCTCACACAGTGAATTTGTGTGTGGAAAATGAAATACAGAAATATCTAATTACATACACTACCAGTCAAAAGTTTGGACACACCTACTCATTCAAGGGTTTTTCTTAATTTTTAAAATGTTTTACATTCTAGAATAATAGTGAAGACATCGAAATTATGAAATAACATATATGGAATCATGTAGTAACCAAAAAAGTGTTAAACAAGTAGAAATATATTTGAGATTTGAGATTCTTTAAAATAGCCACCCTTTGCCTTGATGACAGCTTCGCACACGCTTGGCATTCTCTCAACCAGCTTCATGAGGTAGTCACCTGGAATGCATTTAAATTAACAGGTGTGCCTTCTTAAAAGTTAATTTGTGGAATTTATTTCCTTCTTAATGTGTTTGAGCCAATCAGTTGTGTGGTGACAAGGTATGGGGTGGTATACAGAAGATAGCCCTATTTGGTCAAATAACAAGTCCATATTATGGCAAGAACAGCTCAATTAAGCAAAGAGAAACGACAGTCCATCATTACTTTAAGACATGAAGGTCAGTCAATACTGAACATTTCAAGAACTTTGAAAGTTTCTTCAAGTGCAGTGGCAAAAACCATCAAGCGCTATGATGAAACTGGCTCTCATGAGGACCACCATAGGAATGGAAGACCCAGAGTTACCTCTGCTGCAGAGGATACATTCATTAGAGTTACCAGCCTCAGAAATTGCAGCCCAAATAAATGCTTCACAGAGTTAAATTAACAGACAACCAGTTAAGTCTCTTGCTTACAGAGTAAGCCTGTCCGGTGGCTTGCACAGCCGACCCACCCGTGAGTAAGTATTGGCTCTGACAGGGGTAGGATTAGGGCCACGAGCTGGAGAGTTTGGTGGGGTAGAAGCTTCACCTTCAGTTGGCTCATGTCTCAATTCTGCACCCCTTACCCTTAGGCCTGGACTGTGATCCAGCTCATCTAAGTGAGTGTATGGCATGTTCTGGTTTGTCTGCTCTGCTACGCGCAGATCCACCCGATTGCGACGATAGAGGGAGCCACCAACATCCACCAGGTAAGAACGTGGTGCAACTCTCTGTAGGCATGTGCCCAGCCTCCAAAGTCCTGTGTGGTCTCCCGGCAGCGGTTTCATCCTTATAGTTTCACCCACCTCCAGCTCTGGTAGGTCTCGAGCAGTCCGGTCGTAGAAGCACTTAGCGAGCTGCTTTCTGTGACGCAGTTTGTCCGTGACGCCAACCATGACGCAGGGCTCAAGTAGCTTGTTAGCTACGGGGATAGTAGTCTTCAGACGTCTGGACAGAAGGCGTTGTGCTGGGCTGCTGTCCATGTTTTCGGTGGGTGTGTTCCTCCACTGTAAGATCGCTTTCCATGGGTCGTTGCTGTCGCGCAAGGCCCTGCTTAACAGGTTTTTTGCAATCTTGACAGCTGATTCTGCCTTGCCATTTGCTTTTGGGGTGTCTTGGAGAGGAGGTCACGTGGTCAAACTCCCATTCTGAGGCGAAACGCTTGAACTGTGCAGTGAATTGTGGGCCATTGTCCGTGATTACCTTGTCAGGCTGACCTTGCCTTGCAAACTGCGCCTTGCAGCGCTTTATGACCGTCTCTGCGGACAAGTCAGGGAGCAGTTCAATTTCCCAAAAGTCAGAGTAATGATCAACGAGGAGAAGATAGTCCTTTTGTCTGTGGCTGAATAAGTCCATGCTGATGATTTGCCAGGCCCTTGTGGGCAGTTCGTGTGACATCATGGTTTCCTTTTGCTGTTCATGAGCGTACTCGTTGCATGTGGTACAGTTGCTGACAAAGTCTTTAATTTCTGCTTGCATGTTTGGCCAGTATAATGTTTCACGAGCCTGACGGTAGCATGCGTCACCTCCGACGTGACTGGAGTGTATGCGGGTAAGCATCTCTGGACGTAGTGATTTGGGAATAATGACCTTCTGACCTCTGAACAAGACGCCATTTTGCACACTGATCTCATCTCGAAAGGTCCAGTATTCTCTCACTGTGAAAGGTGTCTCCTCTTTCAGATATGGCCAACCTGCTAGAGCCATGGACTTCAGTGACTGTAGGTGTTCGTCCTTGTCAGTATGTTGCCTGATCTGGGCTAGGCGGTGATCTGTCACGTTTAAGTAGTCTGCCTGATTGATCTGTTGAACATCTTGTTGTTCCTGCTGTAGCGAACAGATGGCCTGCCGCTGATAGGCAGTGCCTCTACCTGTACATTGTGCTGTTGCCCTGCTCAGTGTGTCGCTGATGTACATCTCAGGTCCTGGCTTGTAAATGACCTTCAGGCTGTAGTTTTGCAGAGTCAGGAGCATACTTTGAAGCCTCTTGGGCGCGTTGAGGAGAGGTTTACTGAATATGGCAATGAGTGGTTTGTGGTCAGTTTCAGCGGTGACCAGCTCTCGACCATATAAGTAGTGATGGAATCGCTGGCAGGCGAAGACGATGCTGAGGCACTCTTTCTCAATTTGTGCATAGTTTTGTTCTGTGGGGGTGAGCGCTCTCGAGGCAAACGCAACGGGCTGGCCTTCCTGCATAAGGCAGCATCCAAGTCCCCTTTGGCTAGAGTCGCTCTGGATTGTGACAGGCTTCGTGACGTCGTAGTAGCGCAACACTGGCATGGATGAAGCCAGAGATTTCATCTCCTGCACTGCGGCCTCGTGCTTGGGTAGCCAGTGCCATGGTGTGTCTTTGTCCAGCAATCGGCGCAGAGGCTCACAGACTGCTGATAGGTGTGGCATGAACTTTGCAAGATAGTTTGCAAAGCCGATGAGACGCTGTACTCCTTTTGCATCAGACGGGTTTGGCATGTCGAGGATCGCTTGGACCTTGTCTGGGTCCGGCTTCAGGCCTTTTGCCGAGAGAATGTGGCCATGGAAGTGGACGTCTTTCACCTTGAACTGCAGCTTCTTCAGGCCAAGACGAAGCTTAACTGATCGGCAGCGCTCCATCAGTGCCAGGAGCTTCACATCGTGGTCGCGTTCTGCTTCTTCGTCTGTTTCACCACAGCCTACGATCAGGATATCATCGGCGATGGGTTCAATGCCCTTGAGCCCAGCCAGTAACTCGTGCTGCTTGCGTTGGTATACCTCAGGCGCCACTGAGACACCAAACGGGAGCTTGAGCCAGCGTTTCCGACCCCAGGGGGTCCAGAAGGTAGTCATGAAGCTGCTTTCTTCGTCCAGCTTGCATTGAAGGAATGCATCTCGGGCATCCACCAAGGTGAAAATCCTGGCCTTGGAAGCTTATAGAGGACATCCTCTAGTGTCGGCATGATGTAGTGGGATCGTTTCAGTGCTTGGTTCAGATGCTTTGGGTCGATGCAGACCCTCAGCTTCTCTGGTTTTTTTACTATGACCATATTGCTGATCCAGTCAGTTGGTTCAGTCACAGATGTCATGTGGCCATCGGCCTCATACTTGTCCAGCTGGGCCTTCACAGCCACTTTCATTGCAATGGGCACATTGCGAGGAGCACACTGGACTGGAGTAATGCTCTCATCCACTTCAAAGTGTACCTCCCCAGGCACTGATTCAACGGGCATGTTGAATACATCGTCATATCTACTGAGTAGTTGTTCTTTGGACAGGGGTCCATGCTGGACATGATCCACAATGTGCAGGTCATTTGGTACAGTGAACTGCATCAGTCCCAGGCGTTCGCATGTAGAGCCTGAGAGGAGAGGATTTTGACTGGTTTTCACAATCTCGAACTCCAGCTTGTGTTTGCGTCCCCGAATAACACATTCGGTCTCAAAGGTGCCCATAGAGCTCATTAGTTCTCCTGAGTACAGCTTTAGTCTAGTATCGCTGGGAAATAGATGTGTGTCAGGTGCCAGATTGATTTTGTCTTTGTAGCTCATTACGTTGCATGTAGCACCCGAATCCAGTTGACATTGTTGTTGCTTGTTGTGTAATCGTAGTGTCACAAACCATTTCTTCCCTCTTGAGTGTACAGCCCCAATGGATTCATGCATGTAAATGTCACTTTCACTGTTCAGCTCTGAACATTGAGTAACATCATCAACACAGTGAATCTTGCCCTCACTCACCCTTCTTTTTGCTTTTGAGGCACACTTTTGCAAAGTGATTATTAGTTCCACAAGCTCTGCATGGTTTTCCATAGGCCGGGCAGTGCTCTTTGCCACGTGTGTGTGTATTCCCACAGTATTTACATGCTACGGGCTCTCTGTGTTCACCGTTCGTGGTGAATTACTCTGCCTCGATTGGTTTTGTCTGAATGTCTGCCTAGCAACAGCGTGAACAGTATCAACGTCGGAGCGTGGGGTTTCAGTTTCCATTGCTCTCATTCTCATGTCAGTGACTTCAGCAGTGCGGCACATTTCGATGGCAGTTACTAATGTTAAGCCTCTCTCTCTCAGTAGACGCCGGCGCGTATTCTCATTTGCAATTCCCAGTACTATTTTGTCACGAATCAGTTCATCTTTCAATCCCCCGTATTCACAAGTGGCGGATTTCTCTCTCAAACGGGTTACAAAGTTGTGTACTGACTCACCCTCTTCCTGTTTGCAGCTTCCGAAAAACGAACCGCTCGTAAATTACGTTTCTGGCGGGTTTGAAGTAATTCTCCAATGCATCCAATATAGCCTTTGCATCACACTGTTGTCGTGCCGTGAGGGTGAGATTGTGCCGGTAGATATGCCTGCATTCGCTGCCCATTAAACTCCTCAGAGTTGCCGCTTGTACCTCGTTGGGTTTCTCACGTAGACCGGTCGCCAGCGCATAGTCCTCGAATTCATCCCTGAAGTTGTCCCAATTAGTATTCCAGTCCCCTGTGAGAACCATGTGATTTGGTGGCGGAATGTTCGCTGCCATAGCAATGGAATAGGAGATTTCTTTGTCTTCAGTCATGGAGGTAGGTAGTGATGCTAGCTAGCCAGCTAACACGAGTTGATCAGTGTTGTGAGTAGGAAACGGCTTGTGTTCGCATATGGAACGTAACTGCGCCTATACTGTACTTAGCTACAAAAATAACAAACGTGTGTTTTCCGAGCCACTTCTGATACCATGTTTCTGTATGATATGTTGGATTAAGGAATAAAGACAGACACCAATGTTCAGTTCAATAGCCTTGTTCAGCCTTGTACAAATCCCTACGCGTGGAGTCTGGGGAACAGTCCAACTAGTCGATTACCTATCAACTAGACTCCGTAACAGGTGATGGAGTGCTGCATCAGATGACCTGGCCTCCACAATCCCCCGACCTCAACCCAACTGAGATGGTTTGGGATGAGTCGGACTGCAGAGTGAAGGAAAAGCAGCCAACAAGTGGTCAGCATATGTGGGAACTCCTTCAAGACTGTTGGAAAAGCATTCCACGTGAAGCTGGTTGAGATAATACCAAGAGTGTGCAAAGCTGTCATCAAAGCAAAGGTTGGCTATTTGAAGAATCTCAAATATAAAATATATTTAGATTTGTTTAACACTTTTTTGGTTACTAAATGATTTTATATGTGTTATTTCATAGTTTATGTCTTCGCTATTTTTCTACAATGTAAAAAGTAGTAAAAATAAAGAAAAACCCTTGAATGAGTAGGTATGTCCAAACTTTTAACTGGTACTCTAAGTATTCACACCCCTGAGTCAAGCACCTTTGGCAGTGATTACAGCTGTGAGTCTTTCTAGGTAAGTCTCTAAGAGCTTTCCACACCTGGATTGTGCAACATTTGCCCATTTTTCTTTTCAAAATTCTTCAAGCTCAGTCAAATTTGTTGTTGATCATTGCTAGACAACCATTTTCATGTCTTGTCATAGATTTTAAAGTATATTTAAGTTAAAACTGTAACTTGGCCACACAGGAACATTCACTGTCTTCTTGGTAAGCAACTCCAGTGTAGATTTGGCCTTGTGTTTAAGGTTATTGTCCTGCTGAAAGGTAAATTCATCTCCAAGTGTCTAGTGGAAAGCAGACTGAACCAGGTTTTCCTCTAGGATTTTGCATGTGCTTAGCTTCATTCCGTTTCTTTTTTATCCTGAAAAACTCTCCAGTCCTTAACGATGACAAGCATACCCATAACTTGATGCAGCCACCACTGCTTGAAAATATGGAGAGGTACTGAGTAATGTGTTGTATTGGATTTGCCCCAAACATAACACTTTGTAGTCAGGACAAAACGTTAATTGCTTTGCCATTTTTTTTTTTTTTTTGCAGTATTAGTTTAGTGCCTTGTTGCAAACAGGATGCATATTTTGGAATATTTTTATTCTGTACAGGCTTCCTTCTTTTCACTCTGTCAATTAGGTTAGTATTGTGGAGTAACTACAATGTTGTTGATCCATCCTCAGTTTTCTCCTGTCCCAGCCGCTAAGCTCTGTAACTGTTTTAAAGTTGAGTGGCGCAGTGAGTGAGTGGCGCACTCCTGAGTGGCGCAGTGGTCTAAGGCACTGCATCGCAGTGCTAACTGTGCCACTAGAGATCCTGGTTCGAATCCAGGCTCTGTCGCAGCTGGCCGCGACCGGGAGACTCATGGGCGGCGCACAATTAGCCCAGTGTCGTCCAGGGTAGGGGAGGGAATGGCCGGCAGGG
>CM072218.1:104271621-104279121 GCA_036851935.1 Coregonus suidteri | reverse complement strand
AAACAGCCCCAAAGCATATGATGTTTCCACCCCCATGCTTCACAGTAGGTATGGTGTTCTTTGGATGCAACTCAGCATTCTTTGTCCTCCAAACACGACGAGTTGAGTTTTTACCAAAAAGTTCTATTTTGGTTTCATCTGACCATATGACATTCTCCCAATCCTCTTCTGGATCATCCAAATGCACTCGAGCAAACTTCAGACGGGCCTGGACATGTACTGGCTTAAGCAGGGGGACACGTCTGGCACTGCAGGATTTGAGTCCCTGGCGGCGTAGTGTGTTACTGATGGTAGGCTTTGTTACTTTGGTCCCAGCTCTCTGCAGGTCATTCACTAGGTCCCCACGTGTGGTTCTGGGATTTTTGCTCACCGTTCTTGTGATCATTTTGACCCCACGGGATGAGATCTTGCGTGGAGCCCCAGATCGAGGGAGATTATAAGTGGTCTTGTATGTCTTCCATTTCCTAATAATTGCGCCCACAGTTGATTTCTTCAAACCAAGCTGCTTACCTATTGTAGATTCAGTCTTCCCAGCCTGGTGCAGGTCTACAATTTTGTTTCCGGTGTCCTTTGACAGCTCTTTGGTCTTGGCCATAGTGGAGTTTGGAGTGTGACTGTTTGAGGTTGTGGACAGGTGTCTTTTATACTGATAACAAGTTCAAACAGGTGCCATTAATACAGGTAACGAGTGGAGGACAGAGGAGCCTCTTAAAGAAGAAGTTACAGGTCTGTGAGAGCCAGAAATCTTGCTTGTTTGTAGGTGACCAAATACTTATTTTCCACCATAATTTGCAAATAAATTCATAAAAAATCCTACAATGTGATTTTCTGGATTTTTTTCTATTTATTTGTCTGTCATAGTTGACGTGTACCTATGATGAAAATTACAGGCCTCTCTCATCTTTTTAAGTGGGAGAACTTGCACAATTGGTGTCTGACTAAAGACTTTTTTTCCCCACTGTATGTACAGTGGCTTGCGAAAGTATTCACCCCCCTTGGCATTTTTCCTATTTTGTTGCCTTACAACCTGGAATTAAAATGGTTTTATCATTTGATTTACACAACATGCCTACCACTTTGAAGATGCAAAATATTTTTTCTTGTGAAACAAACAAGAAATAAGACCAAAAAAAACAGAAAAGCGTGCATAACTATTCCCCCACCCAAAGTGGTCCTATGGACAGATACTCCAATCTCCGCTGTGGAGCTTTGCAGCTCCTTCAGGGTTATCTTTGGTCTCTTTGTTGCCTCTTTGATTAACGCCCTCCTTGCCTGATCCGTGAGCTTTGGTGGGCGGCCCTGCTCTTGGCAGGTTTGTTGAGGTGGCATGTTCTTTCCATTTTTTTATAATGGATTTAATGGTGCTCCGTGGGATGTTCAAAGTTTCGGATTTTTTTATAACCCAACCCTGATCTGTACTTCTCCACAACTTTGTCCCTGACCTGTTTGGAGAGCTCCTTGGTCTTCATGGTGCCGCTTGCTTGGTGGTGCCCCTTGCTTAGTGGTGTTGCAGACTCTGGGGCCTTTCAGAACCGGTGTACAGTGAGGGGAAAAAAGTATTTGATCCCCTGCTGATTTTGTACGTTTGCCCGCTGACAAAGAAATTATCAGTCTACAATTTTAAAGGTAGGTTTATTTGAACAGTGAGAGACAGAATAACAACAACAAAATCAAGAAAAACACATGTAAAAAATGTTATAAATTGATTTGCATTTTAATGAGGGAAATAAGTATTTGACCCCCTCTCAATCAGAAAGATTTCTGGCTCCCAGGTGTCTTTTATAAAGGTAACGAGCTGAGATTAGGAGCACACTCTTAAAGGGAGTACTCCTAATCTCAGTTTGTTACCTGTATAAAAGACACCTGTCCACAGAAGCAATCAATCAATCAGATTCAAAACTCTCCACCATGGCCAAGACCAAAGAGCTCTCCAAGGATGTCAGGGACAAGATTGTAGACCTACACAAGACTGGAATGGGCTACAAGACCATCGCCAAGCAGCTTGGTGAGAAGGTGACAACAGTTGGTGCAATTATTTGCAAATGGAAGAAACACAAAATAACTGTCAATCTCCCTCGGCCTGGGGCTCCATGCAAGATCTCACCTCCCTGCCTTATTTTAAGTAATTGGTCACCATAGCAACACCCACCCATGGTATGCGCTCCAGCAGGTATATCACACCTCCTTTGGCCACCATTCCTTCCAGTTCTCTTCTGCTAATGACTGGAACGAACTGCAAAAATCTTTGAAGCTGTAGACTCTTATCTCTCTCACTAACTTTAAGCATCAGTTGTCAGAGCAGCTTACCGATCACTGCACCTGTACACAGCCCATCTGTAATTAGCCCACCCAACTACCTCATCCCCATATTGTTATTTATTTTGCTCATTTGCACCCCAGTATCTCTATTTGTACATCATCTTCTGCACATCTATCACTCCAGTGTTAATACTAAATTGTAATTATTTTGACTATGGCCTATTTATTGCCTTACCTCCATAACTTATTACATTTGCAAACACTGTATATAGATTTTCTATTATGTTTTTGACTGTATGTTTTGTTTATCTCATGTGTAACTCTGTGTTGTTGTTGTTTTTATCGTACTGCTTTGCTTTATCTTGGCCAGGTCGCAGTTGTAAATGAGAACCGTGTTCTCAACTGGCCTACCTGGTTAAATAAAGGTTAAATAAAAAAAAGAAAGAGAGAGAGAGATAAAGGAGAGAGAGAGAGAGAGAGAGAGAGAGAGAGAGAGGGAGTGAGATGGAGAGAGAGAGAGAGAGAGAGAGAGAGAGAGAGAGAGAGAGAGAGAGAGAGAGAGAGAGAGAGAGAGAGAGAGAGAGAGAGAGAGAGAGAGAGAGAGAGAGAGAGAGAGAGAGAGAGAGAGAGAGAGAGAGAGAGCGAGAGAGAGAGAGAGAGAGAGAGAGAGAGAGAGAGAGAGAGAGAGAGAGAGAGGGATTTATTGATTATTTTCTCCACTTATATCTTCAAAACGGCAAGTGACAATCTGAACAATTACTGCCGGACGTGTCCCAAATGGCACCCTCTTCCCCCATAGAGCTTTGGTCAAAAGTAGTGAACTATATAGGGAATAGGGTGCCATTCTCTGGTCTAAAGTAGCGAACTATATAGGGAATAGGGTGCCATTCTCTGGTCTAAAGTAGTGAACTATATAGGGAATAGGGTGCCATTTGGGACTCAGACATAGACTTTCTTCCCTTCACTTCCCTGCTGTAGGTCTACAATCTGAGGGCCAGGCAGCAGGCAGGCCGGCTCTCAGCCAGACATGGGTCCAAATACTATTCAAACTGATTTCAAATTCTTCACAAAACTGTGAACCCTGCCCATCTGGCATTCCAGATCACTCAGAGAATCTGGCCCAAATCATCACAAAGCAAAAATAAAATTATTTAACCTGTTGCAAAGACACCACAAAAAATCTAACTAAACTTCAATGCTATTTGGCTCTAAACAGACAGTACATGGTAGCAGACTATCTGACCACTGTGACTGATAGAAAACTGAGGAAAACACTGACTAGGTACAGACTCAGTGAGCACAGTCTGGCTATAGAGACCGGTGGTCACAGGCAAACCTGGCTGCCCAGAGAGGACAGGCTGTGCTCACTCTGCCCCCGGGGAGAGGTAGAGACAGAGCTGCATTTCCTACTACACTGTGACAAATACCTCAGACCTAAGATAATCTTTCTTTCCCTAAATTAGCATTCAGTACAAAGAATTTGAAACGATTAAATGAAATATTTATTGGGTGAAAAGCCAAAATGTGCAGTTTTGGCAGCCGAATATGTGTCCTCCTGCCACAACCTGAGGGACAGCCTGTGAATACTGTAATGTAATGTTAATAATATTTCCCATTTTAGTTTTGTTTTGGCTTTTATGCCTTGTCATGTGTCTTCTCAGTCAGGTTGAGACTGGTCAACTACTATTGCTTTAATGTATTGTTATTCTCATTAATATTGTTGTTGTAGTTGCTGTTAATGGTAATTCCATTTCCACTACTACTATTATTATTGATGCTGGTCCCACCATTTTCTGTTATACAGTGGGGGAAAAAAGTATTTAGTCAGCCACCAATTGTGCAAGTTCTCCCACTCAAAAAGATGAGAGAGGCCTGTAATTTTCATCATAGGTACACATCAACTATGACAGACAAAATGAGGAAAAAAAATCCAGAAATGTATTTGCAAATTATGGTGGAAAATAAGTATTTGGTCAATAACAAAAGTTTCTCAATACTTTGTTATATAACCTTTGTTGGCAATGACACAGGTCAAACGTTTTCTGTAAGACTTCACAAGGTTTTCACACACTGTTGCTGGTATTTTGGCCCATTCCTCCATGCAGATCTCCTCTAGAGCAGTGATGTTTTGGGGCTGTCGCTGGGCAACTGTCACGAACGTTGACTGATGACTCGTGGAACCAAGGCGCAGCGTGATAAGCGTACATTTTATTTAGTACACAACACACGAACAAAACAACAAAAACGAACGATATGTGAAGTCCTGAGGTTACAACAACACAAACCTTTACAGAACAAGATCCCACAAACTAACTGGTGCCAACAGGCTGCCTAAGTATAGTCCCCAATCAGAGACAACAAGCTACAGCTGCCTCTGATTGGGAACCACCCTGGCCAACATAGAACTAAACGATCTAGAACAAAAAACATAGAAAACTAAACATAGAAAATCCACACCCTGGCTCAACATTTAAGAGTCCCCAGAGCCAGGGCGTGACAGCAACACAGACTTTCAACTCCCTCCAAAGATTTTCTATGGGGTTGAGATCTGGAGACTGGCTAGGCCACTCCAGGACCTTGAAATGCTTCTTACGAAGCCACTCCTTCGTTGCCCGGGCGGTGTGTTTGGGATCATTGTCATGCTGAAAGACCCAGTCACGTTTCATCTTCAATGCCCTTGCTGATTGAAGGAGGTTTTCACTCAAAATCTCATGATACATGGCCCCATTCATTCTTTCCTTTACACGGATCAGTCGTCCTGGTCACTTTGCAGATAAACAGCCCCAAAGCATATGATGTTTCCACCCCCATGCTTCACAGTAGGTATGGTGTTCTTTGGATGCAACTCAGCATTCTTTGTCCTCCAAACACGACGAGTTGAGTTTTTTACCAAAAAGTTCTATTTTGGTTTCATCTGACCATATGACATTCTCCCAATCCTCTTCTGGTCATCCAAATGCACTCTAGCAAACTTCAGACGGGCCTGGATATGTACTGGCTTAAGCAGGGGGACACGTCTGGCACTGCAGGATTTGAGTCCCTGGCGGCGTAGTGTGTTACTGATGGTAGGCTTTGTTACTTTGGTCCCAGCTCTCTGCAGGTCATTCACTAGGTCCCCCCGTGTGGTTCTGGGATTTTTGCTCACCGTTCTTGTGATCATTTTGACCCCACGGGGTGAGATCTTGCGTGGAGCCCCAGATCGAGGGAGATTATCAGTGGTCTTGTATGTCTTCCATTTCCTAATAATTGCTCCCACAGTTGATTTCTTCAAACCAAGCTGCTTACCTGTTGTAGATTCAGTCTTCCCAGCCTGGTGCAGGTCTACAATTTTGTTTCCGGTGTCCTTTGACAGCTCTTTGGTCTTGGCCATAGTGGAGTTTGGAGTGTGACTGTTTGAGGTTGTGGACAGGTGTCTTTTATACTGATAACAAGTTCAAACAGGTTCCATTAATACAGGTAACGAGTGGAGGACAGAGGAGCCTCTTAAAGAAGAAGTTACAGGTCTGTGAGAGCCAGAAATCTTGCTTGTTTGTAGGTGACCAAATACTTATTTTCCACCATAATTTGTAAATAAATTCATTAAAAATCCTACAATGTGATTTTCTGGATTTTTTTCTCTCTATTTGTCTGTCATAGTTGACGTGTACCTATGATGAAAATTACAGGCCTCTCTCATCTTTTTAAATGGGAGAACTTGCACAATTGGTGTCTGACTAAATACTTTTTTTCCCCACTGTATGTACAGTGGCTTGCGAAAGTATTCACCCCCTTGGCATTTTTCCTATTTTGTTGCCTTACAACCTGGAATTAAAATGGTTTTATCATTTGATTTACACAACATGCCTACCACTTTGAAGATGCAAAATATTTTTTCTTGTGAAACAAACAAGAAATAAGACCAAAAAAAACAGAAAAGCGTGCATAACTATTCCCCCACCCAAAGTGGTCCTATGGACAGATACTCCAATCTCCGTTGTGGAGCTTTGCAGCTCCTTCAGGGTTATCTTTGGTCTCTTTGTTGCCTCTTTGATTAACGTCCTCCTTGCCTGATCTGTGAGCTTTGGTGGGCGGCCCTGCTCTTGGCAGGTTTGTTGAGGTGGCATGTTCTTTCCATTTTTTAATAATGGATTTAATGGTGCTCCGTGGGATGTTCAAAGTTTCTGATTTTTTTTATAACCCAACCCTGATCTGTACTTCTCCACAACTTTGTCCCTGACCTGTTTGGAGAGCTCCTTGGTTTTCATGGTGCCGCTTGCTTGGTGGTGCCCCTTGCTTAGTGGTGTTGCAGACTCTGGGGCCTTTCAGAACCGGTGTACAGTGAGGGAAAAAAGTATTTGATCCCCTGCTGATTTTGTATGTTTGCCCGCTGAAAAAAAGAAATTATCAGTCTACAATTTTAAAGGTAGGTTTATTTGAACAGTGAGAGACAGAATAACAACAAAAAAATCAAGAAAAACACATGTAAAAAATGTTATAAATTGATTTGCATTTTAATGAGGGAAATAAGTATTTGACCCCCTCTCAATCAGAAAGATTTCTGGCTCCCAGGTGTCTTTTATAAAGGTAACGAGTTGAGATTAGGAGCACACTCTTAAAGGGAGTGCTCCTAATCTCAGTTTGTTACCTGTATAAAAGACATCTGTCCACAGAAGCAATCAATCAATCAGATTCCAAACTCTCCACCATGGCCAAGACCAAAGAGCTCTCCAAGGATGTCAGGGACAAGATTGTAGACCTACACAAGACTGGAATGGGCTACAAGACCATCGCCAAGCAGCTTGGTGAGAAGGTGACAACAGTTGGTGCAATTATTTGCAAATGAAGAAACACAAAATAACTGTCAATCTCCCTCGGCCTGGGGCTCCATGCAAGATCTCACCTCCCTGCCTTATTTTAAGTAATTGGTCACCATAGCAACACCCACCCATGGTATGCGCTCCAGCAGGTATATCACACCTCCTTTGGCCACCCATCCCTTCCAGTTCTCTTCTGCTAATGACTGGAACAAACTGCAAAAATCTTTGAAGCTGTAGACTCTTATCTCTCTCAGTAACTTTAAGCATCAGTTGTCAGAGCAGCTTACCGATCACTGCACCTGTACACAGCCCATCTGTAATTAGCCCACCCAACTACCTCATCCCCATATTGTTATTTATTTTGCTCATTTGCACCCCAGTATCTCTATTTGTACATCATCTTCTGCACATCTATCACTCCAGTGTTAATACTAAATTGTAATTA
>CM072218.1:104261621-104269121 GCA_036851935.1 Coregonus suidteri | reverse complement strand
CACACCCTGGCTCAACATTTAAGAGTCCCCAGAGCCAGGGCGTGACAGCAACACAGACTTTCAACTCCCTCCAAAGATTTTCTATGGGGTTGAGATCTGGAGACTGGCTAGGCCACTCCAGGACCTTGAAATGCTTCTTTTTGTGTTTGGGATCATTGTCATGCTGAAAGACCCAGCCACGTTTCATCTTCAATGCCCTTGCTGATGGAAGGAGGTTTTCACTCAAAATCTCACGATACATGGCCCCATTCATTCTTTCCTTTACACGGATCAGTCGTCCTGGTCCCTTTGCAGAAAAACAGCCCCAAAGCATGATGTTTCCACCCCCATGCTTCACAGTAGGTATGGTGTTCTTTGGATGCAACTCAGCATTCTTTGTCCTCCAAACACGACGAGTTGAGTTTTTTACCAAAAAGTTATATTTTGGTTTCATCTGACCATATGACATTCTCCCAATCCTCTTCTGGATCATCCAAATGCACTCCAGCAAACTTCAGACGGGCCTGGACATGTACTGGCTTTAAGCAGGGGGACACGTCTGGCACTGCAGGATTTGAGTCCCTGGCGGCGTAGTGTGTTACTGATGGTAGGCTTTGTTACTTTGGTCCCAGCTCTCTGCAGGTCATTCACTAGGTCCCCCCGTGTGGTTCTGGGATTTTTGCTCACCGTTCTTGTGATCATTTTGACCCCACGGGGTGAGATCTTGCGTGGAGCCCCAGATCGAGGGAGATTATCAGTGGTCTTGTATGTCTTCCATTTCCTAATAATTGCTCCCACAGTTGATTTCTTCAAACCAAGCTGCTTACCTATTGCAGATTCAGTCTTCCCAGCCTGGTGCAGGTCTACAATTTTGTTTCTGGTGTCCTTTGACAGCTCTTTGGTCTTGGCCATAGTGGAGTTTGGAGTGTGACTGTTTGAGGTTGTGGACAGGTGTCTTTTATACTGATAACAAGTTCAAACAGGTGCCATTAATACAGGTAACGAGTGGAGGACAGAGGAGCCTCTTAAAGAAGAAGTTACAGGTCTGTAAGAGCCATAAATCTTGCTTGTTTGTAGGTGACCAAATACTTATTTTCCACCATAATTTGCAAATAAATTCATTAAAAATCCTACAATGTGATTTTCTGGATTTTTTTCTCTCTATTTGTCCGTCATAGTTGACGTGTACCTATGATGAAAATTACAGGCCTCTCTCATCTTTTTAAGTGGGAGAACTTGCACAATTGGTGTCTGACTAAATACTTTTTTTCCCCACTGTATGTACAGTGGCTTGCGAAAGTATTCACCCCCCTTGGCATTTTTCCTATTTTGTTGCCTTACAACCTGGAATTAAAATGGTTTTATCATTTGATTTACACAACATGCCTACCACTTTGTAGATGCAAAATATTTTTTCTTGTGAAACAAACAAGAAATAAGACAAAAAAAACTGAAAAGCGTGCATAACTATTCCCCCACCCAAAGTGGTCCTATGGACAGATACTCCAATCTCCGCTGTGGAGCTTTCCAGCTCCTTCAGGGTTATCTTTGGTCTCTTTGTTGCCTCTTTGATTAACGCCCTCCTTGCCTGATCCGTGAGCTTTGGTGGGCGGCCCTGCTCTTGGCAGGTTTGTTGAGGTGGCATGTTCTTTCCATTTTTTAATAATGGATTTAATGGTGCTCCGTGGGATGTTCAAAGTTTCGGATTTTTTTATAACCCAACCCTGATCTGTACTTCTCCACAACTTTGTCCCTGACCTGTTTGGAGAGCTCCTTGGTCTTCATGGTGCCGCTTGATTGGTGGTGCCCCTTGCTTAGTGGTGTTGCAGACTCTGGGGCCTTTCAGAACCGGTGTACAGTGAGGGAAAAAAGTATTTGATCCCCTGCTGATTTTGTACGTTTGCCCGCTGACAAAGAAATTATCAGTCTACAATTTTAAAGGTAGGTTTATTTGAACAGTGAGAGACAGAATAACAACAAAAAAATCAAGAAAATCACATGTAAAAAATGTTATAAATTGATTTGCATTTTAATGAGGGAAATAAGTATTTGACCCCCTCTCAATCAGAAAGATTTCTGGCTCCCAGGTGTCTTTTATAAAGGTAACGAGCTGAGATTAGGAGCACACTCTTAAAGGGAGTGCTCTTAATCTCAGTTTGTTACCTGTATAAAAGACACCTGTCCACAGAAGCAATCAATCAATCAGATTCCAAACTCTCCACCATGGCCAAGACCAAAGAGCTCTCCAAGGATGTCAGGGACAAGATTGTAGACCTACACAAGGCTGGAATGGGCTACAAGACCATCGCCAAGCAGCTTGGTGAGAAGGTGACAACAGTTGGTGCAATTATTTGCAAATGGAAGAAACACAAAAGAACTGTCAATCTCTCTCGGCCTGGGGCTCCATGCAAGATCTCACCTCGTGGAGTTGCAATGATCATGAGAATGGTGAGGAATCAGCCCAGAACTACACGGGAGGATCTTGTCAATGATCTCAAGGCAGCTGGGACCATAGTCACCAAGAAAACAATTGGTAACACACTACGCCGTGAAGGACTGAAATCCTGCAGCGCCCGCAAGGTCGCCCTGCTCAAGAAAGCACATATACAGGCCCGTCTGAAGTTTGCCAATGAACATCTGAATGATTCAGAGGAGATCTGGGTGAAAGTGTTGTGGTCAGATGAGATCAAAATCGAGCTCTTTGGCATCAACTCAACTCGCCGTGTTTGGAGGAGGAGGAATGCTGCCTATGACCCCAAGAACACCATCCCCACAGTCAAACATGGAGGTGGAAACATTATGCTTTGGGGGTGTTTTTCTGCTAAGGGGACAGGACAACTTCACTGCATTAAAAGGGACGATGGACGGGGCCATGTACCGTCAAATCTTGGGTGAGAACCTCCTTCCCTCAGCCAGGGCATTGAAAATGGGTCATGGATGGGTATTCCAGCATGAAAATGACCCAAAACACACGGCCAAGGCAACAAAGGAGTGGCTCAAGAAGAAGCACATTAAGGTCCTGGAGTGGCCTAGCCAGTCTCCAGACTTTAATCCCATAGAAAATCTGTGGAGGGAGCTGAAGGTTCAAGTTGCCAAACGTCAGCCTCGAAACCTGAAGGATCTGGAGAAGGTCTGTATGGAGGAGTGGGCCAAAATC
The DNA here is from genome assembly GCA_036851935.1 of Coregonus suidteri. Lineage (NCBI taxonomy): Eukaryota > Metazoa > Chordata > Actinopteri > Salmoniformes > Salmonidae > Coregonus > Coregonus suidteri. Next base: position 104,265,985 of record CM072218.1, on the reverse strand, counting down.
CCTGCTGCAGTGTGTGCAAACCTGGTCAAGACCTACAGGAAACGTATGATCTCTGTAATTGCAAACAAAGGTTTCTGTACCAAATATTAAGTTCTGCTTTTCTGATGTATCAAATACTTATGTCATGCAATAAAATGCAAATTAATTACTTAAAAATCATACAATGTGATTTTCTGGATTTTTGTTTTAGATTCCATCTCTCACAGTTGAAGTGTACCTATGATAAAAATTACAGACCTCTACATGCTTTGTAAGTAGGAAAACCTGCAAAATCGGCAGTGTATCAAATACTTGTTCTCCCCACTGTACAAAATCAGCAGGAGATCAAATACTTTTTTCCCTCACTTTATATATACTGAGATCATGTGACACTTAGATTGTACACAGGTGAACTTTATTTAACTAATTATGTGACTTCTGAAGGTAATTGGTTGCACCAGATCTTATTTAGGGGCTTCATAGCAAAGGGGGTGAATACATATGCACTTTTCCGTTATTATTTTCTTTGAATTCTTTTTAACTAGTTATTTATTTCATTTCACTTCACCAATTTGGACTATTTTGTGTATGTCCATTACATGAAATCCAAATATAAATCACTTTAAATTACAGGTTGTAATGCAACAAAATAGGAAAAACACCAAGGGGGATGAATGCTTTTGTAGGTGCCATTTGCTTTCCCAAATGGCACCTTATTCCCTATAGAGTGCACTACTTTTAACCAGGGCCTGTATGCCCATTTGGGACACATACCTTCAACCAGGGAGCGTGCTCCGCCTGTCACGACTTCCGCCGAGGCGTTCGTCGTCACCGGCTTACTAGCTACTGCCGATCCCATTCTCATCACTCCACTTGTCATGTCAATCCCCTAATTAGTATGTGTATAAGTGTTCCCTCTGTCTTTGTGAGTGATTGTTTATTGTACTTGCCAAGGTGGATTATTTTCCCTTGTATGAGTTTCGTTTTCACGCTGGGAGCGTTTGATTTATGTAAACGGAATAAACTCTGGACATTTACCTCATGTGCCTGACTCCTTCATTCACACCGCCTTGAAAATCACTGATTACAAAGATACATTTACATCATTTAGCAGACGCTCTTTTCCAGCGCGACTTACAGTTAGTGAGTGCATACATAATTTTTTATACTGGCCCCCCCGTGGGAATCGAACCCACAACTCTGGCGTTGCAAACGCCATGCTCTACCAACTGAGCTACATCCCTGCCGGCCATTCCCTCCCCTACCTTGGACGACGCTGGGCCAATTGTGCACCGCCCCATGGGTCTCCCGGTCGCGGCCGGCTACGACAGAGCCTGGATTCGAACCAGGATCTCTAGTGGCACAGCTAGCACTGCGATGCAGTGCCTTAGACCACTGCGCCACTCGGGAGTTATTAAAGGATCTTGAGCATTCTGTTATCGGGAGGGGTTATTATAAATGATGAGCTATTCACACCCTTTTTAGTATGTCATAAATATGAGGATTCCATTGATCATGTGGTGTGTCTACATCCAAAGGGTCACTTGTTGTTAGTGAATTTATAACGAAGGGATATAAAATTGTGAGCGAAATGATTAATCATATCACTTTAGTAAATTATTTTTAAAGGATTGATGACCTTATATTTGAGCTTTGGTGGCCTCCATTTTCAGAAAATCCTAATTTACCAAAAATGTCTCATTGGTGTTACCATCATTGGTGTTACCATCATTGGTGTTACCATCATTGGTGTTACCATCATTGGTGTTGCTACTCCTACTGGTGGCACAATGTTAACATAATGGTAGAATATATTTAAAGTCATTAAGCTACCATACTAGTTGATGTAGAATGGGAAGATGTACCCAAATACATTTAAATAAATACATCTACAAAAATGCCATGCCCAAATGCCACTGTAATTCAAGAACGACGAGCGGCTGTCAGCACTGACTCCAGCTTCCGGACCAGATCAGCAATGTCATTAATAAAATGGGCGCGTATGTCCCCTCCAGCCCACTATCACCCTCTCCCCCTCTCTCTACACCTCCTTTATGTTCCCTTTCCTCCCCTCCCTTCTCCCTCTCTCTACACCTCCTTTATGTCCCCTTTCCTCCCCTCCCTTCTCCCTCTCTCTCTACACCTCCTTTATGTTCCCTTTCCTCCCCTCCCTTCTCCCTCTCTCTCTACACCTCCTTTATGTTCCCTTTCCTCCCCTCCCTTCTCCCTCTCTCTCTACACCTCCTTTATGTTCCCTTTCCTCCCCTCCCTTCTCCCTCTCTCTACACCTCCTTTATGTTCCCTTTCCTCCCCTCCCTTCTCCCTCTCTCTACACCTCCTTTATGTTCCCTTTCCTCCCCTCCCTTCTCCCTCTCTCTCTACACCTCCTTTATGTTCCCTTTCCTCCCCTCCCTTCTCCCTCTCTCTCTACACCTCCTTTATGTTCCCTTTCCTCCCCTCCCTTCTCCCTCTCTCTCTACACCTCCTTTATGTTCCCTTTCCTCCCCTCCCTTCTCCCTCTCTCTCTACACCTCCTTTATGTTCCCTTTCCTCCCCTCCCTTCTCCCTCTCTCTCTACACCTCCTTTATGTTCCCTTTCCTCCCCTCCCTTCTCTCTCTCTCTCTACACCTCCTTTATGTTCCCTTTCCTCCCCTCCCTTCTCCCTCTCTCTCTACACCTCCTTTATGTTCCCTTTCCTCCCCTCCCTTCTCCCTCTCTCTCTACACCTCCTTTATGTTCTCGTTCTACTCTTTCACTCTACGGTTCTCTCTCCCTCTACTCCACATGTATTTCTTCCTCCCTCTCTTTTAACACTCCCTCTCCCCCTCCCCTCTCTTTCCCTCTCTCTCCCCCCTTCCCATCCCACTCTCCCTCCATCCCTCTTTCCCTCCCATCCCTCCCTCCCTCTCAGCTTCCCTCTCTCTCCTGCTCTCCTTCCTTCATGGTAAATGATGCACGGTAGACTCACAGACGCTGAGCAATCATTAGCGAGGTGGTACAGGTGAGAAGAGAGTGCGGGATGATGAAGAGAGAGAGGTATGGAGGGAGGAACAGAGGACAGCAAAAGGCATGTTCCCTCCCATCAGCCGTTTCCCATCAGCCATTTCCCTGCATTGCCACAAAACAAGAGGTTGCTAGTGTAAAACACTGTGTTGGTGGCATTTCCTTCTGTCATCAATCTAGGTAGGAGTACACACACACACACACACACAGGGGACAAATACACACAGGAAAACAAACACACACACACACACACATTCACAAGCACACCCATGGTGACACTCAGACATGAGTACCCAAAGCTTACAGTCGTCTCAAAACCTTAGACTGCTATTAACATGAAAATGGACTACCTCACACTGACTGAAAACAGGATGTTGAGTAGGGAATACAGACTATAGTATAATACAGAGTATGTTGAGTAGGGAATACAGTATAATACAGAGTATGTTGAGTAGGGAATACAGTATAATACAGAGTATGTTGAGTAGGTAATACAGTATAATACAGAGTATGTTGAGTAGGGAATACAGACTATAGTATAATACAGAGTATGTTGAGTAGGGAATACAGTATAATACAGAGTATGTTGAGTAGGTAATACAGTATAATACAGAGTATGTTGAGTAGGGAATACAGACTATAGTATAATACAGAGTATGTTGAGTAGGTAATACAGTATAATACAGAGTATGTTGAGTAGGGAATACAGTATAATACAGAGTATGTTGAGTAGGGAATACAGACTATAGTATAATACAGAGTATGTTGAGTAGGGAATACAGTATAATACAGAGTATGTTGAGTAGGGAATACAGACTATAGTATAATACAGAGTATGTTGAGTAGATAATACAGTATAATACAGAGTATGTTGAGTAGGGAATACAGACTATAGTATAATACAGAGTATGTTGAGTAGGGAATACAGTATAATACAGAGTATGTTGAGTAGGGAATACAGACTATAGTATAATACAGAGTATGTTGAGTAGGGAATACAGACTATAGTATAATACAGAGTATGTTGAGTAGATAATACAGTATAATACAGAGTATGTTGAGTAGGGAATACAGTATAATACAGAGTATGTTGAGTAGGTAATACAGTATAATACAGAGTATGTTGAGTAGGTAATACAGTATAATACAGAGTATGTTGAGTAGGGAATACAGTATAATACAGAGTATGTTGAGTAGGGAATACAGACTATAGTATAATACAGAGTATGTTGAGTAGGGAATACAGTATAATACAGAGTATGTTGAGTAGGGAATACAGACTATAGTATAATACAGAGTATGTTGAGTAGGGAATACAGACTATAGTATAATACAGAGTATGTTGAGTAGGGAATACAGTATAATACAGAGTATGTTGAGT
>CM072218.1:104226621-104259121 GCA_036851935.1 Coregonus suidteri | reverse complement strand
GCGTGCATATGTATTCACCCCCTTTGCTGTGAAGCCCCTAAATAAGATCTGGTGCAACCAACTACCTTCAGAAGTCACATAATTAGTTAAATAAAGTCCACCTATGTGCAATCTAAGTGTCACATGATCTGTCACATAATCTCAGTATATATACACCTGTTCTGAAAGGCCCCTGAGTCTGCAACACAACTAAGCAAGGGGCACCACCAAGCAAGCGGCACAATGAAGACCAAGGAGCTCTCCAGACAGGTCAGGGTCAAAGTTGTGGAGAAGTACAGGTCAGGGTTGGGTTATAAAAAAATATCCGAAACTTTGAACATCCCACGGAGCACCATTAAATCCATTATTAAAAAATTGAAAGAATATGGCACCACAACAAACCTGCCAAGAGGGGGCCGCCCACCAAAATTCACGGACCAGGCAAGGAGGGCATTAATCAGAGAGGGAACAAAGAGACCAAAGATAACCCTGAAGAAGCTGCAAAGCTCCACAGTGGAGATTGGAGTATCTGTCCATAGGACCACTTTAAGCCGTACACTCCACAGAGCTGGGCTTAACGGGAGAGTGGCCAGAAAAAAGCCATTGCTTGAAGAAAAAAAGAAGCAAACGCATTTGGTGTTCGCCAAAAGGCATGTGGGAGACTCCCCAAACATATGGAAGAAGGTACTCTGGTCAGATGAGACTAAAATTGAGCTTTTTGGCCATCAAGGAAAACGCTATGTCTAGCACAAACGCAACACCTCTCATCACCCCGAGAACACCATCCCCACAGTGAAGCATGGTGGTGGCAGCATCAATCTGTGGGGATGTTTTTCATCGGCAGAGACTGGGAGAGTGGTCAAAATTAAAGAATGATGGATGGCGCTAAATACAGGGAAATTCTTGAGGGAAACCTGTTTCAGTCTTCCAGAGATTTGAGACTGGGAGATTTCCAGCAGGATAATGACCCTAAGCATACTGCTAAAGCAACACTCGAGTGGTTTAAGGGGAAACATTAAAATGTCTTGGAATGGCCTAGTCAAAGCCCAGACCTCAATCCAACTGAGAATCTGGGGTATGACTTAAAGATTGCTGTACACCAGCGGAACCCATCCAACTTGAAGGAGCTGGAGCAGTTTTGCCTTGAAGAATGCGCAAAAATCCCAGTGGCTAGATGTGTCAAGCTTATAGAGACATACCCCAAGAGACTTGCAGCTGTAATTGCTGCAAAAGGTGGCTCTACAAAGTATTGACTTGAGTTTTCTGTTTTTTTGTCTTATTTCTTGTTTGATTCACAAAAAATATATTTTGCATGTTCAAATTTGTAGTCATGTTGTGTAAATCTAATGATACAAACCCCAAAAATATATATTTTAATTCCAGTTTGTAAGGCAACAAAATAGGAAAAATGCCAAGGGGGGTGAATACTTTCGCAAGCCACTGTAAATTCAATCTGGAGTGCCAGACTGCACCCTGGGTGTTCGTCAGAGCGTTGTCAGATTGTCCGTTCGTAAATTCAGAGCATTTCCAAAGCAAGTTAAATAGATAATAAACAAAAGTGAAATAAAAAATAAAAAATGAACAGTAAACATTACACTCACAATAGTTCCAAAGGAATAGAGACATTTCAAATGTCATATTATGTCTATATACAGTGTTGTAACGATGTGCAAATAGTTAAAGTACAAAAGGGAAAATAAATAAATATGGGTTGTATTTACAATGGTGTTTGTTCTTCACTGGTTGCCCTTTTCTTGTGGCAACAGGTCACAAATATTGCTGCTGTGACATCGCACTGTGGTATTTGGGAATTTATCAAAATTGGATTTGTGGGTCTGTGTAATCTGAGGGAAATATGTATCTCTAATATGGTCATACATTTGTCAGAAGTTAGGCAGTGCATCTCAGTTTCCACCTCATTTTGTGGGCAGTGTGCACATAGCTTGTCTTCTCTTGAGAGCCAGGTCTGCCGACGGCGGCCTTTCTCAATAGCAAGGCTATGCTCACTGAGTCTGTATATAGTCAAAGATTTCCTTAATTTTGGGTCAGTCACAGTGGTCAGGTATTCTGCAACTGTGTACTCTCTGTTTAGGGCCAGATAGCATTCTAGTTTGCTCTGTTTTTTTGTTAATACTTTCCAACGTGTCAAGTAATGATCTACTTGTTTTCTCATTATTTGGTTGGGTCTAATTGAGTTGCTGTCCTGAGGCTCTCTGGGGTCTGTTTGTGTTTGTGAACAGAGCCCCAGGACCAGCTTGCTTAGGGGACTCTTCTGTAGGTTAATCTCTCTATAGGTGATGGCTTTGTTATGGAAGGTTTGGAAATCGCTTCCTTTTAGGTAGCTATAGAATTTAACGGCTCTTTTCTGGATTTTGATAATTAGCGTGTATCGGCCTAATTCTGCTCTGCATGCATTATTTGTCTCTCAGATCGTTCACAGCTTTGTGGAAGTTACCTGTGGCGCTGATGTTTAGGCCGAGGTATGTATAGTTTATTGTGCGCTCTAGGGCAACGTTCTTTAGATGGAATTTGTATTTGTTGTCCTGGCAACTGGACCTTTTTAGGAAAACCATTATTTTTGTCTTACTGAGATTTCTGTCAGGTCTGACAGAATCTGTGCAGAAGATCTAGGTTCTGCTGTAGGCCCTCTTTGGTTGGTGACAGAAGCACTAGATCATCTGCAAACAGTAGACATTTGACTTCAGATTCTAGTAGGGTGAGGCCCGGGTGCTGCAGACTATTCTAGTGCCCTCGCAAATTCGTTGATATATACAGTATGTTGAAGAGGGTGGGGTTCAAGCTGCATCCCTGTCTCACCCCACGGCCCTGTGGAAAGAAATATGTGTGTTCTTTGCCAATTTTAACTGCACACTTGTTGTTTGTGTACATGGATTTTATAATGTTGTATGTTTTTCCACCAACACCACTTTACATCCATTTGTATAGCAGACTCTCATACCAAACTGAGTCAAAAGCTTTTTTGAAATAAACAAAGCATGAGAAGACTTTGCCTTTGTTTTGGTTTGTTTGTTTATCAGTTAGGGTGTGCAGGGTAAATACGTGGTCTGTCGTACTGTAATTTGGTAAAAAGCCAATTTGACATTTGCTCAGTACATTTTTTTCACTGAGGAAATGTACGAGTCTGCTGTTAATGATAATGCAGAGGATTTTCCCAAGGTTGCTGTTGACGCATATCCCCCGGTAGTTATTGGGGTCAAATTTGTCTCCAATTTGGTGGATTAGGGTGATCAGTCCTTGGTTCCAAATATTGGAGAAGATGCCAGAGCTAAGCATGACGTTAAAGAGTTTAAGTATAGCCAATTGGAATTTGGGTCTGTATATTTTATCATTTCATTTAGGATACCATCAACACCACAGGCCTTTTTGGGTTGGAGGGTTTGTATTTTGTCCTGTAGTTCGTTCAATGGAATTGGAGAATCCAGTGGGTTCTGGAAGTCTTTAATAGTTGATTTTAAGATTTACATTTGATCATGTACAGTGAGGGAAAAAAGTATTTGATCCCCTGCTGATTTTGTACGTTTGTCCACTGACAAAGAAATGATCAGTCTATAGTGTAATGGTAGGTTTATTTGAACAGTGAGAGACAGAATAACAACAACAAAAATCCAGAAGAATGAATGTATTAAATTGATTTGCATTTTAATGAGGGAAATAAGTATTTGACCCCCTCTCAATCAGAAAGATTTCTGGCTCCCAGGTGTCTTTTATATAGGTAAAGAGCTGAGATTAGGAGCACAATCTTAAAGGGAGTGCTCCTAATCTCAGTTTTTTACCTGTATAAAAGACACCTGTCCACAGAAGCAGTCAATCAGATTCCAAACTCTCCACCATGGCCAAGACCAAAGAGCTCTCCAAGGATGTCAGGGACAAGATTGTAGACCTACACAAGGCTGGAATGGGCTACAAGACCATCGCCAAGCAGCTTGGTGAGAAGGTGACAACAGTTGGTGCGATTATTCGCAAATGGAAGAAACACAAAATAACTGTCAATCTCCCTCGGCCTGGGGCTCCATGCAAGATCTCACCTCTTGGAGTTGCAATGATCATGAGAACGGTGAGGAATCAGCCCAGAACTACACGGGAGGATCTTGTCAATGATCTCAAGGCAGCTGGGACCATAGTCACCAAGAAAACAATTGGTAACACACTACGCCATGAAGGACTGAAATCCTGCAGCGCCCACAAGGTCCCCCTGCTCAAGAAAGCACATATACAGGCCCGTCTGAAGTTTGCCAATGAACATCTGAATGAATCAGAGGAGAACTGGGTGAAAGTGTTGTGGTCAGATGAGACCAAAATCGATTTCTTTGGCATCAACTCCACTCGCGTGTTTGGAGGAGGAGGAATGCTGCCTATGACCCCAAGAACACTATCCCCACCGTCAAACATGGGACGATGGACGGGGCCATGTACCGTCAAATCTTGGGTGAGAACCTCCTTCCCTCAGCCGGGGCAATGGGTCGTGGATGGGTATTCCAGCATGACAATGACCCAAAACACACGGCCAAGGCAACTAAGGAGTGGCTCAAGAAGAAGCACATTAAGGTCCTGGAGTGGCCTAGCCAGTCTCCAGACCTTAATCCCATAGAAAATATGTGGAGGGAGCTGAAGGTTCGAGTTGCCAAACGTCAGCCTCGAAACCTTAATGACTTGGAGAATATCTGCAAAGAGGAGTGGAACAAAATCCCTCCTGAGATGTGTGCAAACCTGGTGGCCAACTACAAGAAACGTCTGACCTCTGTGATTACCAACAAGGGTTTTGCCACCAAGTACTAAGTCAAGTTTTGCAGAGGGGTCAAATACTTATTTCCCTCACTCTATATTTTTTTACTGTTTGTTCTTTGTTATAGAGATAAGCACCCTTCCCACACCATCTCCCTCTACAGAACAGATAAGCTCCCTTCCCACACCGTCTCCCTCTATAGAACAGATAAGAACCCTTCCCACACCGTCTCCCTCTACAGAACAGATAAGCACCCTTCCCACACCATCTCCCTCTACAGAACAGATAAGCACCCTTCCCACACCATCTCCCTCTACAGAACAGATAAGCACCCTTCCCACACCGTCTCCCTCTATAGAACAGATAAGAACCCTTCCCACACCGTCTCCCTCTACAGAACAGATAATAACCCTTCCCACACCGTCTCCCTCTACAGAACAGATAAGCACCCTTCCCACACCGTCTCCATCTACAGAACAGATAAGCACCCTTCCCACACCGTCTCCCTCTATAGAACAGATAAGAACCCTTCCCACACCGTCTCCCTCTACAGAACAGATAAGAACCCTTCCCACACCGTCTCCCTCTACAGAACAGATAAGAACCCTTCCCACACGTCTCCCTCTATAGAACAGATAATAACCCTTCCCACACGTCTCCCTCTACAGACAAGGCCACATGTCACAGATAGCCCCTTTAAGACAAGGGGACATGTCACAGATAGCCCCTTTAAGACAAGAGGACATGTCACAGATAGCCCCTTTAAGACAAGGGGACATGTCACAGATAGCCCCTTTAAGACAAGGGGACATGTCACAGATAGCCCCTTTAAGACAAGGGGACATGTCACAGATAGCCCCTTTAAGACAAGAGGACATGTCACAGATAGCCCCTTTAAGACAAAGCCACATGTCACAGATATAAGACCTACTAGGCTTATTCCTTCTTCCTCGTGGAGGAACGGACCTCTGGTGTTTTTCTGGATCGTTTTCTTGACCTCATTCCTGGTGGTTCATATCTTCTTCATCTCTTCTTCATTTGTCCTTCTCCATGTCTTCTTTGGGTGTTATTACTATAAAACACAAGCTGTTTACTCTCACAGACATACACACAGATACACAAACAGATACACACTCTTCGAAAAAAGGTTTGTTTTGGGTTCTATATAAAACCTTTTGGTTTTTTGGATGAGATTAAAGAACTCTTTACAAATAAAGCTTATATACAGTGGGGAGAACAAGTATTTGATACACTGCCGATTTTGCAGGCTTTCCTACTTACAAAGCATGTAGAGGTCTGTAATTTTTATCATAGGTACACTTCAACTGTGAGAGACGGAATCTAAAATAAAAATCCAGAAAATCACATTGTATTTTTAAGTAATTAATTTGCAATTTATTGCATGACATAAGTATTTGATACATCAGAAAAGCAGAACTTAATATTTGGTACAGAAACCTTTGTTTGCAATTACAGAGATCATATGTTTCCTGTAGGTCTTGACCAGGTTTGCACACACTGCAGCAGGGATTTTGGCCCACTCCTCCATACAGACCTTCTCCAGATCCTTCAGGTTTCGGGGCTGTCGCTGGGCAATACGGACTTTCAGCTCCCTCCAAAGATTTTCTATTGGGTTCAGGTCTGGAGACTGGCTAGGCCACTCCAGGACCTTGAGATGCTTCTTACGGAGCCACTCCTTAGTTGCCCTGGCTGTGTGTTTCGGGTCGTTGTCATGCTGGAAGACCCAGCCACGACCCATCTTCAATGCTCTTACTGAGGGAAGGAGGTTGTTGGCCAAGATCTCGCGATACATGGCCCCATCCATCCTCCCCTCAATACGGTGCAGTCGTCCTGTCCCATTTGCAGAAAAGCATCCCCAAATAATGATGTTTCCACCTCCATGCTTCACGGTTGGGATGGTGTTCTTGGGGTTGTACTCATCCTTCTTCTTCCTCCAAACACAAAGAGCCGGAATTCTTACTGGTTGGTAGGTGATCAAATACTTATGTCATGCAATAAAATGCAAAATAATTACTTACAAATCATACAATGTGATTTTCTGGATTTTTGTTTTAGATTCCGTCTCTCACAGTTGAAGTGTACCTATGATAAAAATTACAGACCTCTACATGCTTTGTAAGTAGGAAAACCTGCAAAATCGGCAGTGTATCAAATACTTGTTCTCCCCACTGTATATACAGCATATACTCAGTGAAGGCAAAGAAACTTGAGGGTTCTATCCCTACCCCTGAGTGTAATGGGGATTTTAGAAAACAACAGCTAACAAAAGCTAATCCAGTCACATCAAACTCTGAAATGACAGCTTACTAGTTCCCTTTTCATTTATTTTAGCTGTTTTGCATGGATATTTATATCCATATAATGATGCTGCTCCATGATTTCGCCTGGTCAGAAAAATGGCTGGCTGATGTCCTACACGTTTACTCATAGAATTTTTGTATTTTGCAACATTGTTGACGAGGTCGGAGTGGCAAACATCCAGGTTCATTCAAACCTGTGCTGTTGCAAACGAAACGCTAGCTAGAAGCAATAGGACATCATGTGTATAATAAAAGCATACACTCTTAGATAAAAAAAAAAGGGTTCGAGAACCTTTTGGTCAATTACAATTTTAACTGCCATTCATCCTATTCAAAAACCAACTGCCATTCCAGCATGACAACGCAACAGGACGGTGGTTGAACTTGCAAATAGCCTACCAATAAGCACATCATTTTTTTAAATGTATTAAGGTAAGTAAAGTTGATTATTTAATTCAAATATATGAAGCCAAAGTCATATGATAAACTATAGGCTAGATAGATAAATAGATTGTAGATAGATTGTATTCAAATTTGAGCACTGTTTGGAAAGCAAACGTTAGCTATCTAGCGAGACAGAAAAAAGCTAGGCTTCGTTAATTAGCCACTTTACAAGCTAGCCTGCTAACTCTTACAAATAAACATTATTTGTATTATTGAATATGCCAGTTAGAGCCCCAGACCTGACATTGGCTGTAAGCAATTTGTTCCTTTTATTTCAGTGTCTCAGTGTGGAGTCAGGTGAGGGGACTGTGTTTAATGAAGCCATTAGAAGACTGTTGCTGACAGAGAGGAGTCAGGTGAGGGGACTGTGTTTAATGAAGCCACTGCTGACCTCTGTTCAAAGCACGTGACTGGCAGTGGGATGACCAAGAGGAGGTATGTATCTAAATGATTTATAATACATTATTTATAGTAAGTGTTGGTGATTCAATAGCCTAGTTCTTCATTCCATGACTTTTAACACACTATCTATGTTTAGTCTGACAGTAAACTAGAACTATCAGAAGCAGAGGATCTCTCTTTCCGCTGCTGCTGACAACAACTGCATGGAAGTTGTTCTTCAACATCATAATCACTCTGTGTCTGCATAGCATTCTCTCTTTATTTGTTGGCAGATTAACTCATGTTTATTTCTGAAAATTAACTCATGTTTATTTCTGAAGATTAACTCATGTTTATTTCTGAAGATTAACTCATGTTTATTTCTGAAGATTAACTCATGTTTATTTCTGAAGATTAACTCATGTTTATTTCTGAGGATGTTTTCGCTCCTTTGTTCTTCTTCTCAGGAACCAGCCAGGCAACAACCCACACTGTACTGTTCCATAGAGAAGTCAGCCAGGCATCAACCCACACTGTACTGTTCCATATTGAAGTCAGCCAGGCAACAACCCACACTGTACTGTTCCATAGAGAAGTCAGCCAGGCATCAACCCACACTGTACTGTTCCATAGAGAAGTCAGCCAGGCATCAACCCACACTTTACTGTTCCATAGAGAAGTCAGCCAGGCAACAACCCACACTGTACTGTTCCATAGAGAAGTCAGCCAGGCATCAACCCACACTGTACTGTTCCATAGAGAAGTCAGCCAGGCATCAACCCACACTGTACTGTTCCATAAAGAAGTCTGCCAGGCAACAACCCACACTGTTCTGTTCCATAGAGAAGTCAGCCAGGCAACAACCCACACTGTACTGTTCCATAGAGAAGTCTGCCAGTTATCAACCCACACTGTACTGTTCCATAGAGAAGTCAGCCAGGCAACAACCCACACTGTACTGTTCCATAGAGAAGTCTGCCAGGAAACAACCCACACTGTACTGTTCCATAGAGAAGTCTGCCAGGAAACAACCCACACTGTAGTGTTCCATAGAGAAGTCAGCCAGGCAACAACCCACACTGTACTGTTTCATAGAGAAGTCTGCCAGGCAACAACCCACACTGTACTGTTCCATAGAGAAGTCAGCCAGGAAACAACCCACACTGTACTGTTCCATAAATAAGTCAGCCAGGCAACAACCCACACTGTAGTGTTCCATAAAGAAGTCAGCCAGGCAACAACCCACACTGTACTGTTCCATAAAGAAGTCTGCCAGGCAACAACCCACACTGTACTGTTCCATAGAGAAGTCAGCCAGGCAACAACCCACACTGTTCTGTTCCATAGAGAAGTCAGCCAGGCAACAACCCACACTGTACTGTTCCATAGAGAAGTCAGCCAGGCAACAACCCACACTGTACTGTTCCATTAAGAAGTCTGCCAGGCAACAACCCACACTGTACTGTTTCATAGAGAAATCAGCCAGGCAACAACCCACACTGTAGTGTTCCATAAAGAAGTCAGCCAGGCAACAACCCACACTGTACTGTTCCATAGCGAAGTCAGCCAGGCAACAACCCACACTGTACTGTTCCATAAAGAAGTCAGCCAGGCAACAACCCACACTGTACTGTTCCATAAATAAGTCTGCCAGGCAACAACCCACACTGTTCTGTTCCATAGAGAAGTCAGCCAGGCATCAACCCACACTGTACTGTTCCATAGCGAAGTCAGCCAGGCAACAACCCACACTGTACTGTTCCATAGAGAAGTCAGCCAGGCAACAACCCACACTGTACTGTTCCATAGAGAAGTCAGCCAGGAAACAACCCACACTGTACTGTTCCATAAATAAGTCAGCCAGGCAACAACCCACACTGTAGTGTTCCATAAAGAAGTCAGCCAGGCAACAACATTTACATTTACATTTTAGTCATTTAGCAGACGCTCTTATCCAGAGCGACTTACAGTCGGGAATTGAACCCACAACCCTGGCGTTGCAAACGCCATGCTCTATCAACTGAGCTACATCCCTGCCGGCCATTCCCTCCCCTACCCTGGACGACGCTGGGCCAATTGTGCGCCGCCCCATGGGTCTCCAGGTCGCGGCCGGCTGCGACAGAGCCTGGATTCGAACCAGGATCTCTAGTGGCACAGTTTGCACTGCGATGCAGTGCCTTAGACCACTGCGCCACTCAGGAGTACGACCCACACTGTACTGTTCCATAAAGAAGTCTGCCAGGCAACAACCCACACTGTACTGTTCCATAGAGAAGTCAGCCAGGCAACAACCCACACTGTACTGTTCCATTAAGAAGTCTGCCAGGCAACAACCCACACTGTACTGTTTCATAGAGAAGTCAGCCAGGCAACAACCCACACTGTAGTGTTCCATAAAGAAGTCAGCCATGCATCAACCCACACTGTACTGTTCCATAGCGAAGTCAGCCAGGCAACAACCCACACTGTACTGTTCCATAGCGAAGTCAGCCAGGCAACAACCCACACTGTACTGTTCCATAAAGAAGTCAGCCAGGCAACAACCCACACTGTACTGTTCCATAAAGAAGTCTGCCAGGCAACAACCCACACTGTTCTGTTCCATAGAGAAGTCAGCCAGGCATCAACCCACACTGTACTGTTCCATAGCGAAGTCAGCCAGGCAACAACCCACACTGTACTGTTCCATATTGAAGTCAGCCAGGCAACAACCCACACTGTACTGTTCCATAGAGAAGTCAGCCAGGCATCAACCCACACTGTACTGTTTCATAGAGAAGTCTGCCAGGCAACAACCCACACTGTACTGTTCCATAGAGAAGTCAGCCAGGCATCAACCCACACTGTACTGTTTCATAGAGAAGTCAGCCAGGCAACAACCCACACTTTACTGTTCCATAAAGAAGTCAGCTGGCAACAACCCACACTGTACTGTTCCATAAAGAAGTCTGCCAGGCAACAACCCACACTGTTCTGTTCCATAGAGAAGTCAGCCAGGCATCAACCCACACTTTACTGTTCCATAGAGAAGTCAGCCAGGCATCAACCCACACTGTACTGTTCCATAGAGAAGTCAGCCAGGCAACAACCCACACTGTACTGTTCCATAGAGAAGTCTGCCAGTTATCAACCCACACTGTACTGTTCCATAGAGAAGTCAGCCAGGCAACAACCCACACTGTACTGTTCCATAAAGAAGTCTGCCAGGCAACAACCCACACTGTTCTGTTCCATAGAGAAGTCAGCCAGGCATCAACCCACACTTTACTGTTCCATAGAGAAGTCAGCCAGGCATCAACCCACACTGTACTGTTCCATAGATAAGTCAGCCAGGCATCAACCCACACTGTACTGTTCCATAGCGAAGTCAGCCAGGCAACAACCCACACTGTACTGTTCCATAGAGAAGTCAGCCAGGCAACAACCCACACTGTACTGTTCCATAGAGAAGTCAGCCAGGCAACAACCCACACTGTACTGTTCCATAGAGAAGTCAGCCAGGCAACAACCCACACTGTACTGTTCCATAAAGAAGTCTGCCAGGCAACAACCCACACTGTTCTGTTCCATAGAGAAGTCAGCCAGGCATCAACCCACACTTTACTGTTCCATAGAGAAGTCAGCCAGGCATCAACCCACACTGTACTGTTCCATAGAGAAGTCAGCCAGGCATCAACCCACACTGTACTGTTCCATAGCGAAGTCAGCCAGGCAACAACCCACACTGTACTGTTCCATAGAGAAGTCAGCCAGGCAACAACCCACACTGTACTGTTCCATAGAGAAGTCAGCCAGGCAACAACCCACACTGTACTGTTCCATAGAGAAGTCAGCCAGGAAACAATCCACACTGTACTGTTCCATAGAGAAGTCTGCCAGGAAACAACCCACACTGTACTGTTATATAGAGAAGTCTGCCAGGAAACAACCCACACTGTAGTGTTCCATAGAGAAGTCAGCCAGGCAACAACCCACACTGTACTGTTTCATAGAGAAGTCTGCCAGGCAACAACCCACACTGTACTGTTCCATAGAGAAGTCAGCCAGGAAACAACCCACACTGTACTGTTCCATAAATAAGTCAGCCAGGAAACAACCCACACTGTAGTGTTCCATAAAGAAGTCAGCCAGGCAACAACCCACACTGTACTGTTCCATAAAGAAGTCTGCCAGGCAACAACCCACACTGTACTGTTCCATAGAGAAGTCAGCCAGGCAACAACCCACACTGTTCTGTTCCATAGAGAAGTCAGCCAGGCAACAACCCACACTGTACTGTTCCATAGAGAAGTCAGCCAGGCAACAACCCACACTGTACTGTTCCATTAAGAAGTCTGCCAGGCAACAACCCACACTGTACTGTTTCATAGAGAAGTCAGCCAGGCAACAACCCACACTGTAGTGTTCCATAAAGAAGTCAGCCAGGCAACAACCCACACTGTACTGTTCCATAGCGAAGTCAGCCAGGCAACAACCCACACTGTACTGTTCCATAAAGAAGTCAGCCAGGCAACAACCCACACTGTACAGTTCCATAAATAAGTCTGCCAGGCAACAACCCACACTGTTCTGTTCCATAGAGAAGTCAGCCAGGCATCAACCCACACTGTACTGTTCCATAGCGAAGTCAGCCAGGCAACAACCCACACTGTACTGTTCCATAGAGAAGTCAGCCAGGCAACAACCCACACTGTACTGTTCCATAGAGAAGTCAGCCAGGAAACAACCCACACTGTACTGTTCCATAAATAAGTCAGCCAGGCAACAACCCACACTGTAGTGTTCCATAAAGAAGTCAGCCAGGCAACAACCCACACTGTACTGTTCCATAAAGAAGTCTGCCAGGCAACAACCCACACTGTACTGTTCCATAGAGAAGTCAGCCAGGCAACAACCCACACTGTACTGTTCCATTAAGAAGTCTGCCAGGCAACAACCCACACTGTACTGTTTCATAGAGAAGTCAGCCAGGCAACAACCCACACTGTAGTGTTCCATAAAGAAGTCAGCCATGCATCAACCCACACTGTACTGTTCCATAGCGAAGTCAGCCAGGCAACAACCCACACTGTACTGTTCCATAGCGAAGTCAGCCAGGCAACAACCCACACTGTACTGTTCCATAAAGAAGTCAGCCAGGCAACAACCCACACTGTACTGTTCCATAAAGAAGTCTGCCAGGCAACAACCCACACTGTTCTGTTCCATATAGAAGTCAGCCAGGCATCAACCCACACTGTACTGTTCCATAGCGAAGTCAGCCAGGCAACAACCCACACTGTACTGTTCCATAGAGAAGTCAGCCAGGCAACAACCCACACTGTACTGTTCCATAGAGAAGTCAGCCAGGAAACAACCCACACTGTACTGTTCCATAAATAAGTCAGCCAGGCAACAACCCACACTGTAGTGTTCCATAAAGAAGTCAGCCAGGCAACAACCCACACTGTACTGTTCCATAAAGAAGTCTGCCAGGCAACAACCCACACTGTACTGTTCCATAGAGAAGTCAGCCAGGCAACAACCCACACTGTTCTGTTCCATAGAGAAGTCAGCCAGGCAACAACCCACACTGTACTGTTCCATAGAGAAGTCAGCCAGGCAACAACCCACACTGTACTGTTCCATAGAGAAGTCTGCCAGGCATCAACCCACACTGTACTGCTCCATAAAGAAGTCAGCCAGAGTTGGCAACAAGATTGATGTGGGCCATCATTCAAACAAAGAGATGCCTCCCTGGCCACTAGTGCATATTTGCAAACTATGTTTGCATATTACGACAAAAAAATCTCAAAACTATGCTGGTATTGCGGTGAGTGTGGTGAAAGGAGTCAGGCGCAGGAGGGTAAATACCGAATACAGAGTTTATTCCTTTGTTGACACACAAATGCGCTCCAACAGCGATCAACGAAAAAGGCACAGGGGAAACAAACATCCCTGGCAATTACACTGTAACGGAATCCAATAATAAATAGGCACAGAGGGAAAATCTACCCTGGAAACACAATGTTATGAGTAGCTCCACCGAGCTACAAACTCTCACAATTAACAATCACCCACAAGGACAAGGGGGCAGAGGGAACACTTATACACAAAGTAATTAGGGGATTAGAACCAGGTGTGTGTGATTGACAAGACAATTGTGATGATGATTGGGGCGGCAGTGTCTGGGAACAACTACAGTATCTGGGAACACCTACAGTATCTGGGAACACCTACAGTGTCTGGGAACAACTACAGTGTCTGGGAACAATTACAGTGTCTGGGAACAATTACAGTGTCTTGGAACAATTACAGTGTCTGGGAACAACTACAGTGTCTGGGAACAATTACAATGTCTGGGAACAACTACAGTGTCTGGGAACAATTACAGTGTCTGGGAACAATTACAGTGTCTGGGAACACCTACAGTATCTGGGAACACCTACAGTGTCTGGGAACAACTACAATGTCTTGGAACAATTACAGTGTCTGGGAACACCTACAGTGTCTGGGAACAACTACAGTGTCTGGGAACACCTACAGTGTCTGGGAACAACTACAGTGTCTGGGAACAATTACAGTGTCTGGGAACACCTACAGTGTCTGGGAACACCTAACGTGTCTGGGAACAACTACAGTGTCTTGGAACAACTACAGTGTCTGGGAACACCTACACTATCTGGGAACACCTACAGTGTCTGGGAACACCTACAGTGTCTGGGAACAATTACAGTATCTGGGAACACCTACAGTGTCTGGGAACACCTACAGTGTCTGGGAACAACTACAGTGTCTGGGAACAATTACAGTGTCTGGGAACACCTACAGTGTCTGGGAACACCTACAGTATCTGGGAACACCTACAGTGTCTTGGAACACCTACAGTGTCTGGGAACAATTACAGTGTCTGGGAACACCTACAGTATCTGGGAACACCTACAGTGTCTGGGAACAACTACAGTGTCTGGGAACAACTACAGTGTCTGGGAACACCTACAGTGTCTGGGAACAACTACAGTGTCTGGGAACAATTACAATGTCTGGGAACACCTACAGTGTCTGGGAACAACTACAGTGTCTGGGAACAATTACAGTGTCTGGGAACACCTACAGTGTCTGGGAACACCTACAGTTTCTGGGAACACCTACAGTGTCTGGGAACACCTACAGTGTCTGGGAACACCTACAGTATCTGGGAACACCTACAGTATCTGGGAACACCTAAAGTGTCTGGGAACACCTACAGTGTCTGGGAACAATTACAGTGTCTTGGAACAATTACAGTGTCTGGGAACAACTACAGTGTCTGGGAACAATTACAATGTCTGGGAACAACTACAGTGTCTGGGAACAATTACAGTGTCTGGGAACAATTACAGTGTCTGGGAACACCTACAGTATCTGGGAACACCTACAGTGTCTGGGAACAACTACAATGTCTTGGAACAATTACAGTGTCTGGGAACACCTACAGTGTCTGGGAACAACTACAGTGTCTGGGAACACCTACAGTGTCTGGGAACAACTACAGTGTCTGGGAACAATTACAGTGTCTGGGAACACCTACAGTGTCTGGGAACACCTAACGTGTCTGGGAACAACTACAGTGTCTTGGAACAACTACAGTGTCTGGGAACACCTACACTATCTGGGAACACCTACAGTGTCTGGGAACACCTACAGTGTCTGGGAACAATTACAGTATCTGGGAACACCTACAGTGTCTGGGAACACCTACAGTGTCTGGGAACAACTACAGTGTCTGGGAACAATTACAGTGTCTGGGAACACCTACAGTGTCTGGGAACACCTACAGTATCTGGGAACACCTACAGTGTCTTGGAACACCTACAGTGTCTGGGAACAATTACAGTGTCTGGGAACACCTACAGTATCTGGGAACACCTACAGTGTCTGGGAACAACTACAGTGTCTGGGAACAACTACAGTGTCTGGGAACACCTACAGTGTCTGGGAACAACTACAGTGTCTGGGAACAATTACAATGTCTGGGAACACCTACAGTGTCTGGGAACAACTACAGTGTCTGGGAACGATTACAGTGTCTGGGAACACCTACAGTGTCTGGGAACACCTACAGTTTCTGGGAACACCTACAGTGTCTGGGAACACCTACAGTGTCTGGGAACACCTACAGTATCTGGGAACACCTACAGTATCTGGGAACACCTACAGTGTCTGGGAACACCTACAGTGTCTGGGAACACCTACAGTGTCTGGGAACAACTACTGTATCTGGGAACACCTACAGTGTCTGGGAACAACTACAGTGTCTGGGAACAACTACAGTGTCTTGGAACAATTACAGTGTCTGGGAACAATTACAGTGTCTGGGAACAATTACAGTGTCTGGGAACAACTACAGTGTCTGGGAACAATTACAGTGTCTGGGAACACCTACAGTGTCTGGGAACACCTACAGTATCTGGGAACACCTACAGTGTCTGGGAACACCTACAGTGTCTGGGAACAACTACAGTGTCTGGGAACAACTACAGTGTCTGGGAACAATTACAGTGTCTGGGAACAACTACAGTGTCTGGGAACAATTACAGTGTCTGGGAACAATTACAGTGTCTGGGAACACCTACAGTATCTGGGAACACCTACAATGTCTGGGAACACCTACAGTGTCTGGAAACAACTACAGTGTCTGGGAACAACTACAGTATCTGGGAACACCTACAGTGTCTGGGAACACCTACAGTGTCTGGGAACACCTACAGTGTCTGGGAACACCTACAGTGTCTGGGAACAACTACAGTGTCTGGGAACAACTACAGTGTCTGGGAACAATTACAGTGTCTGGGAACAACTACAGTGTCTGGGAACAATTACAGTGTCTGGGAACACCTACAGTGTCTGGGAACAATTACAGTGTCTGGGAACAATTACAGTGTCTGGGAACACCTACAGTGTCTGGGAACACCTACAGTGTCTGGGAACACCTACAGTGTCTGGGAACAACTACAGTGTCTGGGAACAATTACGGTGTCTACAGATGTCGGATCTTAATTTGACCAGTGAGAGGTTTAACTGGTGTTTCCAAGTGGCCACACACCTTTCCAAAGTGTGCACAGTTCCTAAGTAATTGCAATGCACTTTTATGGCTCAAAGAAGAGTCGTCAACTATAAGGAGCTTTTATTTTGAGCTCTCCTAGCTGTGCCATTGAGGAAGTAGAACAAGGACACTTGTAGTTGTTTTTAGTTTGGAACACATCCTTGCATCCCCCGCCATCACACAATTACTGTTGTTGTTTACGCAATCCAATCTGGGTCAGATGGGCATAATTTGAAAGCTTGTTCTATTGCCAAAATGACTAGCTAATTATTTATTGGTTTATTATTATTAGCCCATCCTCTTCAAAGGACAAAAATAACAGCTTTTTATTTTGTTACATGTACATTCTACATACATTCTACACACATTTTACATACATTCTACACACATTCTACACACATTCTACATACATTCTACATACATTCTACACACATTCTACACACATTCTACACACATTCTACACACATTCTACATACATTCTACATACATTCTACATACATTCTACACACATTCTACACACATTCTACACACATTCTACACACATTCTACATACATTCTACATACATTCTACATACATTCTACATACATTCTACACACATTCTACACACATTCTACATACATTCTACACACATTCTACATACATTCTACACACATTCTACATACATTCTACATACATTCTACACACATTCTACATACATTCTACATACATTCTACACACATGGCACTTTTTTTCCCCCACTGTAGTTACATAGTGAAAGTATAAATGCAACATGCAACAATTTCAACGATTTTACTGAGTTACAGTTCATATAATGAAATCAGTCAATTGAAATAAATAAATGAGTCCCTAATCTATGGATTTCACACGACTGGGCAGAAGTAGAGCCATGGGTGGGCCTGGGAGGGCATAGGCCCACCCACTTGGGATCAAGGCCCACCCCTGGGGAGCCAGAGCCAGCCAATCAGAATGAGTTTTTCCCCAAAAAAGGGATTTATTACAGACAGAAATACTCTTCAGTTTCATCAGCTGTCGGGGTTGCTGGTCTCAGACGATCCTGCAGGTGAAGAAGCCGGATGTGGAGGTCCTGGGCTGGCGTGGTTACACGTGGTCTGCGGTTGTGAGGCCGGTTGGACGTACTGCCAAATTCTCTAAAACGACATTGTAGGCAGTTTATGGTAGAGAAATTAACATGAAATTATCTGGCAACAGCTCTAGTAGACATTCCTTCAGTCAGCATGCCAATTGCACGCTCCCTTAAAACTTGAGACATCTGTGGCATTTTGTTGTGTGACAAAACTACACATTTTAGAGTGGCCTTTTATTGTCCCCACCACAAGGTGCACCTGTGTAATGATCATGCTGTTTTATCAGCTTCTTGATATGCCACAACTGTCAGGTGGATGGATTATCTTGGCAAAGAGAAATGCTCACTAACATGGATGTAAACAAATTTGTGCACAAAATTGAGAGAACTAAGCTACTACTATGATATGGAATTGTTTTAAAAAGGTCATACCAAGGATCATTTTGCTATTTGATTTTGAATTTTAAGACTCCTTGAAGTATCAATTAGCCCATACAAACGCATTGAATAACATATTCACTACATGGAACAACAGATAGTCCCCCCAAAAGATCTAAAGGAAGTTTGTCCTGAAGTGCCTGTCCTATATCTTTTTTTGTATGTATGTATTTAAGCCTTTTTTTTTGGCACTAAACAGTCTCTATATACACTGAGTGTACAAAACATTAGGAACACCTTCCTAATATTGAGTTGCATACTATACTAAAAGGCAGGAACAATCAAACATTTTCGAAAAACACTCTGCAAGGGAAACAGTTAAAGCAATAAGAATCACATTACAGGTAAGTAACTGTAGAACAGATAACTTGTCCCCGTACTCAACTAAACAACAATGCAACAGTCCTCAATTCTTCTAAACAGACTTGTCTCAGCCTGGCTAAACTGGAAAGCACATGACATGAACTTGGTGGGTGGGGTGTGTAGTAGAAGTCTTTGTTAGAAGGTGGCGTGTAGCTTTTGGTCTGCACTTTTATGCCACAATGGACTGGGGCAGCGCCACTGTAGTGACCCGAGATGTTCAGAGGAATGTCCAGACACACAGAATGTCTGGACTAGCTAGCAACTGAATCTAGCTAACAAGCTAGCTAGCAACTGAATCTAGCTAACAAGCTAGCTAGCAATGTCACGATCTGTGAGAACGCCCCAAAACACACAAAAACATTGGAAAGTCCACCGAAAAGATTGGATGGCTCACAAAAAGAACACACAAAAAAATATAAATAAATAAAACACTTCTGACACCAGTGTTGTGGTTTTGAGATCTTCACTGAGTGCGATCTAATGTTAGCTAACGCTGAAATCACCTCAGCAGCTAACCTTAACCTGGCTAGCGCTGTCAATCTAGCTAGCTAACTAATAACTCACTGTACAGCTGATGTGGAGGACATGGGTGGAAGGACAACAACAAACCTTCTTTCCATGATGTTTATTGTACACAAACCAACACATACACATTTAAAGACTGACTAGCTCCAGAACAATCTGGGTTCTAATTCAAGTCAACTGCCGCTAAATTACAGTTACACAGAACATGAATGTGGTGCTGACTGGTGATTGGCCAACACTATTGCCAATCACCCCACATGGTAGGTGGGACATAAAAGAGGTATGTCTGCGTTCACACCGATATGTTGAACATGTTTACAGTCCACATTGTTCCAATTCAGTGCTTCAACATGGAAATTCATTGTTAAACAAAGGCTATAGCATTTGCACTGATTTAAGGGCTAGGCCTACTGTAAATGGCAATATGGACATGGACATGCCAAATGTAGTCAATAAGCAAGATTAAATTAACTAGGCTATTGATAAGGCCTAAAAAGACAGTGTATAATTCTAATTCAATTCGAATAAAAACGAAACCATTTTTTTTTAAACAGGCTATGTCTAAATACAGTTACAGGCACCGTGGGTATTATACAGACAAGACAACTGTATGTGCACTTCTCCAGAAGTAGAAGACGAAATTGCATCTCATTCGAGCCATGTAGCCTACGTTATCACCATAAACCAATGGACGCTGAATATTTATAATACGTTTAGTTATCAAATTAAACGAAAAACAATCATTCTGCTTTCTAAACCAACAGCAATGTTTCTAAATAGGATCGGGTCAGAAGCATGATATCATAAATCGCTTCTCTCGTTCCATGGCACTGTGTACACATTTGGCCTAAATGTATTTACGCCACAGGAGGTTGGTGGTGTACTTGAACAAGCTAAATTAAGTGGGCAGGTTTGTGAATTGTGAATAATGAAAAAGCATGAGGGCAAAAACATCCCAAATATTTCAAAGCACTCTTAGTAAACCATTTAAAACCCCTCTCTATTCATTGGCTAGTTGGCTAATGTCCCGGATAAAAAATATTATGCGATGCTGCTAAACCAGCCTTGATTAAGGGGAGGGTAGGCTATTCTTAGTTTTCAATTAAATTAAACGAAATTGGGGGAAACCAATTTCTAAATACGAGATTCAAGGCACAAAATGCACATCTCTCTTCATGAACACTGTGGGCTCTATTTTCGGATGGCGTAGAGTTGGCGCTAGTGTCAAACGCACGTTAATTTGCAATTTCGTCGTGTAAAAACTGGCGCACTGGCATTTTCCAGCCCTATGGCCAGGTTCGGCAATTTACCTAAATAATAATATGCCTTTTAGCAGACGCTTTTATCCAAAACAACTTACAGTCATGTGCGCATACATTTTTACATATGGGTGGTCGCAGGGATTGAACCCACAACCCTGGCGTTACAAGCGCCATGCTCTGCCAATTGAGCTACAAAGCCATATCAGCTATATCAGCTCGCTTGCAGTGGTGAAAAGTACTTAGGTAAAAATACTTGAAAATACTACTTAAGTAGTTTTTTGGGGTATCTGTACTTTACTATTTATATTTTTGACTACTTTTTACTTCATACATTTTCCCTGAAACCCAAAAGTACTCGTTACATTTTGAATGCTTAGCAGGACAGGAAAATTGACTAATTTACATACTTACAAGAGAACATCCCTGGTCATCCTTACCGCGCCTGATCGGGCTATCTATTTATCCGGAAATAATCAAAAGAAAAAGAAAATGATGCGGGTCTGGTTTGCTAAATTTAAGGAATTTGAAATGATTTATACTTTTACTTTTACATTTGGTACTTAAGTATATTTGAGCAATTACATGTACTTTTGATACTTAAGTAAATTTAAAACCAAATACTTTTAGACTTTTACTCAAGTAGTATTTTACTGGGTGACTTTCACTTTTACTTGAGTCATTTTCTATTAAGGTATCTTTACTTTAACTCAAGTATGACAATTGGGTACTTTTTCCAACACTGCTCACTTGCGCTCAGATAGGTCGGGGTGGAAATATTTGAGGTGTGTCCTTAAAAACATGACCAAAGTGCTCATTTCAGGCAGTGCCAGTAGGGACATTTAAGACCAACCAAAAGCTGGTTTTAGCGGTAATGCAATTGGTCATGGCATGAATTTTGACAGCGGAAACGCAGCCTATCCAGCCGTGAAGCACACTTTCATATGCGCATGGAACAAGAGTAGCCTAATGTGCTTTTGGTGCCTTTTTTGTCTGCCCAATGCAATCGCGAAGTAGTCAAGACTGTCGATAAAGGGTTTGGCTCCTGAGACCGCTTGCAAATAAATCTTAATCACCAAAGCTTTATTAAAATATCAAGTTTGAGAGGAGTAAAACAGTGAGCTGACATTCCCTTTTTATCCATGCATTGTAGGTAGGCCCACATTATTTTAGCCATGCAGGTCCCATTTTGAGTCTGCGTTGTTTTAATATTATGGTGTCTGTAAGTGTGACATAGCCTATTTAAAACAAGTTGTTGTGCGCCAGTTTTTACATGATGAAATTACAAACTAACGTGCGTTTGACATTAGCGCCGCCTTAACGTCAGACAAAAATCGAGCCCTGAAAATAGCAAAACTATTTCTGACACACCCCTGAACCTATAGCGCTACCGCATGCGATTTACCAATGCATTAGGTTTGATAAAATAGATCCCTGTGCGTCATGGCTGGATAAACTGTGCTTCCGCTCTCAAAATCCATGCCATTATCAACTAAGTGCATTACCATTAAGACTGTTTTTTTGTGAGTCTCAAAACGTCCCATTAGTACTGCATGAAATTGTCACTTTGCCACCCCTCCCACCTCAGCAAAAGTGAGCTGTTAGACATGTTAATGCCAGTGTGCCAGTTTGTACACGACGAAATTGCAAACTAACGTGCGTTTGACACTTGTGCCTCCTTACCGCCAGCTGGAAATAGCACTGAGGGCGATCTATCTATTTGCTAAGCATTCTGTACAATTTAAATAAAGTCTTTCCCCATTAATCAAGGCAAGTCTACTGTGGTAATTTACCCGACACTGTATGAATGGAAACTAATGTTGGTGTAGCCTACTGACTGTTATTATTGTATTGGTTTCCTATTTATGTTATGTTATACACCTGCCTTTAAAAATAAAAGTGTCTGGTATGGTCATTTCTTGTCCAGATCGGGAGGTAAAATATCCCTGGACTGTCCATACTTGAAATGTGTAACTAAATCAGGTAAATCAGGGGTCCAGAATCATCAAGTTATGGAACCCTTCATTTTTAATCTCCTAACATTGCAGTGTGTTCACACAGCAACCAGGTAATAGTATTTACCAGATAATAACCTATAGGCCTCTTCCAGTGTGTGTGTGTGTGTGTGTGTGTGTGTGTGTGTGTGTGTTTTGTTTTGTTTTACCATCCCTGTGGGTATCAGCTGGACAGTACAACAAGGAAAATTCGGACAAGTGGGGACAATTATATTTTAGGCTTATGGGTTAGGTTTAGTGTTAGGGTTACAATTAGAGTTAGAGTTAGATTTAAGGTTGGGGTCAGGGGTTACGGTTACATTTAGGGTTAGGAGTTAGGGATAGGGATAGTTTTAGGGTTAGGGGTTTGGGGTTAAGGTTATGCTTAGTGTTAAGTTTAGGGTTATGGTTAGATTAAGGGTTAAGGTTGGGGTTAGGGTGAGTAGGATTTTGGATGGGAATCAATTCTTTGGTCCCCACAAGGATAGCAATATAAAACTCTGTGTGTGTGTGTGTGTGTGTGTGTGTGTGTGTGTGACAGAGTCACTCTCATGTTAAATATATTCAGGTGTTATCTCCGTAGGGGCTGATGTGTTCATACACACCTGCTCTGCCCAGGTATTAGATTGCATCCCAAATGGTACCCTATTCCCTATAACTCTGGTCAAAAGTAGTGCACTACATAGAGAATAGGGTGACATTTTGGGACGCAACAACACAGGCTTAGTCTGCTCAAATGATTACTCACATCTTCACTCTGCAGATATTATGTATGTTTACAAATTACATTTCTCATATGGCTCAAGGCATAATGTAAATTTCAAACTGAACATTTCCTTCAGAGGATAAGAGGAGCAATAAACTACTGACATTTGCTGTAGATTAGTGGATCTCGTTTCGAACTAGTGAAGCTAAAGCTCTGAAAGGTTCACTGCTTAATTCAAGAATCAATGGGTATATGTCATTCATTTAAATGATAGAAAATGGCTGTAAATATCACTGATTGGACCACACTATGATATCGTGGTCCGATGGGTTTTCTGTTTAGATGGAAAACGTACCATAAGGTAGGCATTTTTCTAATAAACTAGCAATCTTTTTCTGCAGATTAGTGAATGTAATTGGGAAGTGGGGGTACATCAAACACTATATGATGTTGGGGTCTAGTGGGTTCTCAATTTAGATGGAAATGAACCATCAGGTTGTTATGTAGAGAGCACAGGCAGGTGGCCGTCTCAGTCTTCTCATCACTCATTATGCTAAACATGAATTCTTTAAATTAAAGATTTTAGGAATTCAGAAAGCTCTAGGTGATTGCCTCTTTTTATATACCCCTCTCCCCCTCTCTCTCCCTCCCTCTCCCTCCCTCTCCCTCCCTCTCTCTCTCTCGCTCTCTCTCTCTCTCTCTCTCTCTCTCTCTCTCTCTCTCTCTCTCTCAATTCAATTAAATTCAATTCGATTCAATTCAATTTCAATTTAAGGGCTTTATTGGCATGGGAAACGTATGTTAACATTGCCAAAGCAAGTGAAGTAGATAGTAAACAAAAGTGAAATAAACAATAAATATTAACAGTAAACATTACACTCAGAAGTTCCAAAAGATAAAATACATTTCAAATGTCTTCTCTTGTCTTCTCTTGAGAGCGGCGGCCTTTCTCAATAGCAAGGCTATGCTCACTGAGTCTGTACATAGTCAAAGCATTCCTTAATTTTGGGTCAGTCACAGTGGTCAGGTATTCTGCCACTGTGTACTCTCTGTTTAGAGACAAATAGCATTCTAGTTTGCTCAGTTTTTTTTGTTAATTCTTTCCAATGTGTCAAGTAATTATCTTTTTGTTTTCTCATGATTTGGTTGGGTCTAATTGTGTTGTTGTTGTTGTCCTGGGGCTGTGTGGGGTCTGTTTGTGTTTGTGAACAGAGCCCCAGGACCAGCTTACTAAGGGGACTCTTCTCCAAGTTCATCTCTCTGTAGGTGATGGCTTTGTTATGGAAGGTTTGGGAATCGCTTCCTTTTAGGTGGCTATAGAATTTAACAGCTCTTTTCTGGATTTTGATAATTAGCGTGTATCGGCCTAATTCTGCTCTGCATGCATTATTTGTCTCTCAGATCGTTCACAGCTTTGTGGAAGTTACCTGTTGCGCTGATGTTTAGGCCGAGGTATGTATAGTTTATTGTGTGCTCTAGGGCAACGTTCTTTAGATGGAATTTGTATTTGTTGTCCTGGCAACTGGACCTTTTTAGGAAAACCATTATTTTTGTCTTACTGAGATTTCTGTCAGGTCTGACAGAATTTGTGCAGAAGATCTAGGTTCTGCTGTAGGCCCTCTTTGGTTGGTGACAGAAGCACTAGATCATCTGCAAACAGTAGACATTTGACTTCAGATTCTAGAAGGGTGAGGCCCGGGTGCTGCAGACTATTCTAGTGCCCTCGCAAATTCGTTGATATATACAGTATGTTGAAGAGGGTGGGGTTCAAGCTTCATCCCTGTCTCACCCCACGGCCCTGTGGAAAGAAATGTGTGTGTTCTTTGCCAATTTTAACTGCACACTTGTTGTTTGTGTACATGGATTTTATAATGTTGTATGTTTTTCCACCAACACCACTTTCCATCCATTTGTATAGCAGACTCTCATACCAAACTGAGTCAACATTTTCTTTGAAATCAACGAAGCATGAGAAGACTTTGCCTTTGTTTTGGTTTGTTTGTTTATCAGTTAGGGTGTGCAGGGTAAATACGTGGTCTGTCGTACTGTAATTTGGTAAAAAGCCAATTTGACATTTGCTCAGTACATTTTTTTTCACTGAGGAAATGTACGAGTCTGCTGTTAATGATAATGCAGAGGATTTTCCCAAGGTTGTTGTTGACGCATATCCCACGGTAGTTATTGGGGTCAAATTTGTCTCCAATTTGGTGGATTAGGGTGATCAGTCCTTGGTTCCAAATATTGGAGAAGATGCCAGAGCTAAGCATGACGTTAAAGAGTTTAAGTATAGCCAATTGGAATTTGTGGTCTGTATATTTTATCATTTAATTTAGGATACCATCAACACCACAGGCCTTTTTGGGTTGGAGGGTTTGTATTTTGTCCTGTAGTTCGTTCAATGGAATTGGAGAATCCAGTGGGTTCTGGAAGTCTTTAATAGTTGATTTTAAGATTTACATTTGATCATGTACAGTGAGGGAAAAAAGTATTTGATCCCCTGCTGATTTTCTACGTTTGTCCACTGACAAAAAATGATCAGTCTATAGTGTAATGGTAGGTTTATTTGAACAGTGAGAGACAGAATAACAACAACAAAAATCCAGAAAAATTAATGTTTTAAATTGATTTGCATTTTAATGAGGGAAATAAGTATTTGACCCCCTCTCAATCAGAAAGATTTCTGGCTCCCAGGTGTCTTTTATACAGGTAACGAGCTGAGATTAGGAGCACAATCTTAAAGGGAGTGCTCCTAATCTCAGCTTTTTACCTGTATAAAAGACACCTGTCCACAGAAGCAGTCAATCAGATTCCAAACTCTCCACCATGGCCAAGACCAAAGAGCTCTCCAAGGATGTCAGGGACAAGATTGTAGACCTACACAAGGCTGGAATGGGCTACAAGACCATCGCCAAGCAGCTTGGTGAGAAGGTGACAACAGTTGGTGTGATTATTCGCAAAAGGAAGAAACACAAAATAACTGTCAATCTCCCTCGGCCTGGGGCTCCATGCAAGATCTCACCTCGTGGAGTTGCAATGATCATGAGAACGGTGAGGAATCAGCCCAGAACTACACGGGAGGATCTTGTCAATGATCTCAAGGCAGCTGGGACCATAGTCACCAAGAAAACAATTGGTAACACACTACGCCGTGAAGGACTGAAATCCTGCAGCGCCCGCAAGGTCCCCCTGCTCAAGAAAGCACATATACAGGCCCGTCTGAAGTTTGCCAATGAACATCTGAATGATTCAGAGGAGAACTGGGTGAAAGTGTTGTGGTCAGATGAGACCAAAATCAATTTTTTGGCATCAACTCCACTCGCGTGTTTGGAGGAGGAGGAATGCTGCCTATGACCCCAAGAACACTATCCCCACCGTCAAACATAGGACGATGGACGGGGCCATGTACCGTCAAATTTTGGGTGAGAACCTCCTTCCCTCAGCCGGGGCATTGAAAATGGGTCGTGGACGGGTATTCCAGCATGACAATGACCCAAAACACACGGCCAAGGCAACTAAGGAGTGGCTCAAGAAGAAGCACATTAAGGTCCTGGAGTGGCCTAGCCAGTCTCCAGACCTTCATCCCATTGAAAATATGTGGAGGGAGCTGAAGGTTCAAGTTGCCAAACGTCAGCCTCGAAACCTTAATGACTTGGAGAAGATCTGCAAAGATGAGTGGAACAAAATCCCTCCTGAGATGTGTGCAAACCTGGTGGCCAACTACAAGAAATGTCTGACCTCTGTGATTACCAACAAGGGTTTTGCCACCAAGTACTAAGTCATGTTTTGCAGAGGGGTCAAATACTTATTTCCCTCACTCTATATTTTTTTGCTGTTTGTTCTTTGTTATAGAGATAAGCACCCTTCCCACACCGTCTCCCTCTACAGAACAGATAAGCACCCTTCCCACACCGTCTCCATCTACAGAACAGATAAGCACCCTTCCTACACCGTCTCCCTCTATAAAACAGATAAGAACCCTTCCCACACGTCTCCCTCTACAGAACAGATAAGAACCCTTCCCACACGTCTCCCTCTACAGAACAGATAAGCACCCTTCCCACACCGTCTCCCTCTACAGAACAGATAATAACCCTTCCCATACCGTCTCCCTCAACAGAACAGATAAGAACCCTTCCCACACGTCTCCCTCTACAGAACAGATAAGCACCCTTCCCACACCGTCTCCCTCTACAGAACAGATAAGCACCCTTCCCACACCATCTCCCTCTACAGAACAGATAAGCACCCTTCCCACACCGTCTCCCTCTATAGAACAGATAAGAACCCTTCCCACACGTCTCCCTCTACAGAACAGATAAGCACCCTTCCCACACCGTCTCCCTCTACAGAACAGATAATAACCCTTCCCACACCGTCTCCCTCTATAGAACAGATAAGCACCCTTCCCACACCGTCTCCCTCTACAGAACAGATAATAACCCTTCCCACACCGTCTCCCTCTACAGAACAGATAATAACCCTTCCCACACCGTCTCCCTCTATAGAACAGATAAGAACCCTTCCCACACGTCTCCCTCTACAGAACAGATAAGAACCCTTCCCACACCGTCTCCCTCTACAGAACAGATAAGCACCCTTCCCACACTGTCTCCCACTACAGAACAGATAAGAAACCTTCCCACACGTCTCCCTCTACAGAACAGATAAGCATCCTTCCCACACCGTCTCCCACTACAGAACAGATAAGAACCCTTCCCACACCGTCTCCCTCTACAGAACAGATAATAACCCTTCCCACACCGTCTCCCTCTACAGAACAGATAAGCACCCTTCCCACACCGTCTCCCTCTACAGAACAGATAAGCACCCTTCCCACACCATCTCCCTCTACAGAACAGATAAGCACCCTTCCCACACCGTCTCCCTCTATAGAACAGATAAGAACCCTTCCCACACGTCTCCCTCTACAGAACAGATAAGCACCCTTCCCACACCGTCTCCCTCTACAGAACAGATAAGCACCCTTCCCACACCATCTCCCTCTACAGAACAGATAAGCACCCTTCCCACACCGTCTCCCTCTACAGAACAGATAATAACCCTTCCCACACCGTCTCCCTCTATAGAACAGATAAGAACCCTTCCCACACGTCTCCCTCTACAGAACAGATAAGCACCCTTCCCACACCGTCTCCCTCTACAGAACAGATAAGCACCCTTTCCACACCATCTCCCTCTACAGAACAGATAAGAACCCTTCCCACACCGTCTCCCACTACAGAACAGATAAGAACCCTTCCCACACCGTCTCCCTCTACAGAACAGATAAGAACCCTTCCCACACCGTATCCCTCTATATAACAGATAAGAACCCTTCCCACACCGTCTCCCACTACAGAACAGATAAGAACCCTTCCCACACGTCTCCCTCTACAGAACAGATAAGCACCCTTCCCACACCGTCTCCCACTACAGAACAGATAAGAACCCTTCCCACACCATCTCCCTCTACAGAACAGATAATAACCCTTCCCACACCGTCTCCCTCTATAGAACAGATAAGAACCCTTCCCACACGTCTCCCTCTACAGAACAGATAAGCACCTTTCCCACACCGTCTCCCTCTACAGAACAGATAAGCACCCTTCCCACACCATCTCCCTCTACAGAACAGATAAGCACCCTTCCCACACCGTCTCCCTCTACAGAACAGATAAGCACCCTTCCCACACCGTCTCCCACTACAGAACAGATAAGAACCCTTCCCACACCGTCTCCCTCTACAGAACAGATAATAACCCTTCCCACACCGTCTCCCTCTATAGAACAGATAAGAACCCTTCCCACACGTCTCCCTCTACAGAACAGATAAGAACCCTTCCCACACGTCTCCCTCTACAGAACAGATAAGCACCCTTCCCACACCGTCTCCCTCTACAGAACAGATAAGCACCCTTCCCACACCATCTCCCTCTACAGAACAGATAAGCTCCCTTCCCACACGTCTCCCTCTACAGAACAGATAAGAACCCTTCCCACACCGTCTCCCTCTATAGAACAGATAAGAACCCTTCCCACACCGTCTCCCTCTACAGATTGTTGTTGGTCGTGTGGTTTGGCCTCAGGCCAGTAATTGTGAGCAGAGCCTTTTTATTTTATTTATTTCACCTTTATTTAACCAGGTAAGCCAGTTGAGAACAAGTTCTCATTTACAACTGCGACCTGGCCAAGATAAAGCAAAGCAGTGCGATAAAAACAACAACACAGAGTTACATATGGGGTAAACAAAACATAAAGTCAAAAATACAACAGAAAATATATATACAGTGTGTGCGAATGTAGTAAGTTATGGAGGTAAGACAATAAATAGGCCATAGTGCAAAATAGTTACAATTTCGTATTAACACTGGAATGATAGATGTGCAAAAGATGATGTGCAAATAGAGATACTGGGGTGCAAATTAGCAAAATAAATAACAATATGGGGATGAGGTAGTTGGGTGGGCTAATTTCATAATGGCTGTGTACAGGTGCAGTGATCGGTAAGCTGCTCTGACAACTGACGCTTAAAGTTAATGAGGGAGATAAGAGTCTCCAGCTTCAGAGATTTTTGCAGTTCGTTCCAGTCATTGGCAGCAGAGAACTGGAAGGAATGGCGGCCAAAGGAGGTGTTGGTTTTGGGGATGACCAGTGAGATATACCTGCTGGAGCGCATACTACGGGTGAGTGTTGCTATGGTGACCAGTGAGCTAAAATAAGACTGGGATTTGCCTAGCAGTGATTTATAGATGACCTGGAGCCAGTGGGTTTGGCAACAAATATGTAGTGAGGGCCAGCCAACAAGAGCATACAGGTCACAATGGTGAGTAGTATATGGGGCTTTGGTGACAAAACGGATGGCACTGTGATAGACTACATCCAATTTGCTGAGTAGGGTGTTGGAGGCTATTTTGTAAATGACATCGCCGAAGTCAAGGATCGGTAGGATAGTCAGTTTTACGAGGGCAGGTTTGGCAGCATGAGTGAAGGAGGCTTTGTTGCGAAATAGGAAGCCAATTATAGATCTAACTTTTGATTGGAGATGCTTAATGTGAGTCTGGAAGGAGAGTTTACAGTCTAACCAGACACCTAGGTATTTGTAGTTATCCACATACTCTAGGTCAGACCCGCCGAGAGTAGTGATTCTAGTCGGGTGGGCGGGTGCAAGCAGCGTTCGGTTGAAGAGCATGCATTTAATTTTACTAGTGTTTAAGAGCAGTTGGAGGCTATGGAAGGAGTGTTGTATGGCGTTGAAGCTCGTTTGGAGGTTTGTTAACACAGTGTCCAATGAAGGGCCAGATATATACAAAATTGTGTCGTCCGCATAGAGGTGGATCCGAGCATCACCAGCAGCAAGAGCGACATCATTGATATACACAGAGAATAGAGTCGGCCCGAGAATTGAACCCTGTGGCACCCCCATAGAGCCTGCCAGAGGTCCAGACAACAGACCCTCCGATTTGACACATTGAACTCTATCTAAGAATTAGTTGGTGAACCAGGCGAGGCAGTCATTTGAGAAACCAAGGCTATTTAGTCTGCCAATAAGAATGCAGTGGTTGGCCAGGTCGATGAAGACGGCTGCACAGTACTGTCTTTTATCGATCGCGGTTATAATATCGTTTAGGACCTTGAGCGTGGCTGAGGTGCACCCATGACCAGCTCGGAAACCGGATTGCATAGCGGAGAAGGTACGGTGGGATTCGAAATGGTCGGTGATCTGTTTGTTAACTTGGCTTTCAAATACTTTCGAAAGGCAGGGCAGGATGGATATAGGTCTGTAACAGTTTGGATCTAGAGTGTCACCCCCTTTAAAGAGGGGGATGACCGCAGCAGCTTTCCAATCTCTGGGGATCTCAGAAGTAGAAGCTCAAACTGTTTGGGCACAGACCTGGATAGTATGATAGAGCTCTGCAGGCTATCTCTACAGTAGATTGCAACTCCGCCCCCTTTGGCAGTTCTATCTAGACGGAAAATGTTGTAGTTGGGGATGGACATTTCTGAATTTTTTGTGGTCTTCCTAAGCCAGGATTCAGACACTGCTAGAACATCAGGGTTGGCGGAGTGTGCTAACGCAGTGAATAACTCAAACTTAGGGAGGAGGCTTCGGATGTTAACGTGCAAGAAACCAAGGCTTTTACAGTTACAGAAGTCAACAAATAATAACGCCTGGGGAGTAGGAGTGATACTGGGGGCTACAGGGCCTGGGTTAACCTCTACATCACCAGAGGAACAGAGGAGGAGTAGAATAAGGATACGGCTAAAGGCTTTAAGAACTGGTCTTCTAGTGCATTGGGTACAGAGAAGGGGCAGATTTCCGGGCGTTGTAGAATAGATTCAGGGAATTATGTACAGACAAGGATATGGACGGATATGACTACAGTGGAGGTAAACCTAAGCGTTGGGTAACGATGAAAGAGATAGTATCACTGGAGGCACCGATTGAGTCGGTCTCCGCGTGTATGGGGGGTGGGACAAAGGAGCTATCTAAGGCAGGTTGAGCTGGGCTGGGGGATCTACAGTGAAATAGTACAATAAGAAATAACCGAAACAGCAATAAGCAAGGCATATTGACATGGGAGAGAGGCATAAAGCAATCACAGGTGTTAATTGAGAGAGCTAAGACAACAGCTGGTAATGGCGACAAAGTTTGGGCTGAGGCTAAACATAAACAGGATGCGGTACCATATAAAGGAACAGTCCAGCAGGCATCAGCTGTATAGCTGAGTTATCAGAAGGTCCGGTGAACAGCAATAGGAGAGTTCGGAGGTAGTTCGGGGGCTGCTACACCACTGGTGAGCAAGAGGCCACGGCTTGCGTGTGCTAGCGGGCCGGGGCTAGCAGATGGATCTTCGTGGTCGACGTCGTAACGGGAAGCCTGTTGAAACCACATCAGATGATTTCGTCGGCAGTCCAGTCGTGTTGGATCGGCGGGGCTCCGTGTCAACACTAGGAGGTCCCGTCCGGTTGACAGAGAGGTAGATAGCCGGGATATGGGCCTGGCTCGAGGCTAGCTCAAGGCTAACTGGTGCTTGCTAAGGGGCAATGGTAATTAGCCAACGACAACAGCCATTTGGTTGCAGCTAGCTAGTTGCGATGATCCGGCGCTAGGGTCCAGTGATTCCGGCAGAAAATCCGATATGCTCTGGGTCGATAGCACGCTGTGCAGACTGGCCAACAAATTGTCCAGGCTAGAG
>CM072218.1:104194121-104221621 GCA_036851935.1 Coregonus suidteri | reverse complement strand
TTCTGGAATTTTCCAAGCTATTTAAAGGCACAGTCAACTTAGTGTATGTAAACTTCTGACCCACTGGAATTGTGATACAGTGAATTATAAGTGAAATAATCTGTCTGTAAACAACTGTTGGAAAAATTACTTGTGTCATGCACAAAGTAGATGTCCTAACCGACTTGCCAAAACTATAGTTTTTGA
Organism: Coregonus suidteri; assembly: GCA_036851935.1. Taxonomy (NCBI): domain Eukaryota; kingdom Metazoa; phylum Chordata; class Actinopteri; order Salmoniformes; family Salmonidae; genus Coregonus; species Coregonus suidteri. The sequence goes on along the minus strand of CM072218.1, from coordinate 104,221,435 downwards.
AATTTGTGGAGTGTTTGAAAAACAAGTTTTAATGACTCCAATCTAAGTGTATGTAAACTTCCGACTTCAACTGTATATAGTAATTGAACACTGGTCACTTTAATAATGTTTACATACTGTTTTACCCATTTTATATGTACAGTGGCTTGCGAAAGTATTCACCCCCCTTGGTATTTTTCCTATTTTGTAGCCTTACAACCTGGGATTAAAATTGATTTTTTGGGGGTTTGTATAATTTGATTTACACAACATGCCTACCACTTTGAAGATGCAAAATACGTTTTATTGTGAAACAAACAAGAAATAAGACAAAAAAACAGAACTTGAGCGTGCATAACCATTCACCCCCCCCCCCCCCCCCCCCCCCCCCCCCCAAAAAGTCAATACTTTGTAGAGCCACCTTTTGCAGCAACTAAAGCTGCAAGTCTCTTGGGGTATGTCTCTATAAGCTTGGCACATCCAGCCACTGGAATTATTGCCCATTCTTCAAGGCAAAACTGCTCCAGCTCCTTCAAGTTGGATGGGTTCCGCTGGTGTAAAGAAATATTTAAGTCATACCACAGATTCTCAATTGGATTGAGGTCTGGGCTTTGACTAGGCCATTCCAATACATTTAAATGTTTCCCCTTAAACCACTCAAGTGTTGCTTTAGCAGTATGCTTAGGGTCATTGTCCTGCTGGAAAGTGAACCTCCGTCCCAGTCTCAAATCTCTGGAAGACTGAAACAGGTTTCCCTCAAGAATTTCCATGTATTTAGCGCCATTCATCATTCCTTCAATTCTGACCACTTTCCCAGTCCCTGCCGATGAAAAACATCCCCACAGCATGATGCTGCCACCACCATACTTCACTGTGGGGATGGTGTTCTCGGGGTGATGAGAGGCGTTGGGTTTGCGCCAGACATAGCGTTTTCCTTGATGGCCAAAAAGCTCAATTTTAGTCTCATCTGACCAGAGTACCTTCTTCCATATGTTTGGGGAGTCTCCCACATGGCTTTTGGCGAACACCAAACGTGTTTGCTTCTTTTTTGCTTTAAGCAATGGCTTTTTTCTGGCCACTCTTCCTTAAAGCCCAGCTCTGTGGAGTGTACAGCTTTAAAGTGGTCCTATGGATGGACAGATACTCCAATCTCCGCTGTGGAGCTTTGCAGCTCCTTCAGGGTTATCTTTGGTCTCTTTGTTGCCTCTCTGATTAATGTCCTCTTTGCCTGGTCCGTGAGTTTTGGTGGGTAGCCCTCTCTTTGCAGGGTTGTTGTGGTGCCATATTCTTTTCATTTTTTAATAATGGATTTAATGGTGCTCCGTGGGATGTTCAAAGTTTCAGATATTTTTTTATAACCCAACCCTGATCTGTACTTCTCCACAACTTTGTCCCTGACCTGTTTGGAGAGGTCCTTGGTCTTCATGGTGCTGCTTGCTTGGTGGTGCCCCTTGCTTAGTGGTGTTGCAGACTCTGGGGCCTTTCAGAACAGATGTATATATACTGAGATCATGTGACAGATCACGTGACACTTAGATTGCATACAGGTGGACTTTATTTAACTAATGTGACTTCTGAAGGTAATTGGTTGCACCAGATCTTATTTAGGGGCTTCATAGCAAAGGGGGTGAATACATATGCACGCACACCACTTTTCCGTTATTTATTTTAAAAAACATTTTTAAACAAGTTATTTTTTTCATTCCACTTCACCAATTTGGACTATTTTGTGTATGTCCATTACATGAAATCCAAATAAAAATCAATTTCAATTACAGGTTGTAATGCAACAAAATAGGAAAAACGCCAAGGGGGATGAATATTTTTGCAAGGCACTGTATATACTGTATTCTAATCATGGTTAATCCTGTATAAGTACTGCTGTACACACCTTTTCTATTCACATGCTGTCTATACTGTCTATACATACCATTATATTCATTCAGCGCCTTCAGAAATATTCACAACGCCTGACTTTAAAATGGATTAAATTGAGATTTTTTTGTCACTGGCCTACACACAATACCCCATAATGTCAAAGAGGAATTATGTTTTTAGACATTTTTACAAATGAATTACAAGTGAAAAGCTGAAATATCTTGAGTCAATAAGTTTTCAACCCCTTTGTTATGGCGAGCCTAAATAAGTTCAGGAGTAAAAATTTGCTTAATAAATCACATAATAAGTTGCATGGACTCACTCTGTGTGCAATAATCGTGTTTAACATAATTTTTTTATGACTACCTCATCTCTGTACCCCACACATACAATTATCTGTAAGGCCCCTCAGTCGAACAGTGAATTTCAAACACAGATTCAACCACAAAGACCAGGGAGGTCTAATTAGGGAGGTTTTGCAATGTCACGCAAAGAAGGGCACCTATTGGTGCGCATGGTGAAGTTATTAATTACACTTTGGATGGTGTATCAACACACCCAGTCACTACAAAGATACAGGCGTCCTTCCTAACTCAGTTGCCGGAGAGGAAGGAAACCGCTCAGGGATTTCACCATGAGGCCAATGGTGACTTTAAAAACACAGCAGAGTTTAATGGCTGTGATAGGTTAAAACTGAGGATGGGTCAACAACATTGTAGTTACTCCACAATACTAACCTAATTGACAGAGTGAAAAGAAGGAAGCTTGTATAGAATATAAATATTCCAAAATATGCATCCTGTTTGCAACAAGGCACTAAAGTAATAATGCAAAAAATGTGGCAAAAAGCAATTCACTTTTTGTCCTGAATACAAAGTGTTATGTTTGGGGCAAATCCAATACAACACATTACTGAGTACCACCCTCCATATTTTCCAGGTGTGGAAAGCTCTTAGAGACCCATAAAGACTCACAGCTGTAATCGCTGCCAAAGGTGCTTCTACAAAGTATTGACTCAGGGGTGTGAATACTTACGTAAATGAGATACCGTTTTTCTGTATTTCATTTTCAATAAATTTGCAGCTTCGCCTCTCCCGAGTCCGTACAGGAGTTGCAGCGATGGGACAAGACTGAAACTACCAACTGGATAAACATTGATGTAATCAGTCGGTTCTGTTGCCCAGCTGTTCTAGATGGTATCTCAGTCTAACAGTATAACACTATCCCAACCATGCAACTATCTCAGTCTAACAGTATAACACTATTCCCACAATGCAACGTATTTACTGACCTGTGTCTGTTTGTGTCTGTCTATGAATGTCTGTGTCTATGAGTGTCTGTGTCGGTGTCTGATCGGAGACCTGTGTACAGGTAGTCATAGGTAGTATTTCATATTTTGGCTTCGGGACCACCAGTGAAGATCCTTGTTTCACCATCCTTGCCTAATGTGTATCCTGCACCGCACCTGGGTTACACCTCACCCCAATCCTTACAACCATTTTTTTTTTTTTTTTTTTTTACACATTATCCTTTTGCATTCAGTAGGTTAAATAACACACATTTTCACTGACCCCTTTTAAACTAAATCGCATGCTTACATTATATTTTTTTTCATTTGCTTTTTGGAACGTATTATCTTTTTCATATTATCCTTTCCTCTTTTGAAGAAGGAGATGGGTCAACATTTCTTCTGGGTTGCGTCCCACATGGCATGTAATTCTCTATATAGTGCAACAACGTTACCCATAAGGCTCTGGTCAAAAGTAGTGCACTATATAGGGAACAGGGTGCCATTTGGGACAACAGCTCTGGTCAGTTGAAAGCCTGCAGATTTGGGGGGGATGTTATAGCTGTTGATTGTCTTTAGTCACTGTTTTTGAAATATATTAAAAAACCCAATAATTAGTTTGCAGGGGTAGGGTAAACTTCAATATTCCTGAAAATAACGTTCAATGATCTCCTCCTCAGAAACCTAATTATAGACAAGGTCCACTTCTGTTTCTATAGAGATAGGGAGTGACTGCATCCCAAATGGCACCCTATTCCCTATATAGTGCACTACTGTTGACCAGGGCCTATAGTGGGCCAACATAGGCTCTGTTAAAAATTAGTGTACTACTACTATGTAAGGAATAGGGTGCCATTTGGGATGCAGACAGTGAGTTCCTAAAAACAAAGCCAAGGGAGTGTCTGCTCAAATACTACTCAATATGGCGTATTAATAGTCTTATTATCTATCTCTCCCTCTCTCTCTCTCTCTCGCTCGCTCGCTCTCTCTCTCTCGCTCTCGCTCTCGCTCTCGCTCTCTCTCTCTCTCTCTCTCTCTCTCTCTCTCTCTCTCTCTCTCTCTCTCTCTCTCTCTCTCTCTCTCTCTCTCTCTCTCTCTCTCTCTCTCTCTCTCTCTCTCTCTCTCTCCCTCTCTCTCTCGTCTGTGAGTTCCATCTATAATTAGTGGTTGCGGTACAGTACAATAACTCATGCAGCAGTTCCAGTGTTCAAAGGGACAGTACAGTGGTGAGTCACACAGACATTCCAACACAGATACATGTGTACATGCACAGACATGAAACAGAAAAACGCATTAGCAGTAGTCGACAGAGAAAGAGAAAGAGAGAGAGAGGAGTTGGGGGGGGAGAGGTAAGATGTCAGCTATATGTTAGAGAGAGAGAGAGAGAGAGAGAGAGAGAGAGAGAGAGAGAGAGATATTAGAGACACATATTTCCCTCAGATTACAGCGATCCACAAAGAATTAGAAAACAAACCATATTTTGATAAACTCCCTTACCTACTGGGTGAAAAAACAACGGTGTGCCATCACAGCTGCAAGATTTGTGACCTGTTGCCACAAGAAAAGGGCAACCAGTGAAGAACAAACACCATTGTAAATACAACCCATATTTATGTTTATTTATTTTCCCATTTGTACATTAACTATTTGCACATTGTTACAACACTGTATATATACATAATATGACATTTGAAATGTCTTTATTCTTTTGGAACTTCTGAGTGTAATGTTTACTGTTAATATTTATTGTTTATTTCACTTTTGTTTACTATCTACTTCACTTGCTTTGGCAATGTTAATATACGTTTCCCTTGCCAATAAAGCCCTTAAATTGAAATTGAATTGAATTGAATTGAATTGAGAGAGAGAGAGAGAGAGAGAGAGAGAGAGAGAGAGAGAGAGAGAGAGAGAGAGAGAGAGAGAGAGAGAGAGAGAGAGAGAGAGAGAGAGAGAGAGAGAGAGAGAGAGAGAGAAGATATCAATTCAATTCAAGGGGCTTTATTGGCATGGGAAACATATGTTAACATTGCCAAAGCAAGTGAAGTAGATAGTAAACAAAAGGGAAATGAACAATCAGTAAACAAAAATTTGAAAATAATATAGTAATAATAATATAGCCTATATGATTTCAGACTAGGGCTGTTGTGGTGACCGTATTACCGCCACACCGGTGGTCACGAGTCATGAAGGCTGTCAAATTCCACATGACCGTTTGTCACAGTAATTAGGCTTCTCCATGCTCTGATGTTGCTGATTGTCATTAGTAGCCTACCTAACTTGCTAACTGCCTGGTACTCAGCACTCTATTGTCCCTCTAATCACTCTGACATCAATGCAAATTTTATGGAAAATATAATCAAACACTTCATGAGAGCCCATGAGCTCATGTTGTCAACTTTTGTACTATGGGGGATAGTAGATTGACATAGGCTATTGCTTTTGCTGTTCGTTAGGCCTACTCATCTTGATGGCTGACGAAAAGTAAATGTGGACAATTCTTCCAATATCTTCAATATGCACCTCGGCATTGGATAAGGACGCGCGCAGTTGTGTCCCCGATGTGTCTGTCTTCACTTGTAGCCTGTGAGAAAGACCCGATCAAGTGACGGAGAGCCTTGTGAGTGAGATATGCTTTGGAGCGCGCAGCACTCAGGGGGAAGGGCACAACGCAGCACTCCGGGCCAAGGGTACAACAGCCACTGGCCGCAAAAGGCATGGATTCTTTCAGGGTGCATTACGGCCACACAAAGGCGATGCTGCCATGAAATTCAAGGCATTATCAAGTGCTTGTCAAATTGTGAACGCGAGACTGATGAAGTGTGTACAGCCTTCGCAAAAAAAACAAAGCAGAGCTCATGCCTCTCAAGCGACTTTTTTCAAATCATCATTAGGTCGCATCATGCAGCCTTACAATGTATTAAAAATCAAACATATAGCCCAATGTTTGTAGAACAACTAAAGTTACATTAAAAACTCTAAATTAAACATATAGGAGGACCTGTTTCTTTGTTAACCGCTCAACACAGAATAGCCGCATGTGCGCACTTCCTCAAATCGTTTGGAGAAAATATCCTTTCTATTTTATTCAGCTTTGTTCAATTATATTCTTCATACTATAAAATAATATAAAATAATGCCACGGGAATTATAAGCAAATCTTGTCTGCTAAATGAACTAGTGTAGCCCACAGCCATATGGCATAGCCAGATCAGGGCCTAACATAAGGGCAACTCAGAGTATGCTATTCTGTTCTTCTGAAATAGACTACATTTTCTTCATATCATGTTTCTTTAGACCTGACTAAAATAAATAATGGACTTATTGTGAAGGTGTAGGCTATATTACATGGATTTATTATACTTTTTTAAATGTAGATGTTCCAAAGGTCTGCATCAGTGGCTTGTAGGCTATGCGTGGAAGTCAGGAGATGCTAAATGTGTTTATGTTAATTAACGGTCAATTACCGTGAGACTGACAGTTATTTGCTTGACAATCACCGGCTGACAAATTTCGTGACCGCCACAGCCCTAATATAGACATTTCAAATATTATATTATTGGCTATGTACAGTATTATATTATTGGCTATGTACAGTGTTGTAACATGTAACAATGTGCAAATAGTTGAAGTATGAAAGGGAAAATAAATAAACAGATAAATATAGGTTGTATTTACAATGGTGTTTGTGCTCCACTGGTTGCCCCTTACTCATGGCAACTGGCCACAAATATTGCTGCTGTTACTGCACACTGCAGTATTTTGCCTAACAGATTTAGGAGTTTATCAATGTTTGATTTGTTTTCGAATTCTTTGTGGATCGCTGTAATCTGAGGGAAATATGTGTCTCTAATATGGTCATACATTTGGCAGGAGGTTAGGAAGTGCAGCTCAGTTTCCATCTAATTTTGTGGGCAGTGTGCACATAGCCTGTCTTCTCTTGAGAGCCAGGTCTGCCTACGGCGACCTTTCTTAATAGCAAGGCTATGCTCACTGAGTCTGTACATAGTCAAGGATTTTCTTAATTTGGTCACAGTGGATAGCATTCCAATTTGCTCTGTATTTTTGTTGATTCTTTCCAGTGTGTCAAATAGTTATCTTTTGGCTTTCTCATAATTTGGTTGGGTCTAAATGTGTTCTGTCCTGGTGCTCTGTGGGGTCTGTTTGCGTTTCTGAACATTGTTTGTGGTTTTGCGTTGTACACAAAGTAAATTTCTGCAGAATTCTGCATTCGGAGTCTCAATTTGGTGTTTGTCCCATTTTGTGAATGATTGGTTGGTGAGCGGACCCCATACCTCACAACCATAAAGGGCAATAGGTTCTATAACTGAATTAAGTATTTTTAGCCAGATCCTAATTGGGATGTTGAGTTTTATGTCCTTTTTGATGGCATAGAAGGCCCTTCTTGCCTTGTCTCTTAGATCGTTCACAGTCTTGGGGAAGTTACCTGTGGTGTTGATGTTTAGGCCAAGGTAGGTGTAATTATTTGTGTGCTCTAGGGCAACGGTGTCTAGGGCAACGGTGTCTAGGGCAACGGTGTCTAGGGCAACGATATCTAAATATAATTTGTATTTGTTGTCTTGGCTACTGGGCCAACCTTTTTTGGAACACCATTATTTTTGTCTCACTGAGATATAACCTATATGAGAGAGAGAGAGAGAGAGAGAGAGAGAGAGAGAGAGAGAGAGAGAGAGAGAGAGAGAGAGAGAGAGAGAGAGAGAAATCCAAGAGAGGCATATTAAGATAGAGGGTTCGGAGGGCTTGGCTTTTAAATATAGATAGAATATATATATATACAGTGGGGGAAAAAATTGTTTAGTCAGCTACCAATTGTGCAAGTTCTCCCACTTAAAAAGATGAGAGAGGCCTGTAATTTTCATCATAGGTAAACGTCAACTATGACAGACAAATTGAGGGAAAAAAATCCAGATAATCACATTGTAGGATTTTTAATGAATTTATTTGCAAATTATGGTGGAAAATAACTATTTGGTCACCTACAAACAAGCAAGATTTCTGGCTCTCACAGACCTGTAACTTCTTCTTTAAGAGGCTCCTCTGTCCTCCACTCGTTACCTGTATTAATGGCACCTGTTTGAACTTGTTATCAGTATAAAAGACACCTGTCCACAACCTCAAACAGTCACACTCCAAACTCCACTATGGCCAAGACCAAAGAGCTGTCAAAGGACACCAGAAACAAAATTGTAGACCTGCACCAGACTGGGAAGACTGAATCTGCAATAGGTAAGCAGCTTGGTTTGAAGAAATCAACTGTGGGAGCAATTATTAGGAAATGGAAGACATACAAGACCACTGATAATCTCTCTCGATCTGGGGCTCCACGCAAGATCTCACCCCGTGGGGTCAAAATGATCACAAGAACGGTGAGCAAAAATCCCAGAACCACACGGGGGGACCTAGTGAATGACCTGCAGAGAGCTGGGACCAAAGTAACAAAGCCTACCATCAGTAACACACTACGCCGCCAGGGACTCAAATCCTGCAGTGCCAGACGTGTCCCCCTGCTTAAGCCAGTACATGTCCAGGCCCGTCTGAAGTTTGCTAGAGTGCATTTGGATGATCCAGAAGAGGATTGGGAGAATGTCATATGGTCAGATGAAACCAAAATAGAACTTTTTGGTAAAAACTCAACTCGTCGTGTTTGGAGGACAAAGAATGCTGAGTTGCATCCAAAGAACACCATACCTACTGTGAATCATGGGGGTGGAAACATCATGCTTTGGGGCTGTTTTTCTGCAAAGGGACCAGGACGACTGATCCGTGTAAAGGAAAGAATGAATGGGGCCATGTATCGTGAGATTTTGAGTCAGCAAGGGCATTGAAGATGAAATGTGGCTGGGTCTTTCAGCATGACAATGATCCCAAACACACCGCCCGGGCAACGAAGGAGTGGCTTCGTAAGAAGCATTTCAAGGTCCTGGAGTGGCCTAGCCAGTCTCCAGATCTCAACCCCATAGAAAATCTTTGGAGGGAGTTGAAAGTCTGTGTTGCCCAGCGACAGCCCCAAAACATCACTGCTCTAGAGGAGATCTGCATGGAGGAATGGGCCAAAATACCAGCAACAGTTTGTGAAAACCTTGTGAAGACTTACAGAAAACGTTTGACCTGTGTCATTGCCAACAAAGGGTATATAACAAAGTATTGAGAAACTTTTGTTATTGACCAAATACTTATTTTCCACCATAATTTGCAAATAAATTCATTAAAAATCCTACAATGTGATTTTCTGGAGAAAAGAAAATCTCATTTTGTCTGTCATAGTTGACGTGTACCTATGATGAAAATTACAGGCCTCTCTCATCTTTTTAAGTGGGAGAACTTGCACAATTGGTGGCTAACTAAATACTTTTTTCCCCCACTGTATATAGAAGATATACAGTGCATTATGAAAATATTCAGACCCCTTGACTTTTTCCACATTTTGTTACATTACAGCCTTATTCTAAAGTGGATTAAATAGTTGTCGTGGTCCCCCCCCCCCCCCCCATTATAATGCACAATACAATATAATGCACAATACACAGTACAATACAATACAATACACAATATAATATAATACACAATACAATATAATCCACAATACATTACAATATAATACACAATACAATATAATGCACAATACACAGTACAATACAATACAATACACAATACAATATAATATAATACACAATACAATATAATCCACAATACATTACAATATAATACACAATACAATATAATATACAATACAATATAATACACAATACAATATAATATAATACACAAGATAATACAATACAATATAATACACAATACAATATAATACACAATACAATATAATATACAATACGCAATACAATACAATACAATATCATACACAATACAATGCAATATAATATAATACACAATACAATACAATATAATATACAATATACAATACAACACAATACAATATAATACAATACACAATGCAATACAATACACAACACCATGCAATACACAATACAATACAATACACAATATAATACAATACACAATACAATATAATATACAATACAATATAATATTCTTTCCACTCCTTTCCTCTTTTGACCTCACCCTCTCACCATCCCCCTCTACTCACAAGGCAGGCAATACGCTTGACCTTATCTTTACTAGATGCTGTTCTTCTACTAATCTCACTGCAACTCCCCTCCAAGTCTCCGACCACTACTTTGTATCCTTTTCTCTCTCGCTCTCCTCCAACACTACTCACTCTACCCGTACTCAGATGGTAATGTGCCGTCGCAACCTTCGCTCTCTCTCTCCCGCTACTCTCTCCTCTTCCATCCTATCATCTCTTCCCTCTGCTAAATCCTTCTCCCTCCGATCTCCTGATTCTCCTCAACCCTCCTCTCCTCCCTTTCTGCATCTTTTGACTCTCTATGTCCCCTATCCTCCCGGCTGGCTCGGTCCTCCCCTCCTGCTCAGTGGCTTGACGACTCATTGCATGCTCACAGAAGAGGGCTCCGGGCAGCCGAGCGGAAATGGAGGAAAACTAGACTCCCTGCGGACCTGTCATCTTTTCACTCCCTCCTCTCTACATTCTCTTCCTCTGTTTCCGCTGCTAAAGCCACTTTCTACCACTCTAAATGTCAAGCCTCCTAACCCTAGGAAGCTCTTTGCCACCTTCTCCTCCCTGCTGAATCCCCCCCCCCCCCCCCCCCCCCCCCCTCCCTCTCTGTGGATGACTTCGTCAACCATTTTGAAAAGAAGGTTGACGACATCCAATCCTAATTTATTAAGTCAAATGACACGCTGGTCCTGCTCACACTGCCCTACCCTATGCTTTGACTTCTTTCTCCCCTCTCTCTCCAGATGAAATCTTGCGACTTGTGATGGCCGGCCGCCCAACAACCTGCCCGCTTGACCCTATCCCCTCCTCTCTTCTCCAGACCATTTCCAGAGACCTTCTCCCTAACCTCACCTCGCTCATCAACTCATCCTTGACCGCTGGCCATGTCCCTTCCGACTTCAAGAGAGCGAGAGTTGCACCCCTCCTCAAAAAAAAATACACTCGATCCCTCCGATGTCAAACAACTACAGACCAGTATTCCTTCTTTCTTTTCTCTCCAAAAAATCTTGAGCGTGCCGTCTCTAGCCAACTCTCCTGCTATCTCTCTCAGAATGATCTTCTTGATCCAAACCAGTCAGGTTTCAAGACTGGTCATTCAAATGAGACTGCTCTTCTCTGTGTCACGGAGGCTCTCCGCACTGCTAAAGCTAACTCTCTCTCCTCTGCTCTTATCCTTCTAGACCTATCCGCTGCCTTTGATACTGTGAACCATCAGATCCTCCTCTCCACCCTCTCCGAGTTGGGCATCTCCGGCGCTGCTCACTCTTGGATTGCGTCCTACCTGACAGGTCGCTCCTACCAGGTGGCGTGGTGAGAATCTGTCTCCGCACCACGTGCTCTCACCACTGGTGTCCCCCAGGGCTCAGTTCTAGGCCCTCTCCTATTCTCGCTATACACCAAGTCACTTGGCTCTGTCATATCCTCACATGGCCTCTCCTATCATTGCTACGCAGACGACACACAATTAATCTTCTCCTTTCCCCCTTCTGATAACCAGGTGGCGAATCGCATCTCTGCATGTCTGGCAGACATATCAGTGTAGATGTCGGATCACCACCTCAAGCTGAACCTCGGCAAGACGGAGCTGCTCTTCCTCCCGGGGAAGGACTGCCCGCTCCATGATCTCGCCATCACGGTTGACAACTCCATTGTGTCCTCCTCCCAGAGTGCAAAGAACCTTGGCGTGACCCTGGACAACACCCTGTCGTTCTCCGCTAACATCAAAGCGGTGACCCGATCCTGTAGGTTCATGCTCTACAACATTCGCAGAGTACGACCCTACCTTACACAGAAAGCGGCACAGGTCCTAATCCAGGCACTTGTCATCTCCCGTCTGGATTACTGCAACTCGCTGTTGGCTGGGCTCCCTGCCTGTGCCATTAAAAAAAAAAACAACTCATCCAGAACGCTGCAGCCTGTCTGGTGTTCAACCTTTCCAAGTTCTCTCATGTCACCCCGCTCCTCCGCACACTCCACTGGCTTCCAGTTGAGGCTCGCATCTACTACAAGACCATGGAGGTTGCCTACGGAGCTGTGAGGGGAACGGCACCGCCTTACCTTCAGGCTCTGATCAGACCCTACACCCAAACGAGGGCACTACGTTCATCCACCTCTGGCCTGCTAGCTCCCCTACCTCTACGGAAGCACAGTTCCCGCTCAGCCCAGTCAAAGCTATTCGCTGCTCTGGCACCCCAATGGTGGAACAAGCTCCCTCACGACGCCAGGACAGCGGAGTCACTGACCACCTTCCAGAGACACATGAAACCCTACCTCTTTAAGGAATAACTGGAATATTATAAAGTAATCCTTCTTACCCCATCCCCCATATATATATATATATTATTTTAAAGGTGGTTGTCCCACTGGCTACATAAGTTGAATGCACCAATTTGTAAGTCGCTCTGGATAAGAGCGTCTGCTAAATGACGTAAATGTAAATGTAAACAATACATAATACAATGCAATACAATACAATACACAATACAAAACAATACACAATACAATATAATACAATACACAATACAACACAATACAACACAATACACACTACAACGCAATATAATCAGTGGTGTAAAGTACTTAAGTATAAATACTTTAAAGTACTACTTAAGTCGTTTTTTGGGGTATCTCTACTTTACTTTAATATTTATGGCAACTTTTACTTAATAATAATATGCCATTTAGCAGACGCTTTTATCCAAAGCGACTTACAGTCATGCGTGCATACATTTTTGTGTATGGGTGGTCCCGGGGATCGAACCCACTACCTTGGCGTTACAAGCGCCGTGCTCTACCAGCTGAGCTACAGAGGACCACATACTCACTACATTCCTAAAGAAAATAATGTAGTTTTTACTCCATACATTTTCCCTGACACCCAAAAGTAGTCGTTACATTTTGAATGCTTAGCAGGACATGAAAATGGTCCAATTCACACACTTATCAAGAGAACATCTCTGGTCATCCCTACTGCCTCTCATCTGGCGGACTCACTAAACACATGCTTTGTTTGTAAATGATGTCTGAGTGTTGGAGTGTGCCCATGGCTATCCATAAATGGAAGAAAAAAAACAAGAAAATGGTGCCGTCTGGTTTGCTTAATACAAGGAAGTTGAAATGATTTATACTTTTACTTTAACTTTTGATACTTAAGTATATTTTAGCGATTCCATTTACTTTTGATACTTAAGTATATTTAAAACCAAATACTTTTAGACTTTTACTGAAGTAGTATTTTACAGGGTGACTTTCACTTTTACTTGAGTCATTTTCTATTAAGGTATCTTTACTTTTACTCAACTATGACAATTGAGTACTTTTTCCACCACTGAATATAATACACAATACAATATAATACATAATACAATATAATACACAATACAATATAAAACAATACACAATACAATATAATATACTACACAATACAATACACAATACTAATACAATACAATACACAATACAATATAATTAAGTGATAATGTCAGAGAAGCTGGTGTTTGGAGGATATATAATAATATGCTATTTAGCAGACGCTTTTATCCAAAGCGACTTACAGTCATGTGTGCATTCATTTTTACGTATGGGTGGTCCCGGGGATCGAACCCACTACCCTGGCATTACAAGCGCCATGCTCTACCAATTGAGCTACAGAGGACCATATTGGTACGGAATGCGGCTTTAACCAATCAGCATTCAGGTTTAGACCCACCCATTGCATAATACACAATACACAATACAATAAAATACACAATACACAATACAATATGATACACAACACAATACACAATACAATATAATATAAAATACAATATAATACACAATACAATATAATACACAATACAATACAATATAATACACAATACAATATAATACACAATACACAATACAAAACAATAGAAAACAATACAATATGCAGTGACAGACGTGTCCCCCTGCTTAAGCCAGTACATGTCCAGGCCCGTCTGAAGTTTGCTAGAGTGCATTTGGATGATCCAGAAGAGGATTGGGAGAATGTCATATGGTCAGATGAAACCAAAATAGAACTTTTTGGTAAAAACTCAAAAAAAAAAAAAAAAAAGGACAAAGAATGCTGAGTTGCATCCAAAAAAACACCATACCTACTGTGAAGCATGGGGGTGGAAACATCATGCTTTGGGGCTGTTTTTCTGCAAAGGGACCAGGACGACTGATCCGTGTAAAGGAAAGAATGAATGGGGCCATGTATCGTGAGATTTTGCGTCAGCAAGGGCATTGAAGATGAAACGTGGCTGGGTCTTTCAGCATGACAATGATCCCAAACACACCGCCCGGGCAAAAAAAGGAGTGGCTTCGTAAGAAGCATTTCAAGGTCCTGGAGTGGCCTAGCCAGTCTCCAGATCTCAACCCCATAGAAAATCTTTGGAGGGAGTTGAAAGTCTGTGTTGCCCAGCGACAGCCCCAAAACATCACTGCTCTAGAGGAGATCTGCATGGAGGAATGGGCTAAAATACCAGCAACAGTTTGTGAAAACCTTGTGAAGACTTACAGAAAATGTTAGACCTGTGTCATTGCCAACAAAGGGTATATAACAAAATATTGAGAAACTTTTGTTATTGACCAAATACTTATTTTCCACCATAATTTGCAAATAAATTCATTAAAAATCCTACAATGTGATTTTCTGGAAAAAGAATTCTCATTTTGTCTGTCATAGTTGACGTGTACCTATGATGAAAATTACAGGCCTCTCTCATCTTTTTAAGTGGGAGAACTTGCACAATTGGTGGCTGACTAAATACTTTTTCCCTCCACTGTATATAGAAGATATTGAGTGCATTATGAAAATATTCAGACCCCTTGACTTTTTCCACATTTTGTTACTTTACAGCCTTATTCTAAAGTGGATGAAATAGTTGTCGTGGTCGTCCCCCCATTATAATGCACAATACAATATAATGCACAATACACAGTACAATACAATATAATACACAATATAATATAATACACAATACAATATAATATACAATACAATATAATACACAATACAATATAATACACAATACAATATAATATACAATATACAACACAACACAATACAATATAATACAATATACAATGCAATACAATACACAACACCATGCAATACACAATACAATACACAAAATAAAACAATAAACAATACAATATAATATACAATACAAAAAAAATATTCTTTCCACTCCTTTCCTCTTTTGACCTCACCCTCTCACCAAAAAACCTAAAAACAAAAAAGGCAATACGCTTGACCTTATCTTTACTAGATGCTGTTCTTCTACTAATCTCACTGCAAAAAAAAAAAAAGTCTCCGACCAAAACTTTGTATCCTTTTCTCTCTCGCTCTCCTCCAACACTACTCACTCTACCCCTACTCAGATGGTAATGTGAAAAAAAAAAAAAAAAAAAAAAAAAAAAAAAAAAAAAAAAAAAAACAAAAAAAAAATCCTAAATCTCTTCCCTCTGCTAAATCCTTCTCCCTCCGATATCCTGATTCTCCTCAACCCTCCTCTCCTCCCTTTCTGCATCTTTTGACTCTCTATGTCCCCTAAAAAAAAAAAAAAAAAAAAAAAAAAAAAAAAAAAAGTGGCTTGACGACTCATTGCAAAAAAAAACAGAAGAAAAAAAAAAAAAAGCCGAGCGGAAAAAAAGGAAAACTAGACTCCCTGCGGACCTGTCATCTTTTCACTCCCTCCTCTCTACATTCTCTTCCTCTGTTTCCGCTGCTAAAAAAACTTTCTACCACTCTAAATGTCAAAAAAAAAAAAAAAAAGGAAAAAAAAAAAACCTTCTCCTCCCTGCTGAATCTCCTCCCCCCCCCCCCCCCCCCCCCCCCTCCTCCCTCTCTGTGGATGACTTCGTCAACCATTTTGAAAAGAAGGTTGACGACATCCAATCCTAATTTATTAAGTCAAATGACACGCTGGTCCTGCTCACAAACTGCCCTACCCTATGCTTTGACTTCTTTCTCCCCTCTCTCTCCAGATGAAATCTTGCGAAAAAAAAAAAAAAAAAAAAAAAAAAAAAAAAAAAAAAACCCTATTCCCTCCTCTCTTCTCCAGACCATTTCCAGAGACCTTCTCCCTAACCTCACCTCGCTCATCAACTCATCCTTGACCGCTGGTCATGTCCCTTCCGACTTCAAGAGAGCGAGAGTTGCACCCCTCCTCAAAAAAAAAAAACACTCGATCCCTCCGATGTCAACAAAAACAGACCAGTATCCCTTCTTTCTTTTCTCTCCAAAACTCTTGAGCGTGCCGTCTCTAGCCAACTCTCCTGCTATCGCTCTCAGAATGATCTTCTTGATCCAAACCAGTCAGGTTTCAAGACTGGTCATTCAAATGAGACTGCTCTTCTCTGTGTCACGGAGGCTCTCCGCACTGCTAAAGCTAACTCTCTCTCCTCTGCTCTTATCCTTCTAAACCTATCCGCTGCCTTTGATACTGTGAACCATCAGATCCTCCTATCCACCCTCTCCGAGTTGGGCATCTCCGGCGCTGCTCACTCTTGGATTGCGTCCTACCTGACAGGTCGCTCCTACCAGGTGGCGTGGTGAGAATCTGTCTCCGCACCACGTGCTCTCACCACTGGTGTCCCCCAGGGCTCAGTTCTAGGCCCTCTCCTATTCTCGCTATACACCAAGTCACTTGGCTCTGTCATATCCTCACATGGTCTCTCCTATCATTGCTATGCGGACGACACACAATTAATCTTCTCCTTTCCCCCTTCTGATAACCAGGTGGCGAATCGCATCTCTGCATGTCTGGCAGACATATCAGTGTAGATGTCGGATCACCACCTCAAGCTGAACCTCGGCAAGACGGAGCTGCTCTTCCTCCCGGGGAAGGACTGCCCGCTCCAAAAATCTCGCCATCACTGTTGACAACTCCATTGTGTCCTCCTCCCAGAGTGCAAAGAACCTTGGCGTGACCCTGGACAACACCCTGTCGTTCTCCGCTAACATCAAAGCGGTGACCCGATCCTGTAGGTTCATGCTCTACAACATTCGCAGAAAACGACCCTACCTTACAAAAAGAAAGCGGCACAGGTCCTAATCCAGGCACTTGTCATCTCCCGTCTGGATTACTGCAACTCACTGTTGGCTGGGCTCCCTGCCTGTGCCATTAAAAAAAAAAACAACTCATCCAGAAAAAAAAAGCCTGTCTGGTGTTCAACCTTTCCAAGTTCTCTCATGTCACCCCGCTCTTCCGCAAAACTCCACTGGCTTCCAGTTGAGGCTCGCATCTACTACAAAACCATGGAGGTTGCCTACGGAGCTGTGAGGGGAACGGCACCGCCTTACCTTCAGGCTCTGATCAAACCCTACACCCAAAAAAGGGCACTACGTTCATCCACCTCTGGCCTGCTAGCTCCCCTAAAAAAAAACGGAAGCACAGTTCCCGCTCAGCCCAGTCAAAGCTATTCGCTGCTCTGGCAGCCCAATGGTGGAACAAGCTCCCTCACGACGCCAAAACAGCGGAGTCACTGACCACCTTCCAGAGACACATGAAACCCTACCTCTTTAAGGAATACCTGGAATATTATAAAGTAATCCTTCTTACCCCATCCCCCATATATATATATATTATTTTAAAGGTGGTTGTCCCACTGGCTACATAAGTTGAATGCACCAATTTGTAAGTCGCTCTGGATAAGAGCGTCTGCTAAATGACGTAAATGTAAAAGTAAACAATACATAATACAATGCAATACAATACAAAACAATACACAATACAATATAACACAATACACAATACAACACAATACACACTACAACGCAATATAATCAGTGGTGTAAAGTACTTAAGTATAAATACTTTAAAGTACTACTTAAGTCAAAAAAAAAAATAAAACTTTACTTTAATGGCAACTTTTACTTAATAATAATATGCCATTTAGCAGACGCTTTTATCCAAAGCGACTTACAGTCATGCGTGCATACATTTTTGTGTATGGGTGGTCCCGGGGATCGAACCCACTACCTTGGCGTTACAAGCACCGTGCTCTACCAGCTGAGCTACAGAGGACCACATACTCACTACATTCCTAAAGAAAATAATGTAGTTTTTACTCCATACATTTTCCCTGTCACCCAAAAGTACTCTTTACATTCTCAATGCTTAGCAGGACATGAAAATGGTCCAATTCACGCACTTATCAAGAGAACATCTCTGGTCATCCCTACTGCCTCTCATCTGGCGGACTCACTAAACACATGCTTTGTTTGTAAATGATGTCTGAGTGTTGGAGTGTGCCCATGGCTATCCATAAATGGTTGAAAAAAAACAAGAAAATGGTGCCGTCTGGTTTGCTTAATACAAGGAAGTTGAAATGATTTATACTTTTACTTTAACTTTTGATACTTAAGTATATTTTAGCGATTCCATTTACTTTTGATACTTAAGTATATTTAAAACCAAATACTTTTAGACTTTTACTGAAGTAGTATTTTACAGGGTGACTTTCACTTTTACTTGAGTCATTTTCTATTAAGGTATCTTTACTTTTACTCAACTATGACAATTGAGTACTTTTTCCACCACTGAATATAATACACAATACAATATAATACATAATACAATATAATACACAATACAATATAAAACAATACACAATACAATATAAATAATACTACAAATACAATACAATACACAATACTAATACAATACAATACACAATACAATATAAAAAAGTGATAATGTCAGAGAAGCTGGTGTTTGGAGGATATATAATAATATGCTATTTAGCAGACGCTTTTTATCCAAAGCGAAAAACAGTCATGTGTGCATTCATTTTTATGTATGGGTGGTCCCGGGGATCGAACCCACTACCCTGGCATTACAAGCGCCATGCTCTACCAATTGAAACAGAGGACCATATTGGTACGGAATGCGGCTTTAACCAATCAGCATTCAGGATTAGACCCACCCATTGCATAATACACAATACACAATACAAAAAAATACACAATACACAATACAATATGATACACAACACAATACACAAAAACAATATAAAATAAAATACAATATAATACAAAATACAATATAATAAAAATACAATACAATATAATACACAAAACAATATAAATAAAAAAAAACACAATACAAAAAAAAAAGAAAACAATACAATATGCAGTGACAGACGTGTCCCCCTGCTTAAGCCAGTACATGTCCAAAAAAAAAGTTTGCTAGAGTGCATTTGGATGATCCAGAAGAGGATTGGGAGAATGTCATATGGTCAGATGAAAAACCAAAAAAGAACTTTTTTGTAAAAACTCAACTCGTCGTGTTTGGAGGACAAAGAATGCTGAGTTGCATCCAAAGAACACCATACCTACTGTGAAGCATGGGGGTGGAAACATCATGCTTTGGGGCTGTTTTTCTGCAAAGGGACCAGGACAACTGATCCGTGTAAAGGAAAGAATGAATGGGGCCATGTAGGTGAGATTTTGAGTCAGCAAGGGCATTGAAGATGAAACGTGGCTGGGTCTTTCAGCATGACAATGATCCCAAACACACCGCCCGGGCAACGAAGGAGTGGCTTCGTAAGAAGCATTTCAAGGTCCTGGAGTGGCCTAGCCAGTCTCCAGATCTCAACCCCATAGAAAATCTTTGGAGGGAGTTGAAAGTCTGTGTTGCCCAGCGACAGCCCCAAAAACATCACTGCTCTAGAGGAGATCTGCAAATGGAGGAATGGGCCAAAATACCAGCAACAGTGTGTGAAAACCTTGTGAAGACTTACAGAAAACGTTTTGACCTGTGTCATTGCCAAACAAAGGGTATATAACAAAAATATTGAGAAACTTTTGTTATTGACCAAATACTTATTTTCCACCATAAAAAAAAAATAAATTCATTAAAAATCCTACAATGTGATTTTCTGGAGAAAAACATTCTCATTTTGTCTGTCATAGTCGACGTGTACCTATGATGAAAATTACAGGCCTCTCTCATCTTTTTAAGTGGGAGAACTTGCACAATTGGTGGCTAACTAAATACTTTCCCCCCCCCCCACTGTATATAGAAGATATACAGTGCATTATGAAAATATTCAGACCCCTTGACTTTTTCCACATTTTGTTACATTACAGCCTTATTCTAAAGTGGATTAAATAGTTGTCGTGGTTGTCCCCCCATTATAATGCACAATACAATATAATGCACAATACGCAGTACAATACAATACAATACACAATATAATATAATATAATATAATACACAATACAATATAATCCACAATACACAGTACAATACAATACAATACACAATAAAATATAATATAATACACAATACAATATAATCCACAATACATTACAATATAATACACAATACAATATAATATACAATACAATATAATACACAATACAATATAATATAATACACAAGATAATACAATACAATATAATACACAATACAATATAATACACAATACAATACAATACAATATCATACAATATACAATACAACACAATACAATATAATACAATACACAATGCAATACAATACACAACACCATGCAATACACAATAAAATACAATACACAATAGTACTACTTAAGTCGTTTTTTGGGGTATCTCTACTTTACTTTAATATTTATATTTTTGGCAACTTTTACTTTTACTTAATAATAATATGCCATTTAGCAGACGCTTTTATCCAAAGCGACTTACAGTCATGCGTGCATAAATTTTTGTGTTGGGTGGTCCCGGGGATCAAACCCACTACCTTGGCGTTACAAGCACAATCCACAATACATTACAATATAATACACAATACAATATAATATACAATACAATATAATACACAATACAATATAATATAATACACAAGATAATACAATACAATATAAAACACAATACAATATAATACACAATACAATATAATATACAATACCCAATACAATACAATACAATATCATACACAATACAATACAATATAATATACAATATACAATACAACACAATACAATATAATACAATACACAATGCAATACAATACACAACACCAAGCAATACACAATAAAATAACAATACACAATAGTACTACTTAAGTCGTTTTTTGGGGTATCTCTACTTTACTTTAATATTTATATTTTTGGCAACATTTTACTTTTACTTAATAATAATATGCCATTTAGCAGACGCTTTTATCCAAAGCGACTTACAGTCATGCGTGCATAAATTTTTGTGTTGGGTGGTCCCGGGGATCGAACCCACTACCTTGGCGTTACAAGCGCCGTGCTCTACCAGCTGAGCTAAAGAGGACCACATACTCACTACATTCCTAAAGAAAATAATGTAGTTTTTACTCCATACATTTTCCCTGTCACCCAAAAGTACTCGTTACATTCTCAATGCTTAGCAGGACATGAAAATGGTCCAATTCACACACTTATCAAGAGAACATCTCTGGTCATCCCTACTGCCTCTCATCTGGCGGACTCACTAAACACATGCTTTGTTTGTAAATGATGTCTGAGTGTTGGAGTGTGCCCTTGGCTATCCATAAATGGAAGAAGAAGAAAAAAAGAAAATGGTGCCGTCTGGTTTGCTTAATATAAGGAAGTTGAAATGATTTATACTTTTACTTTAACTTTTGATACTTAAGTATATTTTAGCGATTCCATTTACTTTTGATACTTAAGTATATTTAAAACCAAATACTTTTAGACTTTTACTGAAGTAGTATTTTACAGGGTGACTTTCACTTTTACTTGAGTCATTTTCTATTAAGGTATCTTTACTTTTACTCAAGTATGACAATTGAGTACTTTTTCCACCACTGAATATAATACACAAAAACAAAAATAATACATAATACAATATAATACACAATACAATATAAAACAATACACAATACACAATACAATACAATACAATACAATACACAATACACAATACACAATACAATACACAATACACAATACACAATACACAATACACAATACACAATACAATACACAATACACAATACACAATACACAATGCAACATAATACAATATAATTAAGTGATAATGTCAGAAGCTGGTGTTTGGAGGATATATAATAATATGCTATTTAGCAAACGCTTTTATCCAAAGCGACTTACAGTCATGTGTGCATTCATTTTTACGTATGGGTGGTCCCGGGGATCGAACCCAATACCCTGGCATTACAAGCGCCATGCTCTACCAATTGAGCTACAGAGGACCATATTGGTACGGAATGCGGCTTTAACCAATCAGCATTCAGGATTAGACCCACCCATTGCATAATACACAATACACAATACAATATAATACACAATACACAATACAATATAATACACAATACAATATAATACACAACACAATACACAATACAATATAATATAAAATACAATATAATACACAATACAATACAATATAATGCACAATACAATATAATACACAATACAATATAATACAATATAATACACAATACACAATACAAAACAATACAAAACAATACAAAACAATACAATATAATATAATACAATATAATACACAATACAATATAATACAATATAATACAATATAATACAATATAATACAATATAATACACAATACACAATACAAAACAATACAATACAATATAATACAATACAATACAATACACAATACAATATAATACACAATACAATATAATACAATATAATACACAATACAAAGCAATATAATAGAAAACAATACAATATAATATAATACAATATAATACACAATGCACAATACAATAGAAAACAATACAATATAATACACAATACAATATAATACACAATACAATATAATACACAATACACAATACAAAACAATACAATACAATAGAATACATTACACACATCAACCAAACACTCTGATGTGAGATTGATGCTTATAAACTGCTGGACAATCTTCATCATTACATTGTAATTTGGGATGAAGCAAGTCCACTCAGTGCAAGGGCATGGCAATGCTACAGTTCCCCTCTGTTTAGCAGTGTGTGTGTGTGTGTGTGTGTGTGTGTGTGTGTGTGTGTGTGTGTGTGTGTGTGTGTGTGTGTGTGTGTGTGTGTGTGTGTGTGTGTGTGTGTGTGTGTGTGTGTGTGTGTGTGTGTGTGTGTGTGTGTCTGCGTGTGTCTGTGTGTGTGCTCTCTTATAACAACAACTAACCAGTGGACCACTGACTGACAGACAGTCACAAAAAGATGCCGTCATCAGAAACCTTATTTGGGCCCTGTGGTCTTGCGTTCACCTCTCCCCAGTCCCCTCCAGGGAGGTTGTCAGGACTGACAGCACAGTGACCACATCATAGACGTCATGTCATTTAAATTAATGAGCCTTGGGGGGGATTAGACAGAAACATTTATGAAATGGTGCACTCTTGTGGCGGCAACAGGGAAGGATTATTGAATGAATGGGAGTTTACTGTAGGCAGGCGATAGAAAATGACATTTCTCCATGGCACACCCGGCTTGTTGCCTGGCTACCCAGGCTCCTTGCTCCACAGTTTGTAGTGCATGCCACAAAGTTAATGTGCTTCTAAATATGGTTTAGGTCTACATAAAGATAAAACAGGGGGTAATCTACATAAAGATAAAACAGGGGATAATCTACATAAAGATAAAACAGGGGATAATCTACATAAAGATAAAACAGGGGGTAATCTACATAAAGATAAAACAGGGGGTAATCTACATAAAGATAAAACAGGGGGTAATCTACATAAAGATAAAACAGGGGATAATCTACATAAAGATAAAACAGGGGGTAATCTACATAAAGATAAAACAGGGGGTAATCCACATAAAGATAAAACAGGGGGTAATCTACATAAAGATAAAACAGGGGGTAATCTACATAAAGATAAAACAGGGGGTAATCTACATAAAGATAAAACAGGGGGTAATCTACATAAAGATAAAACAGGGGGTAATCTACATAAAGATAAAACAGGGGATAATCTACATAAAGATAAAACAGGGGGTAATCTACATAAAGATAAAACAGGGGGTAATCTACATAAAGATAAAACAGGGGATAATCTACATAAAGATAAAACAGGGGATAATCTACATAAAGATAAAACAGGGGGTAATCTACATAAAGATAAAACAGGGGATAATCTACATAAAGATAAAACAGGGGATAATCTACATAAAGATAAAACAGGGGGTAATCTACATAAAGATAAAACAGGGGGTAATCCACATAAAGATAAAACAGGGGATAATCCACATAAAGATAAAACAGGGGGCAATCTACATAAAGATACAACTGGTGGTAATACCACCTTTATAAGGTATGAGAGGTGCACCTCACTTTAACAGATAATGTCAAAGAAGTGAGATTCTGGAAGAGTCTGTTATTGAAACAAATGCTAGCTGAACAAATAGCATCTACAGCCTACAATAATCCTATAGGCACCTTCCCTTCACACAAAATCAGTTCGTCAACTACTAAGGCTAATAGACTCAATGACTCACTGAATCCATGTGTGTCTGTCTCTTGCAATTCCATGTTTTCAATCTCTCCTCCTCTCCTCCTCCTCTCCTCCTTCTCTCCTCCTTCTCTCGCTCCAACTCTCTTTAGTCTTTCCCCTCACTTCTTTATAATCCGCAACTCTTGGAGGGTGATGTTCAACGATTGGCTAGTTGGGGTATCGGAGATCGGAGGCTGGAGGCTGGCATTTCTGATCGGTGTTCATGTTTAGCCTACACCTTGCACACCCACGGAGCGGAGAGGACGGACAGCGGGCTCGAGCTCCGGAGTTCATAACCGTCGGCGGTAGCAGCGGGTCGAGACGACCAGAGCAAAGTCGATACTTTTTTTTACGGATTTAACGGCCGAAATTGTCTAGTGCTCAAGTAAGGTCTAGAGGAGAACGCAGCAGCCAAGCAGGTTTCATCTTCGTACGTGATTTATTTACGATTTGCTCTGCGTCAGATGTTAAAAGATATGGAGCTCTGGCTGATAGACGAAACTTTCTTCTGACTTGTCCTGTCAGCGCTTCTTCTATGGCTCGCCTTTTACCCGAACGGGAGGGGAGTTGGAAGCGATAATATCTGGAATACTGTCTTCTCTGCGATTTACTGTATTTGGAGGAACTCATATAAGAAATAACATTTTAAGTTAATTTTATTCCAAGGGAGAAATTATTTTATTAGTTTATTCCATGTTGGTTTATTTATTCCAGTAACCTAAACTACGTGTAGCCTATATTTTAAGGGACACATTGAAGAGAGTGGAGGGGGCGACATCCACGGCATCGAGAGCACCTGGCACGTATCGCGGTGGTGTAACCCGGTAAAGATGCTCTCTGTTCGGATGCAGCGTGACCAAGGACTCGGTCCTCTACTGGTTCTCCTTGTTCTCACCAGTGGATATCTCGTCTCCGATGCTGGTAAGGAAAGCTTTATAACTTTACCTTTAGAACGCGGGCTATGTGGGGGCTTTTACTGGACTGTTTTGGGAAGGGAATATGACTGTCAATCATAAATGCAATGCATTGTATTCCTATGGCCCATAGGCTATATGAAATGCACAGCATAGATTGTTTGGAATCAGGGTACACCTGATACACGAGATTGCCTTGTTACCTGTGCTCTGCCCTGCCCTGTCCTGATAGCGAGAGCTATCGACACGCACGCAAGCTCCCCGTGAGCCCAATACCAGAAGAATCGGACATTGAACTATTTGTATTTTCTTCGGCTATGTAGCAATATACCTTCTACAACATTGTCATAACACAGTGGACAATGAATTCCACATATTTTATAAACAAATGTGATTAAATCCTTGTGGGATTAGGCCTATAATGGAATCAAATGTGTTGTGGACCTTACGTATTTACATATTCTAGTTACCCCCCTACAATTCTAGTTGACACTACAAACAATATTTTTTAGAAATACCCAGTCCTTGAAGATAATATTTTCGATTTTCTGTATATGAGGAAAAACTTCGTTTGAACGGCACTTGGAATGTGTAAAATCTAAGCAAATGTCTGGGCAAATAGAGAGAGCCGATATGCCAATTGAGACAGCCACATTCACGTTGACAAGATTCCATCATGCAATGACGTTTGCTTAGGTATTATTTTTCACATCAATTTAATTTCTGCCTTAGTCTTTCTTGGGTCTCCTGAGAGAAACCATGATGAATTAGACAACAGAGAGAGAGAGAGAGAGTTTTTTTGTTGATGTTTTTTGTCTTCTCACTTTTGTTTATTGTTTATTTCACTTGCTTTGGCAATGTAACCACATGTTTCATGCCAATAAAGCCCCTTCAATTGAATTGAATTGAGAGAGAGTTGTATTTTCGGGGCAGCATGAGCCTCCTGGTGTGAGGGGAGTAATTAAGCTTTAGCTCAATGCCTTCTTGGCCTCCCTCCCTCTCTCTCTCTCTCTCTCTCTCTCTCTCTCTCTCTCTCTCTCTCTCTCTCTCTCTCTCTCTCTCTCTCTCTCTCTCTCCCTCTCTCTTATTCTCCAAAAGAGAAGAAGAAAAATAATCAGCCTAACAAAACATTAAACAAATTAAAAAAGAGAGACAGAATAGTAGTTTTGACACACACACACACACACACACACACACACACACACACTACACTGCCAGCCCGAGGGAAAGCACTGGCCCATGCGCTCAGCTCCTGAGTTCTACATTTTTTATTTGGTCTGGTCTTTATTTGGTCTGGTCTTTATTTGGTCTGGTCGTCTTTATTTGGTCTGGTCTGTGTTTGTAGACCATCTTTGGGGAAATGAACTTACTTGTTTTGTTTATTTGGCTTGCATACCTTTTCCTCTTGACAAATTAAAATATATATATATATATATATATATATATATATATATATATATATTTTAATTGGCTTAGGTCCACATGAGCTTTTTAGAGATGTTTAGATATATTTGGAGATATACAGAGATATGTTCTACAGGCGTGGCTTGACAATTACTCTTGTTTTTTTTTCACCAAAAGAAAGGTGACCAAAACAGGCGGTAGTCTAGTCTATTAAGCTCTATTGACGGCTATTATCATGAGTTGATTGAAGCCGAGGACGAGACTAGAGG
>CM072218.1:104179121-104186621 GCA_036851935.1 Coregonus suidteri | reverse complement strand
AAGGCTGAATAGTCTATAAAGTCTTAAGACTGGTGGTGGGCTACAATGGTGTTTAGTGTAGGAACACAGTCTCTATAGAAACACACGTTCTGTTATGACGTTGTTGAGTATAGGTACAATCAGACTGCAGGAGATAGAAACAGAATCACATCATTTACATAGAACCATCTATAAAGCCTTTTCCTGTTTACCATCCCGACATCAACAAGCTCTGTAGCAGGACAGCTAATGCTCGGGACCTTGACAAACTTTTAGTGAAGGCCATGAAAACAAGACTGATGGATATAGCTACAGTATGTTTAACGAGTATATTACTCTGGTGGTGGGCT
This sequence comes from Coregonus suidteri, assembly GCA_036851935.1. NCBI lineage: Eukaryota > Metazoa > Chordata > Actinopteri > Salmoniformes > Salmonidae > Coregonus > Coregonus suidteri. The sequence continues at coordinate 104,186,292 of CM072218.1, read as the reverse complement.
GTTTACCCCATCTGGTGGTGGGCTGTTTACCCCATCTGGTGGTGGGCTGTTTACCCCATCTGGTGGTGGGCTGTTTACCCCATCATCTGGTGGTGGGCTGTTTACCCCATCTGGTGGTGGGCTGTTTACCCCATCTGGTGGTGGGGCTGTTTACCCCCATCATCTGGTGGTGGGCTGTTTACCCCATCATCTGGTGGTGGGCTGTTTACCCCATCATCTGGTGGTGGGCTGTTTACCCCATCATCTGGTGGTGGGCTGTTTACCCCATCATCTGGTGGTGGGCTGTTTACCCCATCTGGTGGTGGGCTGTTTACCCCATCTGGTGGGGAGCTGTTTACCCCATCTGGTGGTGGGCAGTTTACCCCACCATCTGGTGGGGAGCTGTTTACCCCATCTGGTGGTGGGCTGTTTACCCCATCATCTGGTGGTGGGCTGTTTACCCCATCTGGTGGTGGGCTGTTTACCCCATCTGGTGGTGGGCTGTTTACCCCACCATCTGGTGGTAACATCAACATGTAGACAGGTAGACTGACTATCATGTTGACTCTGCATCAGTACAGGCTCATCAGTTCGACAGGTGTCTATATCATAAGGCTTATCATATGCTTTGTCTCATCCACACTACCCAGACCCAGACCCAGGCTCAGACCCAGACCCAGACCCAGGCTCAGACCCAGACCCAGACCCAGACCCAGGCTCAGACCAAGACCCAGACCCAGACCCAGGCTCAGACCCAGACCCAGACCCAAGGCTCAGACCCAGGCTCAGACCCAGACCCAGACCCAGGCTCAGACCCAGACCCAGTGCATTATTTTTATGGCTGTTGGGCTGGGCGGCAGGGGAGCAGGGGAGAGGAGATCTCTGGCTAGCCACTGGCCCTTTATACTGTATTATTCATAGCAACAAAGTGGTTGATGTTAATATTTTAAATGAGTTTATGATGCTACTCTGCCCCAGAGCCCTGACGAGTCTTACAGGAGGAACATGGGGAAGGAGCAGAGAGGAGGAGGAGAGGAGAGGAGAGGAGAGGAGAGGAGAGGAGAGGAGAGGAGAGGAGAGGAGAGGAGAGGAGAGGAGAGGAGAGGAGAGGAGAGGAGAGGAGAGGAGAGGAGAGGAGAGGAGAGGAGAGGAGGAGAGGAGAGGAGAGGAGAGGAGAGACTGTGAGGTGTACAGCTGCTAGGGCTGGGGCTGAGCTACTGGGATAGCTATGGGGGGGGGTCGGGAATTTGTAGGGTTCCCAGAAGGCCTTTAGATATGGATCAGATTGAGGGTGTGTGCCAATTGGACCAACAGCCTGTAGAGAAGGAGAGGACAGGAAACACACAAGCCCAACATGTGGAGCTCAAGTGGTGCAATGCCATCCATCTATTGTGGGTGCATGATCGAAAGCTGCTGAGAGAGAGGGGAAGAGAGAAGAGAGGGATGAGAGACGAGAGAGAGAGAGAGAGAGAGAGAGAGAGAGAGAGAGAGAGAGAGAGAGAGAGAGAGAGAGGACGAGATGTGGAGGAGAGAGAGAGAAGAGAGAGAGAGAGAGAGAGAGAGAGAGAGAGAGAGAGAGAGAAAGAAAGATATATGGTTCGGAGGGCTTGGCTTTTAAATATCCTTTATTAGAAAGAAACGAGGGAGAGAGATGAGCAAGGTAGGAGAGGAGGAGATAAGTCCAGAGCGGAGCGGTGGCATTCAAGCATCATTACGTCTCTGGCACTGACTGGAGAATGAGACACAGAGACAGGAGGAGAGAGGGAGGAAAGAGCGTAAAATATTGGAGGAGTGATAGAGGAAGGGACAGGGACACACACAGGAAAGGGGAAGGAGTGTGGAGCTGACAGGGGAACAGGAATAAAGACACTGTGGGGGTCCATTGTGAGGAGGCTGAATAGAATACTATTTTAAAGAGGAGAGGAGGGCCTTTTCTGCCTGCCCCTCTGTGTGAGGGGGACAACAGAACACACACACACACTCCACACACACACACACACACACTCACTCCACACACACACACACACTCACTCCACACACACTCACGACTTTGTCTTCAGCCACTTTGTGTGTGTGGTTTGGTTTTACTATCCTTGTGGGGACCAGTGGAATAGTAAAAACAAGGCACATTCAGAGAAGTGGTTAGGGTTAGAATTAGGGTTAGAATTAGGGTTAGAATTAGGGTTAGAATTAGGGTTAGAATTAGGGGTTGGGTTAGGGTTAGAATTAGGGTTAGAATTAGGGTTAGAATTAGGGTTAGAATTAGGGGTTGGGTTAGGGTTAGAATTAGGGCTAGAATTAGGGTTAGAATTAGGGTTAGAATTAGGGTTAGAATTAGGGGTTGGGTTAGGGGTTGGGTTAGGTTTAGGGAAAATAGGATTTTGAATGTGAATCAATTGTTTGGTCCCCACAAGGTTAGTAAAACAAACGTGTGTGTTTGCGTGTGTGTGGGGGGTGTAGCCAGTTGGGGGGTGTAGCCAGTTGTAAACACATCACTGACATCGCTACACCTGTATGTCTGCTGTCTACTCCTGAATGTCAACACACACACACACACACACACACACACACACACACACACACACACACACACACACAAGGAGAACCTGCTCACTAACATCTGGAATGATAAAGGTCAGTAGCAGCATTCACACAAAAAAATCATCAGGGTCATTTCTCCCGTGCTCCGCAATTGCGGAGCCTCCGGAGGCACGCAGAGGCCAAATCAAGCTCCGTATTGCATCGCCGCGCACCTCTCAAATTTTGTAACAGTGCGGAACGCTCCGTGTAGCTCCGCTTTGACGTGATTGGTTGACGGTAGGTGGGGGGCGGTACGTCCTGTTTAAACACAAACTTACTTCCTTGACAACTTCCTTCACAATAGCTCTGATCTGTTGGAAGCCCTGACGTCCGCGGAGGCTGCATCGCAGTAAACTTCAGATGGCGGATTGACCTTGGAGAGTCTTTTAATGTCATTTAATCATTAGGGTCATTTCTCCCATGCTCAACAGTTGCTCATATTCAGGTCAGTTACTAACAGTGGAGGACTACAGTTCTTAGTTTTTTTTTTTACACCAGCCAAAAATACCAAGTCAGATTATTCTTTCTTACACATCATTTGGTTGACATTATCCTGTAGACTGGGTTTTATAAGTGGACATTTATCCCCAAGGGGCCAATACTTGGGCATTGTTAATCAGAAGCAACAGAGCAGGATGCCATAGCTACAGTGACACGCCACACACAACCATCACATCATCGATGTATGCACACGACTGTTAAGCCGCTCTGGATAAAAGCGTCTGCTAAATGGCGTATTATTTATTTATATTTATTTCAATCATAAATCACAATACATTACCGGCATGACAACTATACTGACAGGTCTCGCTATTAATGAGTTTTTTTGTGAACAATATTTGGTGTTATATTATTATTATTATATTATATATAGATTTACTATAAGACAGCAACGGGAAAAAAACAAGACGACAACAAAGATAAATCAAAATAAGAAGAATCTTGCTTTAATCTTTTTTGCCGATCACGGCCGGATCTACTAGATCCTCGGGAAGGGGTGATCCCGGATCCTAAACACCCATAACCTTTAAACCCATTTCCCTATGGCGACCGTCTCTATGGTTAAAGTATCAGGGAAATGGATCAGAGAAACGACAGCGCGTGATTGGCTAATGCTGTGGTCCGTGCTGCTCCGTGTGTGTCCTAGTGTGTGTGTGTGTCTGTGTGTGTGTGTGTGTGTGTGTGTGTGTGTGTGTGTGTCCTGTTCTGAGAGGTTTTGAGGCCATGTCTATTCCTTCATCTCCTTAGAAGAGCTTTTTGTCTTCAAAAGGCAGTTCAGCCAAGTACAGGCCGAGGGATTAACACACGGCCAAGCTGCGTGTATTTATTCTTATTTAAGCGTGTGTGTGTGGTGTGTGTGTGTGTGTGTGTGTGTGTGTGTGCGCGCGCTCTTGGGGCTTATAGATGCTGTGTGATATTTGGGGAATTAAGTAAATTTCTTTGGTGACAGAGGACATATTTAAGAGGATGTATACTTGAGGTGTGTGTGTGTGTGTGTGATGACTTGAATTCATAAAACCATAATATAGTCAAGTATTCTCCATGCATCCTCATATGCTCCCTCTTTCTTGTCTCTTCTCTCTTCTCTCTCTTCTCCCTCTCTTTTCCCTCTCTTCTCTCTCTTCTCCCTCTCTTCTCCCTCTCTTCTCTCTCTCTTTTCCCTCTCTTCTCTCTCTCTTCTCCCTCTTATCTCTCTCTCTTCTCCCTCTCTTCTCTCGCTCTTCTCCCTCTCTTCTCTCTCTCTTTTCCCTCTCTTCTCTCTCTCTTCTCCCTCTCTTCTCTCGCTCTTCTCCCTCTCTTCTCTCTCTCTTCTCCCTCTCTTCTCTCGCTCTTCTCCCTCTCTTCTCTCTCTCTTCTCTCTCTCTTCCCTCTCTTCTCTCTCTCTTCTCTCTCTCTTTTCTCTCTCTTCTCCTCTCTTCTCTCTCTCTTCTCCCTCTCTTCTCTCTCTCTTCTCCCTCTCTTCTCCCTCTCTTCTCCCTCTCTTCTCCTCTCTCTCTCTCTCTCTCTCCTCTCCTTCTCCCTCTCTTCTCTCGCTCTTCTCCCTCTCTTCTCTCTCTCTTCTCTCTCTATTTTCCCTCTCTTCTCTCTCTCTTTTCCCTCTCTTCTCTCTCTCTTATCTCTCTCTTCTCCCTCTCTTTTCATCCTATCTGGTGTATTTTTTTGTTCCTATTTCTCAAATATAGCAGTACCACCCTCTGTCATCCAGTCAAAGCACACTGCTCTCTCCTTCATCCCTTCTCTTCCATCTGCTCTCCCTCCCTTCCCTCTCTCCCTTCACCCCCTCTTCTCTCCATGACCTCTTCACTCCCTCTATCCACCCTCTCCTCATGTAGCCCTCCGTCATAGTTCGGGGATCATTCTTAAGAAGTTACCGTGGAGAATCCCATTTCTATGAGTTGTAACGGTTATTATGTCCCCATCTGCCCGGGGGTAGAAGAGAATGGTTCCTGGTGGTAGAGAATGGTTCCTGGTGGTAGAGAAAGGTGGGGGGGGGGGGGGGGGGGGGGGGGGGGGGGTGGGGAGTAGTGGGGGGGGGGAAGGGGTTCTATGCATCTGTGAGTGTTCTAAGGGTGAATTAAAGTTTGTATGTGTGTGTGTGAAGAGTGTGATTAGCTAGTGCAGCCCAGAGCCTCTCCCAACACAATCTCAGTAATGGAGCTGTGAGAGTCCACTCCAGTAGAGGTCATCAAGAGAGGTAGAAACAGCAGAGACCAGACCAGACCTCTCCACTCAGCAGAACCAAGCCCAGACCAGACCTCTCCACTCAGCAGAACCAAGCCCAGACCAGACCTCTCCACTCAGCAGAACCAAGCCCAGACCAGACCTCTCCACTCAGCAGAACCAAGCCCAGACCAGACCTCTCCACTCAGCAGAACCAAGCCCAGACCAGACCAGACCTCTCCACTCAGCAGAACCAAGCCCAGACCAGACCTCTCCACTCAGCAGAACCAAGCCCAGACCAGACCTCTCCACTCAGCAGAACCAAGCCCAGACCAGACCTCTCCACTCAGCAGAACCAAGCCCAGACCAGACCTCTCCACTCAGCAGAACCAAGCCCAGATCAGACCAGACCTCTCCACTCAGCAGAACCAAGCCCAGACCAGACCTCTCCACTCAGCAGAACCAAGCCCAGACCAGACCTCTCCACTCAGCAGAACCAAGCCCAGACCAGACCTCTCCACTCAGCAGAACCAAGCCCAGATCAGACCAGAACTCTCTACTGTAGAGGCTCTCTGGTATGGCCTCAATGACTGCTGAACTCTAACCACCTTTATAGATTTGTAGAATTTTGTAGGATAGATAGGATGGAACAGTGGGGAGGTTGGAGATACATACAGACATGTTAGGGGGACACAGACATGAAAGTGGCTTAGTGGTGTACTGTATGTATTCTGGAGCGGCCAGTCTCCTTCCTGACTGCTGTTATAGGCTATTCTCTAATGGGAGGGGCCAGTCTCCTTCCTGACTGCTGTTATAGGCTATTCTCTAATGGGAGGGGCCAGTCTCCTTCCTGACTGCTGTTATAGGCTATTCTCTAATGGGAGGGGGCCAGTCTCCTTCCTGACTGCTATTATATAGGCTATTCTCCAATGGGAGGGGCCAGTCTCCTTCCTGACTGCTGTTATAGGCTATTCTCTAATGGGAGGGGCCAGTCTCCTTCCTGACTGCTGTTATAGGCTATTCTCTAATGGGAGGGGCCAGTCTCCTTCCTGACTGCTGTTATAGGCTATTCTCTAATGGGAGGGGCCAGTCTCCTTCCTGACTGCTGTTATAGGCTATTCTCTAATGGGAGGGGCCAGTCTCCTTCCTGACTGCTGTTATAGGCTATTCTCTAATGGGAGGGGCCAGTCTCCTTCCTGACTGCTGTTATAGGCTATTCTCTAATGGGAGGGGCCAGTCTCCTTCCTGACTGCTGTTATAGGCTATTCTCTAATGGGAGGGGCCAGTCTCCTTCCTGACTGCTGTTATAGGCTATTCTCTAATGGGAGGGGCCAGTCTCCTTCCTGACTGCTGTTATAGGCTATTCTCTAATGGGAGGGGCCAGTCTCCTTCCTGACTGCTGTTATAGGCTTTTCTCTAATGGGAGGGGCCATTCTCCTTCCTGACTGCTGTTATAGGCTTTTCTCTAATGGGAGGGGCCAGTCTCCTGTTCTCTAATGGGAGGGGCCAGTCTCCTATTCTCAAATGGGAGGGGCCAGTCTCCTGTTCTCTAATGGGAGGGGCCAGTCTCCTGTTCTCTAATGGTAGGGGCCAGTCTCCTGTTCTCTAATGGGAGGGGCCAGTCTCCTGTTCTCTAATGGGAGGGGCCAGTCTCCTATTCTCTAATGGGAGGGGCCAGTCTCCTGTTCTCTAATGGGAGGGGCCAGTCTCCTATTCTCTAATGGGAGGGGCCAGTCTCCTATTCTCTAATGGGAGGGGCCAGTCTCCTATTCTCTAATGGGAGGGGCCAGTCGCCTATTCTCTAATGGGAGGGGCCAGTCTCCTGTTCTCTAATGGGAGGGGCCAGTCTCCTGTTCTCTAATGGGAGGGGCCAGTCTCCTGTTCTCTAATGGGAGGGGCCAGTCTCCTGTTCTCTAATGGGAGGGGCCAGTCTCCTATTCTCTAATGGGAG
>CM072218.1:104174121-104176621 GCA_036851935.1 Coregonus suidteri | reverse complement strand
TCCTCCTCTCTTCTGACCTGACCTGTGTGCCTCCTGGCTCTCTACCAAAAAAGCATGCTGGGAAACGGTGCGACCAACCACTCTTCTGTCCCTCAGGGGCCTAAAATACTCCATCTGCTGGTCTGGGTGTCACTTAATCCGTCTGTCAGTCTGTCTCCCCACAGGCCTCTGTCTGTCTCTGTGTGACATTGTCACACACACACACACAGACACAGACACAGAGACAGACAGACAGACAGTACATACAGACACACACACACACACACACACACAAACAGTCTCTCCCCACAGGCCTCTGTCTGTCTCAGTATGAAACATGTGAACCATGAACCACTATGAGGGTGGAAATATCCCCGTATTGCTCACCCCTCTTATACCTACCTGTCCAATCCTCTACTAGTGCCAAAAGCAGTAGGTGCTGGGGGGCATTTTGGGGTATAGAATTATAACTCATTCTAGCTCTGTAATTTTGGGACTAGTGGAAATATCCCCGTATTTCTCACACCTATCCAATCCTCTCAGATCTACCTGGAGGCAGCTCTGCAGAGTGGTCGCTAGCTGGCACAGCCACAAAGTCATAACATCTGATTTTAAACCTAACCTTAATCCTAACCTTAACCAAACTCCTAACCCTAATGGCTAACCATAACCTTAAATTAAAACCAAAAAGCATATTTTTACAATATAGACAATTTTGACTTTGCAGCTGGCCCAACTAGTGAAAATCGCTCAGTTCTGCCTCCGGGGGCAAGATGTATGACAATTAACGTCAACCTGCACATGGGCCTGGGATCTAGGCCTATAGTGAGAAGCTACAGTGTCTGGCATGAAACAGGAATACAGAGTAGCAGACCTAAAGGTGAAAGTAACTGTCCAGTGTTTACAGATTTCTATTAAATATGACCTATAATTTATTACAATATGAGTGAAATAGTTTTCCTTCCAAAAAATTGTAATTAAGTATGTTAAAAAGCAGCTTTTCTGTGTTGGAATGGTGTGGGCGTACCCCAACAACAGGATGATGTGGGCGTATACCGGTCATTAAAAATATGAATGCGAGTAGATCGCTGATTGGCCAGCTCATCCTCCTCAGGACGGTGACATCATCTTCTATGAGGAAATAGCAGACATTTTATAAACGGTCTGTTTGAGATACAAGTTTGAGGTGTTTTTTTATTTTTATTTTTTATGATTTTTTCTCTCTCAAATTTATGCTTTGGGATGTGTCAACAACATTATTTAGGTATGAGTTAACAGAATATTAACTTTTAAAAGCGTGATTTTTCACAGGACAGCTACTTTAAAACTCCAGACAGACACCACTGTTTCTTCAGTGTTTAATGATCTTCTAGAACTACATTTACCCATCTACCTATCCATATACAGTGGGGGAAAAAAGTATTTAGTCAGCCACCAATTGTGCAAGTTCTCCCACTTAAAAAGATGAGAGAGGCCTGTAATTTTCATCATAGGTACACGTCAACTATGACAGACAAATTGAGGAAAAAAAATCCAGAAAATCACATTGTAGGATTTTTTATGAATTTATTTGCAAATTATGTTGGAAAATAAGTATTTGGTCACCTACAAACAAGCAAGATTTCTGGCTCTCACAGACCTGTAACTTCTTCTTTAAGAGGCTCCTCTGTCCTCCACTCGTTACCTGTATTAATGGCACCTGTTTGAACTTGTTATCAGAATAAAAGATACCTGTCCACAACCTCAAACAGTCACACTCCAAAACTCCACTATGGCCAAGACCAAAGAGCTGTCAAAGGACACCAGAAACAAAATTGTAGACCTGCACCAGGCTGGGAAGACTGAATCTGCAATAGGTAAGCAGCTTGGTTTGAAGAAATCAACTGTGGGAGCAATTATTAGGAAATAGAAGACATACAAGACCACTGATAATCTCCCTCGATCTGGGGCTCCACGCAAGATCTCACCCCGTGGGGTCAAAATGATCACACAAGAACGGTGAGCAAAAATCCCAGAACCACACGGGGGGACCTAGTGAATGACCTGCAGAGAGCTGGGACCAAAAGTAACAAAGCCTACCATCAGTAACACACTACGCCGCCAGGGACTCAAATCCTGCAGTGACAGACGTGTCCCCTGCTTAAGCCAGTACATGTCCAGGCCCATCTGAAGTTTGCTAGAGTGCATTTGGATGATCCAGAAGAGGATTGGGAGAATGTCATATGGTCAGATGAAACCAAAATATAACTTTTTGGTAAAAAACTCAACTCGTCGTGTTTGGAGGACAAAGACTGCTGAGTTGCATCCAAAGAACACCATACCTACTGTGAAGCATGGGGGTGGAAACATCATGCTTTGGGGCTGTTTTTCTGCAAAGGGACCAGGACGACTGATCCGTGTAAAGGAAAGAATGAATGGGGCCATGTATCGTGAGATTTTGAGTGAAAACCTCCTTCCATCAGCAAGGGCATTGAAGATGAAACGTGGCTGGGTCTTTCAGCATGACAATGATCCCAAACAC
>CM072218.1:104149121-104169121 GCA_036851935.1 Coregonus suidteri | reverse complement strand
GGTGGAGAGGGAGAGAGGTGGAGAGGGAGAGGGGGAGAGCGGTGGAGAGGGAGAGAGGTGGAGAGGGAGAGAGGTGGAGAGGGAGAGAGGGAGAGAGGTGGAGAGGTGGAGAGGGAGAGAGGTGGAGAGGGAGAGAGGGAGAGAGGTGGAGGGGGAGATAGGGAGAGAGGTGGAGAGGGAGAGAGGTGGAGAGGGAGAGGTGGAGAGGGAAAGAGGGAGAGTGGTGGAGAGGGAGAGAGGGAGAGTGGTGGAGAGGGGGAGCGGTGGAGAGGGAGAGGGGAGAGAGGTGGAGCGGGAGAGAGGGGGAGAGGTGGAGAGGGAGAGAGGGAGAGGGAAAGAGGGAGAGTGGTGGAGAGGGAGAGAGGGAGAGTGGTGGAGAGGGGGAGCGGTGGAGAGGGAGAGGGGAGAGAGGTGGAGCGGGAGAGAGGGGGGAGAGGTGGAGAGGGAGAGAGGGAGAGAGGTGGAGAGGGAGAGCGGTGGAGAGGGAGAGAGGTGGAGAGGGAGAGAGGTGGAGAGGGAGAGAGGGAGAGTGGTGGAGAGGGAGAGAGGTGGAGAGGGAGAGAGGGAGAGAGGTGGAGAGGGAGAGCGGTGGAGAGGGAGGAGAGGGAGAGAGGTGGAGAGGGAGAGAGGGTGGAGAGGGAGAGAGGTGGAGAGGGAGAGAGGGAGAGAGGTGGAGAGGGAGAGCGGTGGAGAGGGAGAGAGGGAGAGAGAGGTGGAGAGGGAGAGAGGTGGAGAGGGAGAGAGGTGGAGAGGGAGGAGAGGTGGAGAGAGGGAGAGAGGTGAGAGGGGTGGAGAGGGAGGCGAGGGAGAGAGGTGGAGAGGGAGAGAGGGAGAGTGGTGGAGAGGGAGAGAGGTGGAGAGGGAGAGAGGGAGAGAGGTGGAGAGGGAGAGCGGTGGAGAGGGAGAGAGGTGGAGAGGGAGAGAGGGAGAGTGGTGGAGAGGGAGAGAGGTGGAGAGGGAGAGAGGGAGAGAGGTGGAGAGGGAGAGCGGTGGAGAGGGAGAGAGGGAGAGAGGTGGAGAGGGAGAGAGGTGGAGAGGGAGAGTGGTGGAGAGGGAGAGAGGGAGAGAGGTGGAGAGGGAGAGAGGGAGAGAGCCTACGCCTTCACTATGGTGAATGACTAAAACAATACAGAAATACACTACAGAAAAAGACGGAACAGCACGTCAGACATCAGCTCAATGTAATTGAAGAATCCATAGAATCTAACCATCTCTGGTAAAATTGGAAAACACTAAACAAACAACAACATGAAGAGTTATCTATCCAAAACAGAGATGTATGGGTAAACCACTTCTCCAATCTTTTTGGCTCAATATCAAAGAACAAACTGCAAAAACATATACACTACCGTTCAAAAGTTTGGGGTCAATTAGAAATATCCTTGTTTTCGAAAGAAAAGCATTTTTTTCGTCCATTAAAATAACATCAAATTGATCAGAAATACAGTGTAGACATTGGTAATGTTGTAAATGGCTATTGTAGCTGGAAACGGCTGATTTTTAATGGAGGCCCATTATCAGCAACCATCAGTCCTGTGTTCCAATGGTACGTTGTGTTTGCTAATCCAAGTTTATCATTTTAAAAGGCTAATTGATCATTAGAAAACCCTTTTGCAAGTATGTAAGCACAGCTGAAAACTGTTGTGCTGATTAAGAAGCAATAAAACTGGCCTTCTTGAGACTAGTTGAGTATCTGGAACATCAGCAATTGTGGGTTCGATTACAGGATCAAAATGGCCAGAAAGAACTTTCTTCTGAAACTTGTCAGTCTATTCTTGTTCTGAGAAATGAAGGCTATTCCATGCGAGAAATCGCCAAGAAACTGAAGATCTCGTACAACGCTGTGTACTACTCCCTTCACAGAACAGCGCAAACTGGCTCTAACCAGAATAGAAAGAGGAGTGGGAGGCCCCGGTGCACAACTGAGCAAGAGGACAAATACATTAGAGTGTCTAGTTTGAGAAACAGACGCCTCACAGGTCCTCAACTGGCAGCTTCATTAAATAGTACTGTATTGGAAAATTCTCTGCATTATCATTAACAGCCGACTTGTACATTTCTCCAGTGAAAACAATGTACTGAGCAAATGTCAAATTAGCTTTTTACCAAATTACCGTAAAACAGACCACATATTCACCCTGCATACCCTAATTGACAAATACATTTAAAAAAAAATGTTGACTCAATTTGCCATGAAGGTCTGCTATACAAATTGATGGAAAGCGGTGTTGGTGGAAAAACATACGACATTATAAAATCCATGTACACAAACAACAAGTGTGCAGTTAGAATTGGCAATAAATAAATAAAAATCCACAGGGCCGTGGGGTGAGACAGGGATGCAGCTTGAGCCCCACCCTCTTCAACATATATATATATATATACAGTGGGGAGAACAAGTATTTGATACACTGCCGATTTTGCAGGCTATCCTACTTACAAAGCATGTAGAGGTCTGTAATTTTTATCATAGGTACACTTCAACTGTAAGAGACGGAATCTAAAACAAAAATCCAGAAAATCACATTGTATGATTTTTAAGTAATTAATTTGCATTTTATTGCATGACATGAGTATTTGATACATCAGAAAAGCAGAACTTAATATTTGGTACAGAAACCTTTGTTTGCAATTACAGAGATCATACGTTTCCTGTAGGTCTTGACCAGGTTTGCACACACTGCAGCAGGGATTTTGGCCCACTCCTCCATACAGACCTTCTCCAGATCCTTCAGGTTTCGGGGCTGTCGCTGGGCAATACGGACTTTCAGCTCCCTCCAAAGATTTTCTATTGGGTTCAGGTCTGGAGACTGGCTAGGCCACTCCAGGACCTTGAGATGCTTCTTATGGAGCCACTCCTTAGTTGCCCTGGCTGTGTGTTTCGGGTCGTTGTCATGCTGGAAGACCCAGCCACGACCCATCTTCAATGCTCTTACTGAGTGAAGGAGGTTGTTGGCCAAGATCTCGCGATACATGGCCCCATCCATCCTCCCCTCAATACGGTGCAGTCGTCCTGTCCCCTTTGCAGAAAAGCATCCCCAAAGAATGATGTTTCCACCTCCATGCTTCACGGTTGCGATGGTGTTCTTGGGGTTGTACTCATCCTTCTTCTTCCTCCAAACACGGCGAGTGGAGTTTAGACCAAAAAGCTATATTTTTGTCTCATCAGACCACATGACCTTCTCCCATTCCTCCTCTGGATCATCCAGATGGTCATTGGCAAACTTCAGACGGGCCTGGACATGCGCTGGCTTGAGCAGGGGGACCTTGCGTGCGCTGCAGGATTTTAATCCATGACGGCGTAGTGTGTTTACTAATGGTTTTCTTTGAGACTGTGGTCCCAGCTCTCTTCAGGTCATTGACCAGGTCCTGCCGTGTAGTTCTGGGCTGATCCCTCACCTTCCTCATGATCATTGATGCTCCACGAGGTGAGATCTTGCATGGAGCCCCAGACCGAGGGTGATTGACCATCATCTTGAACTTCTTCAATTTTCTAATAATTGCGCTAACAGTTGTTGCCTTCTCACCAAGCTGCTTGCCTATTGTCCTGTAGCCCATCCAGCCTTGTGCAGGTCTACAATTTTATCCCTGATGTCCTTACACAGCTCTCTGGTCTTGGCCATTGTGGAGAGGTTGGAGTCTGTTTGATTGAGTGTGTGGACAGGTGTCTTTTATACAGGTAACGTGTTCAAACAGGTGCAGTTAATACAGGTAATGAGTGGAGAACAGGATGGCTTCTTAAAGAAAAACTAACAGGTCTGTGAGAGCCGGAATTCTTACTGGTTGGTAGGTGATCAAATACTTAAGTCATGCAATAAAATGCAAATTAATTACTTAAAAATCATACAATGTGATTTTCTGGATTTTTGTTTTAGATTCTGTCTCTCACAGTTGAAGTGTACCTATGATACAAATTACAGACCTCTACATGCTTTGTAAGTAGGAAAACCTGCAAAATCGGCAGTGTATCAAATACTTGTTCTCCCCACTGTATATATTTTCAATGTAGTTTTGATGACGTGCACGTGCACGTGCGCACCATTACATGACTAGTAGACCACTGATGACTTGTTGTTTATGTTGACCAATCAAAGTGGCAAAGAGGCTCAATGTGTAGCAATTGGAGTGAGAGTTCACTAATGCAATGCAAGATGGAATACAATTACGGAGTTAAAAGTTGGCGAAATGAGAGTGAGTCGGCTACAACGAGGAACCAACAGGTAGGCTGTTGTTTTATCTGAATGGGGCTGGGGAGAAAGCGCAGCATTTGGCCTCAATTAGCCCTAGCTAGCTACTCCAGTCAAGACAGACACTGTTCTATGGGATGATAAATAACATTGTGGCTGCTACAAGTTAGCTAGTTTTGCTTGTAGACGAGTTCCCTTGGCGTCTGCTCGCTTAATTAAAAAAAAAAATGTGTGTGTATTTAACCCCTTATTTTTAGGCCCTAAACTATCTCCATATATACTTCCATTAATTTTTTTAACTGGTACCCGGCTACCTTCAGACTAGTGGGGCTTGTGGGTGTCCTAGAGCAAACCGACATGTGCGTGAGCGTGTCACCTTTCCACAGAGTGTGTAGCTCAAACAGTTCAGACGCTACAGACAGAAGTTGGCAGATCGGATGTACCGACTTCAGACGAGTCCAGCGATGCTCGTATTTGTGAGTCTCATCTTTCCATAGAGAGGTAATAGTTTGTGGGCAAAACCGTTCGGATGCTACAGACGTTTTTCGTGAGAAAAGACCAATTTTTCGGGACGTCTCATGGTCAGACAAACACCGCTCTAGCTCTGCCACCTTTCACCGCAGATGAGGAAGTGTTACAGATGCAGTGGATTGAGACGCATCCAATGCAAAAACAGATATCTCTAGCTTAAACTGACGGATTTTGATGGGGATTATTCTATTATGCTTTATTATGCTAATTCGATTCTGTGAAGGGAGCTAATTCGACTCTAGGGGGTACTCTTAATCAGTACCTGCGACAAATCAATACTTGGAGTCAAATATTTATGTAACATCGTCCCAAAAATTATAGCGCGATATGTAACTGGATCGATTTTTTTCCCCCCATCACTGCCGTTTACCTCCTGTATGATCCACTGGGAGAGGTAAACAGCCCCAGTCTACTTCTACTGTTTTAATAGGCCGTATCTTGTATTTACAGTGACACTAACACAGGCACGGCACTGATCCAGGAATGATATACACAGCCTCTCCGTTCGTTCATGTTAAGTACAGAATCATGAAGCTTCTACTGGCTGGTATTTCAGTCCTGCCTGGCCTGTGTGTAAATGAGTAGTATTTGTGAACAGATTTTTTTTTAACGCTGAGATGAAGACTATTGACTCTATGACTCGGCCTCTAATTGATCGAAGGCACAAATTGCATTGTGGTAATCGAATGGCTATTGGTGGGCTTGTTCAGAGGCACTTTAACACCAGGAAGTGATCGCAGCAGAATGGTTGCTCTGTGACATTACTGTCTCTTCCCGACTCCTTAGAAGTGCTGATGGCAGCGTGCCCTCGCCAGAAGGCGTTTTTACTGACTGTGCAGAGTACATGATGATTGTACAATTTTTTTTATTTCTGGTGTGTTTGTGAACGCTTACTGGAAATGCGGTTAGGCGTATACGTATTAGTTTTCCTTTGTGCTTTTGAGTTGTTGAAAGAGTGAGGAAGGGGGAGATATTGTTGAAAAATACTGAAAAGAGATGTGCAACACATGCCTTTTATTAGGTTGCTAACTTCATTACTACTATGCAGCTGTAAGTTCCAGGGACAATAGACTACTCAGCACAAAGACCACCAGTGACCCTTAGCTCCACCCATCCTGACCTCTAACCGCTAACCTCTGACCTCCAGGCCACACAGGGCCAGCCAGGCAGCGCTGAGGAACGTGAGGAAGAGGAGCGAGCGGCAACCTCATACTCGCTTTTGTCGCCTCCCTCCATTTTCTCTGTGATCTAACAAGGCATTCACAATAGTCGTTTTGATGTGAAAGCATGTCATTTAGGTCGATTGGTTAAGTTCTGGGGATGGTTGCATAACACTAGTTAAAGGGAAAGTTCAAGATTTTGGCAACCCTTTTTTTTCGACTTACCCAGAGTCAGATCAACTGAACGATGCAATTTATACAGTGCATTCGGAAAGTATTCAGACCCCTTGACTTTTTCCACATTTTGTTACGTTACAGCCTTATTCTAAAATGGATTACATTAAGTCTCATAGCAAAGGGTCTGAATACTTATGTAAATGTGATATTTCAGTTGATATATTTTAATACATTTGCTATTATGGGGTATTGTGTGTAGATTGATGAGGGAAAAAAATTAATTTAATCCATTTTAGAATAAGGCTGTAACGTAACAAAATGTGGAAAAAAAAGTCAAGGAGTCTGAATACTTTCCAAATGCACTGTATGTCTCTGCTCTCTTGAAGGAAGTTGATGCTAGTTAGCTAGTTAGCAATCGCTCCACTAATTACCTTCAACTTCTTTCAAACTGCACGCAGAGACATACAAATCTTGAACTCTGCCTTAAAACGATTCTATGGTGCATGTCTTATTTTTTTGCTTTTAGACTATTCTAATTTCAGCTCGACTTTGAATGAATGTTGAAGGACTGTTAAAATCATGGCTGACTTGGACGTTGGTGGATTGTTAGTTGGTTTCCATTCTCACTTAGCTCACAGAGCGATGGCACAATGATCCTGCTCTGGCATATTGGGATTGGAGGGATGGGGTAGAGGTGAACTCTGGGATTTGTATACAACAGGTTTGATAATAGTGAGGTAGAGCTGGGCTGGGATAGCATAAGGGATTTATCTAGGTTTGATAACAGGTATAAGGTTCACCTTGAGCTCTAACCTCTTTTTCAAAACACCATTCAAAACACCCCCCCCCCCCCTCCTCTCTCTCTCTCTCTCTCTCTCTCTCTCTCTCTCTCTCTCTCTTTCACACAGACACTCTCTCATATGATAACCCCCCCCACCCACACACACACACACAGCTCCTCAATTCGATCAGGACCAGTCTCCCCCTGCTCCCCTCCCTCCCTTTAGGTTTATTCTGGGGATTATTCTGACCTAATCTCTTTAATTCAGATTAGATTTGGTGTTATTATTATTGCTCTGTCCATTCTGTCCAGTGTGTGTGTGTGTGTGTGTCTGTGTGTGTGTCTGTCCAGCCTGGTGGATAAACCTACTGACAGACGTCCATGGTGCCTGGACCACTCTGTTTGAGAGAATTGATTAAAATGACTGACCACTGACCCAGATTTGAAGGCTGAGCAAAATAGATGAATACTGTGTCATAGAAACTTATATTATATTGTAGTTCCCATGAACGGCAATATTTCTGTGTGGTGTTGTGTTGTGTTGTGTTGTGTTGCTGCAGTTTTGTGCCAAAACAATCTACGAACATAACTGAAGCACATCCATTGTAACGGTGTGCGTGCAGGCTTGTGTGCGTGCGTGTGTGTGCGTGTGTGTACGTACGTGTGCGTGCGTGCGTGTGTGTACGTGTGCGTGCGTGCGTGTGTGTGTACGTGTGTGTGCGTGCGTGTGTGTACGTGCGTGTGTGTACGTGTGCGTGCGTGTGTGTGTGTGTGCGTGTGTGTGCGTGCGTGTGTGTGCGTGTGTGTGCGTGTGTGTGTGTACGTGCGTGTGTGTGTGTACGTGTGCGTGAGTGTGTGTGCGTACATACATGTGCGTGCGTGTGTGTGTGTGCGTGCGTGTGTGTACGTGTGCGTGCATGTGTGCGTTGTCTGTACATCTGAAAAGTGGAATGCAGGAATGTTTGTCTTTGTGATGGCACCATTCCTGACCCCTACCAACACTGTTGTTTGCTTTGCTTGTTTGTTTTTGCTCAATTAAGATGAATAATGGAGTGTGTGTGTGTGTGTGTGTGTGTGTGTGTGTGTGTGTGTGTGTGTGTGTGTGTGTGTGTGTGTGTGTGTGTGTGTGTGTGTGTGTGTGTGTGTGTGTGTGTGTGTGTGTGTGTGTGTGTGTGTGTGTGTGTGAATAATGGAGTGAGATCAGAGAACACAGCACTATGATGTCACGGGGCGGGAGAGGGGTGGAAAGAGAGAGAGGGGGGAAAGAGAGAGAGGGGTGGAAAGAGAGAGGGGGGGGAAAGAGAGAGAGGGGGGAAAGAGAGAGAGGGGGTAGAAGAGAGGGGGAAGAAGAAAGAGGGGGAGAAGAGAGAGAGGGGAGAAAGAGAGAGAGGGGGACGCGAGAGAGAGGCGTGGAAAGAGAGAGAGGGGGAGAAGAGAGAGGGGGAGAAGAGAGAGAGGGGGGAGATGAGAGAGGGGGAGAAGAGAGGGGGGAAGAGAGAGAGGGGGGAGATGAGAGAGAGGGGGAGAAGAGAGCGAGGGGGGAAGAGAGAGAGGAGGGAGAAAAGAGAGAGGGGGAGAAGAGAGAGAGGGGGTGAAGAGAGAGGCGGGGAAAGAGAGAGAGGCGGGGAAGAGAGAGAGGGGGAGAAGAGAGAGGGGGAGAAGAGAGAGAGGGGAGAAGAGAGGGGGAAGAGAGAGAGGGGGGAGATGAGAGAGAGAGGGGGAGAAAAGAGCGAGGGGGGAAGAGAGAGAGGGGGAGAAGAGAGAGGGGGGGGGGAAGAGAGAGAGAGGGGGAGAAGAGAGAGGGAGACTCATGATCTTGTATTCAGATCCCCATTAGCTGTTGAAGAAGCAGAAGCTATTCTTCGTGGGGTCCACACAAAACAGAGCATGACAAAATACAGATCACTAATGGCATAACAGCAACACAAATTTTAACCAAGAACACTACGACTAAAGAACACTACGACTAAAGAACACTACGTCTAAAGAACACTACGTCTAAAGAACACTACGTCTAAAGAACACTACGACTAAAGAACACTACGACTAAGGAACACTACGACTAAAGAACACTACGACTAAAGAACACTACGTCTAAAGAACACTACGTCTAAAGAACACTACAACTAAAGAACACTACGACTAAAGAACACTACGTCTAACGAACACTACGTCTAAAGAACACTACGTCTAAAGAACACTACGACTAAAGAACACTACGTCTAAAGAACACTACGTCTAACGAACACTACGTCTAAAGAACACTACGTCTAAAGAACACTACGTCTAAAGAACACTACGACTAAAGAACACTACGACTAAGGAACACTACGACTAAAGAACACTACGACTAAAGAAACACTACGTCTAAAGAACACTACGTCTAAAGAACACTACGTCTAAAGAACACTACGACTAAAGAACACTACGACTAAAGAACACTACGTCTAAAGAACACTACGACTAAAGAACACTACGTCTAAAGAACACTACGTCTAAAGAACACTACGTCTAAAGAACACTACGACTAAAGAACACTACGTCTAAAGAACACTACGTCTAAAGAACACTACGTCTAAAGAACACTACGTCTAAAGAACACTACGACTAAAGAACACTACGACTAAGGAACACTACGACTAAAGAACACTACGACTAAAGAACACTACGTCTAAAGAACACTACGTCTAAAGAACACTACGACTAAAGAACACTACGACTAAAGAACACTACGTCTAACGAACACTACGTCTAAAGAACACTACGTCTAAAGAACACTACGACTAAAGAAACACTACGTCTAAAGAACACTACGTCTAACGAACACTACGTCTAAAGAACACTACGTCTAAAGAACACTACGTCTAAAGAACACTACGACTAAAGAACACTACGACTAAGGAACACTACGACTAAAGAACACTACGACTAAAGAACACTACGTCTAAAGAACACTACGTCTAAAAAACACTACGTCTAAAGAACACTACGACTAAAGAACACTACGACTAAAGAACACTACGTCTAAAGAACACTACGACTAAAGAACACTACGTCTAAAGAACACTACGTCTAAAGAACACTACGTCTAAAGAACACTACGACTAAAGAACACTACGTCTAAAGAAACACTACGTCTAAAGAACACTACGTCTAAAGAACACTACGTCTAAAGAACACTACGTCTATAGAACACTACGACTAAGGAACACTACGACTAAAGAACACTACGACTAAAGAACACTACGTCTAAAGAACACTACGTCTAAAGAACACTACGACTAAAGAACACTACGACTAAAGAACACTACGTCTAACGAACACTACGTCTAAAGAACACTACGTCTAAAGAACACTACGACTAAAGAACACTACGTCTAAAGAACACTACGTCTAACGAACACTACGTCTAAAGAACACTACGTCTAAAGAAACACTATGTCTAAAGAACACTACGACTAAAGAACACTACGACTAAGGAACACTACGACTAAAGAACACTACGACTAAAGAACACTACGTCTAAAGAACACTACGTCTAAAGAACACTACGTCTAAAGAACACTACGACTAAAGAACACTACGACTAAAGAACACTACGTCTAAAGAACACTAAGACTAAAGAACACTACGTCTAAAGAACACTACGTCTAAAGAACACTACGTCTAAAGAACACTACGACTAAAGAACACTACGTCTAAAGAACACTACGTCTAAAGAACACTACGTCTAAAGAACACTACGTCTAAAGAACACTACGTCTAAAGAACACTACGACTAAAGAACACTACGACTAAAGAACACTACGACTAAAGAACACTACGACTAAAGAACACTACGTCTAAAGAACACTACGTCTAAAGAACACTACGACTAAAGAACACTACGACTAAAGAACACTACGTCTAAAGAACACTACGACTAAGGAACACTACGTCTAAAGAACACAACGTCTAAAGAACACTACGACTAAAGAACACTACGACTAAAGAACACTACGTCTAAAGAACACAACGACTAAAGAACACTACGACTAAAGAACACTACGTCTAAAGAACACTACGTCTAAAGAACACTACGTCTAAAGAACACTACGACTAAAGAACACTACGTCTAAAGAACACTACGTCTAAAGAACACTACGTCTAAAGAACACTACGACTAAAGAACACTACGACTAAAGAACACTACGTCTAAAGAACACTACGTCTAAAGAACACTACGTCTAAAGAACACTACGTCTAAAGAACACTACGACTAAAGAACACTACGTCTAAAGAACACTACGTCTAAAGAACACTACGACTAAAGAACACTACAACTAAAGAACACTACGACTAAAGAACACTACGACTAAAGAACACTACGTCTAAAGAACACTACGTCTAAAGAACACTACGACTAAAGAACACTACGTCTAAAGAACACGACTACGACTAAAGAACACTACGTCTAAAGAACACTACGTCTAAAGAAACACTACGTCTAAAGAACACTACGACTAAAGAACACTACGACTAAAGAACACTACGTCTAAAGAACACTACGTCTAAAGAACACTACGTCTAAAGAACACTACGTCTAAAGAACACTACGACTAAAGAACACTACGTCTAAAGAACACTACGTCTAAAGAACACTACGACTAAAGAACACTACGACTAAAGAACACTACGTCTAAAGAACACTACGTCTAAAGAACACTACATCTAAAGAACACTACGACTAAAGAACACACTACGTCTAAAGAACACTACGACTAAAGAACACTACGTCTAAAGAACACTACGTCTAAAGAAACACTACGTCTAAAGAACACTACGACTAAAGAACACTACGACGTCTAAAGAACACTACGTCTAAAGAACACTACGTCTAAAGAACACTACGACTAAAGAACACTACGACGTTTAAAGAAACACTACGTCTAAAGAACACTACGTCTAAAGAACACTACGACTAAAGAACACTACGTCTAAGGAACACTACGTCTAAAGAACACTACGTCTAAAGAACACTACGACTAAAGAAACACTACAACTAAAGAACACTACGACTAAGGAACACTACGACTAAAGAAACACTACGACTAAAGAACACTACGGACTAAAGAACACTACGTCTAAAGAACACTACGTCTAAAGAACACTACGTCATTGCTCTATATACACTCTTAGAAAAAAAGGTGCTATCTAGAACCTGAAAGGGTTATTCGCTGTCCCAATAATATAACCTTTTGAAGAACCCTTTTTGGTTCCAGGTAGAACCCTTTTTGGTTCCAGGTAGAACCCTTTTTGGTTCCAGGTAGAACCCTTTTTGGTTCCAGGTAGAACCCTTTTGGGGTTCAATGTAGAACCCTTTTCCACAGAGGGTTTTACATGGAACCCAAAAGGGTTCAACCTGGAACAACCGAAGAACCCTTTTGGAACCCTTTTTTCTAAGAGTGTAGTACTGTGCGTGTCCCAGAGTCTGTTCTGGACTTGGGGACTGTGAAGAGACCCCCTGATTGCGTGTCTTGTGGGGTATGTGTGTTTTTTTTTAGCGGTGTGTTAACTGAGAGAGGGGGTTAGAGAGAGCGATAGCACGCTGGCGATATTTTTGGTCTCTTCTGATTCCTAATGGGGCCACATAACATGCTGCTTGGCCAAACAAAGGACAGAGTATGCATCATAGGAGGAGTGCAGGCCAGGCGTTGTCCGTACGCTGTCCTTTGTTTGGCCAAGCAGCACTTTATGTGGCCCATTAGGAATATGAAAAGATTGAGTGAGGAGGAATGTTTGCGTATTGCGGCCCCCTTGGGGTGGATCTGGGACGGGCCCTCTCAATATACATTTCATTACTTCCATCTCATCTCTGAGGAGATCCAGAGTGTGTTCTCTCTCTCTCTCTCTCTCTCTCTCTCTCTCTCTCTCTCTCTCTCTCTCTCTCTCTCTCTCTCTCTCTCTCTCTCTCTCTCTCTCTCTCTCTCTCTCTCTCTCTCTCTCTCTCTCTCTCTCTCTCTCTCTCTCCTCCTCTCTCTCTCTCCTCTCTCTCTCTCTCTCTCTCTCTCTCTCTCTCTCTCTCTCTCTCTCTCTCTCTCTCTCTCTCTCTCTCTCTCTCCTCTCTCTCTCTCCTCTCTCTCTCTCCTCTCTCTCTCTCTCTCTCTCTCTCTCTCTCTCTCTCTCTCTCTCTCTCTCTCTCTCACTGAGATGTGTCCTATTACAAGGTGTGGAGATCAATATGGTCCATTTACTGTAGAACAGACCAGCTCAATAATCACCTCACCACTGGATGAGCTGCTACTCCTCTCTACACTAGAACCCTAATATATAATATGTGCCATTTAGCAGACGCTTTTATCCAAATTGTACGTACAGGTGCTCAATTTGGTAGAGCATGGCACTTGTAACGCCAGGGTAGTGGGTTCGATCCCCGGGACCACCCATACGTAAAAATGTATGCACACATGACTGTAAGTCGCTTTGGATAAAAGCGTCTGCTAAATGGCATATTATTATTATTATTATTATTATTATTATTAGGTGGTCCCGGTAATCGAACCCACTATCCTGGCGTTGCAAGCACCATGCTCGACCAACTGAGATCCAGAGGATCACTGGAACCCTGTGTGTAGACAGGCAAACATCTTGTTCTGTTTCTCCCTCAGAAGGACTGTGTTGTGTTGTGACTGACTGGCTTGGAGCCGGGCCGTGGAAGCTCCATGGGAGCTGGAGCCTGGGACGGGTACAGGTCAGTGGTCTAAGGCAGTGGAAGCTCCATGGGAGCTGGAGCCTGGGACGGGTACAGGTCAGTGGTCTAAGGCCGTGGAAGCTCCATGGGAGCTGGAGCCTGGGACGGGTACAGGTCAGTGGTCTAAGGCAGTGGAAGCTCCATGGGAGCTGGAGCCTGGGACGGGTACAGGTCAGTGGTCTAAGGCAGTGAGGCAATAGACAGGCGCACACACACACAGGTCTGGAGCCTGGGACAGGTAAAGGGGAGAGTTCAGAGCCAGTGGAGCTTTGGAGGTGAAAACACTGTTGCTCAGACTTACCCCACTGCTTGTCCTCCCCCGATCCCAGCAAGCCGCTCAGACTTACCCCACTGCTTGTCCTCCCCCGATCCCAGCAAGCCGCTCAGACTTACCCCACTGTTTGTCCTCTTCCATCACAGCAAGCCGCTCAGACTTACCCCACTGCTTGTCCTCCCCCGATCCCAGCAAGCCGCTCAGACATTAGATAACGTCCCACAAACATTCAAAGAATGTTTTTGATCATCAAATATAGTTTTTCTAAGTCAATGTTTAAAGTGAATATCCATGTAATGTTCTCCTAACGTTCACTAAAATGTTGTTCACAACAACGACCACCACAGAACATTTCCCTAAGGTTCTTCCAGGATACTACAGCCAGCATACTACAAGATACTACAAATCAAATCAAATGTATTTGTCACATGCGCCAGATATAGTGAAATGCTTACTTACAAGCCCTTAACCAACAATGCAGTTTTAAGACAATTAAGTGTTAAGTAAAAAAAAAAAAGGAGAAATAAAAAATAAAATAAAGAAATAATTAAAGAGCAGCAGTAAAATAACAGTAGTGAGGCTATATACATTGGGTACCGGTACAGAGTCAAATGTGCGGGGCCACAGGTTAGTCGAGGTAATGAGGTAATATGGACATGTAGGTTGAGTTAAAGTGACTATGCATAGATAATAAACAGCGAGTAGCAGCAGTGTAAAAACAGTGGGTGGGTGGTGGTGGTGGTGGGGGGGGGGGGGGGGGGGGGGGGGGGGGGGGGGTGCAAATAGTCCGGGTAGCCATATGATTAGCTGTTCAGGAGTCTTATGGCTTGGGGGTAGAAGCTTTTTGGACCTAGACTTGGCGCTCCGGTACCGCTTGCCGTGCGGTAGCAGAGAGAACAGTCTATGACTAGTGTGGCTGGAGTCTTTTACCATTTTTAGGGCCTTCCTCTCTGACACTGCCTGGAATAGAGGTCCTGGATGGCAGGAAGCTTCCCCCCAGTGATGTACTGGGCCGTACACACTACCCTCTGTAGTGCCTTGCGGTAGGAGGCCGAGCAGTTGCCATACCAGGCAGTGATGCAACCAGTCAGGATGCTCTCGATGGTGCAGCTGTAGAACCTTTTGAGGATCTGAGGACCCATGCCAAATCTTTTCAGTCTCCTGAGGGGGAAGAGGCTTTGTCGTGCCCTCTTCACGACTGTCTTTGTGTGTTTGGACCATGATAGTTCGTTGGTGATGTGGACACCAAGGAACTTGAAGCTCTCAACCTGCTCCACTACAGCCCCGTCGATGAGAATGGGGGCGTGCTCAGTCCTCTTTTTCCTGTATTCCACAATCATCTCCTTTGTCTTGATCATGTTGAGGGAGAGGTTGTTGTCCTGGCACCACACGGCCAGGTCTTGACCTCCTCCCTATAGGCTGTCTCATTGTTGTCAGTGATCAGGCCTACCACTGTTGTGTCATCGGCAAACTTAATGATGGTGTTGGAGTCGTGCTGCAGTCATGGGTGAACAGGGAGTACAGGAGTGGACTGAGCACGCACCCCCTGACGGGCCCCCGTGTTGAGGATCAGCGTGGCAGATGTGTTGTTACCTACCCTTACCACCTGGGGGCGGCCCGTCAGGAAGTCCAGGATCCAGTTGCAGAGGGAGGTGTTTAGTCCCAGGGTCCTTAGCTTAGTGATGCCCTTTGAGGGCACTATGGTGTTGAACGCTGAACTGTAGTCAATGAATAGCATTCTCACGTAGTTGTTCCTTTTGTCCAGGTGGGAAAATGCAGTGTGGAGTGCAATAGAGATTGCATCATCTGTGGATCTGTTGGGGCAGTATGCAAATTGGAGTGAGTCAAGGGTTTCTGGGATAATGGTGTTGATGTGAGCCATGACCAGCCTTTCAAAGCACTTCATGGCTACAGACATGAGTGCTACGGGTCGGTAGTCATTTAGGCAGGTTACCTTAGTGTTCTTGGGCACAGGGACTATGGTGGTCTGCTTGAAACATGTTGGTATTACAGACTCAGTCAGGGACATGTTGAAAATGTCAGTGAAGACACTTGCCAGTTGGTCAGCGCATGCTCGGAGTACACGTCCTGGTAATCCATCTGGCCCTGCGGCCTTGTGAATGTTGACCTGTTTCTGAATCAGAGAGGTGCGGGGGGCTGCCTTAATCTACATCCACGTCACCGGCGTCCGGGAACAGTGGGTCAACTGCTTTGATCAGGGGCAGAACGACAGATATTTGCCTTGTCAGCTCGCTACAGTACATTGTGTATTTGGACCTACGACAGCTATAGGACAGCACCGTTAGCCTGGATCCAGATCTGGTTGTCCTATGGTCATTGTCCTTGGCAATATAGTGAAGCGGTTTGAGAGTACTGTACTGTACCTAGTTGTTATTGTAAGTGCTTGTTATTTTTCCACAATCCGTCAACACTTTGAGCTCTGATTTCACAAAGCGATTATGGAAAGATTATCTAAATCTATTCTGGTATATAACTGATATCTAAAGATTATCTAATCAGACTGTCGTTCTAATCCAGACAAGGGATGGGGGAGTATGGGACACAAACGGTTTTACTATGTTGCCAGCTAAGGTATACAAGCTAGGCGATTAGAAGGCCTAGTTGGACAAGGCCATCAGAATGTGCGCATGATAATATTAATAATTTAATGGAAAAAAATGCGTTGACTAAAATGTGACTAAAACTAGACAAAAATTGTCCAGAGTGTTCATCGACTAATAATAGTTTAAACTAATGAAGGATGAAATGACTAAAATGAGACTAAGTGTAAAATATATTAAAATAGCTGCACACTGATGTGTGTGTTCATGCGTGCACGTGAGTGTGTCAGAGTATGTGAGCGGAGTTGAGGGTTGGAAATCACCGCTTCAGCGCTCAATGTCCTTTCCCCCACTCCTTTCCCCTACTCATTTCCCCTACTCCTTTCCCCTACTCCTTTCCCCCACTCCTTTCCCCTACTCCTTTCCCCTCCTCCTTTTCCCCACTCCTTTCCCCCACTCCTTTCCCCCACTCCTTTCCCACTACTCCTTTCCCCTACTCCTTTCCCCTACTCCTTTCCCCACTCCTTTCCCCTACTCCTTTCCCCTACTCCTTTCCCCTCTTTCCCCCTTCCCCCCCACTCCTTTCCCCACTCCTTTCCCTACTCCTTTCCCCTACTCTTTTCCCCCACTCTTTTCCCCCACTCCTTTCCCCCTTCTTCCTACTCTTTTACCCCTACTGCTCCTTCCCCTACTCCTTTTCCCCTACTCCTTTCCCCACTCTTTCCCCCCTCCTTTCCCCTACTCCTTTTCCCCACACCCACTCCTTTTCCCCCACTCCTTTTCCTCTTTCCCCTACTCCTTTCCCCCTACTCCTTTTCCCCAACTCCTTTCCCCTACTCCTTTCCCCTACTCCTTTCCCCCCACTCCTTTCCCCCACTCCTTTCCCCCACTCCTTTCCCCCACTCCTTTCCCCACTCCTTTTCCCCCACTCCCTTTCCCCACTCCTTTCCCCCTCCTTTCCCCTAATCCTTTCCCCCACTCCTTTCCCCCACTCCTTTCCCCTTTCCCCCACTCCTTTCCCCCACTCTTTCCCCCACTCCTTTCCCCCACTCCTTTCCCCCACTCCTTTCCCCCACTCCTTTCCCCCACTCCTTTCCCCTACTCCTTTCCCACTCCCCCACTCCTACTACCTTTCCCCTACTCCTTTCCCCCTACTCCTTCCCCTACCACTCCTTTCCCCCACTCCCCGCCACTCCCCTGCTTCCTCCTTTCCCTACTCCTTTCCCCACACTGCCTTTCCCCCCTTTCTCCTTTCCCCCGCTTCTTTCCTTTCCCCCACTCTTTTCCCCACAGCCTTTCCTACTCATCCTTTCCCCTACTCTTTCCCCCACTCCTTTTCCCCCACTCCTCCTTTCCCCACTCCTTTTCCCTCCCTCTTTCCCCCACTCCTTTCCCCCTCCTCCTTTCCCTACTCCTTTCCCCCACTCCTTTTCCCCACTCCTTTCCCCCACTCCTTTCCCCCACTCCTTTCCCCACTCTCTTTCCCCCCACCCCTCCCTCCTTCCCCACTGTAAGATCTTTCCCCACTCTCCTTTCCCCCACTCCTCCTTTCCCCCACTCTTCTTTCCCCCACTCCTTTCCCCTACTCCTTTCCCCACACTCCTTTCCCCCACTTTCCCCTACTACTCCCTCCCCCAACTCCTTTCCCCCACTCCTTTCCCCTTTCCCCCCACTCCTTTCCACACTCCCACTCCTTTCCCCAACCACAGTCCCACCCCACCACATAACCCCCGAAAACCCCCTACAAAACCCAACACCCACTTTACTCCTTTCCCCTACTCCTCCCTTTCCCCACTCCTCTTTCCCCCACTCCTTTTCCCCCATCCCCCCCCCGCACCACACCACCTTATACTCACTTCACCACACGTAATAACCACCACCCCAGGGTTTAAAACCTCATTCCCCCCACTTTCCCCCACTCCTTTCCCCTAACTGCCCTCCCCTACTCCTACCCCCCCCCCTACAACATACGTTTACCCACACGTGCCCCCATATGCTCCCATCATTTTAAGTACTCCTATCCAAAGACTAGATTTCCCCTTCCCCCAACCCCACCCTTTCACACTAACCCGCAACAATCCTTTCCCCGCGCTTTTAACCAAGACTCCTGTACTATCCTTGCCCCACTAACTTTAATACACAAACCACTCCCTACCAACCACAAAAAACCGTTCCAATACTAACCTTTGCCCACTCCTTTCCCCCACTATGCCCTGGTCCTTACCTAGTTACCCCCACAAACCACCTTCCACCACCCCCCAACCCAACCCCACTTCCCCTGCTCCTTTGAAACCACCCCCCCAAACCCACTTCCACATTTATACTAAACCACACCACTTGTAGGCCCCCACTCCTACAAGTTAACCTACCTACCCCTTAGGACTTTCCCCCCACCCTTTAACCCCACTAACAAACTTTTGCTCTACTCTATACCCACCACCTGATGATCCCCAAACCCCCTCCTCCTTTAACCCCACTCCACCCCCCCCGTTACCCCCCCCCCCCCCCAAACGCTGGCTTTCCAATACTCCACCACCCCACACTTATTTTATACAGAGTTTACCCCACCCGGTCTCCTTTAGAACTAACCTACAAACCCCCCCAAGTCCTTTCCCCACCCCACCCAAACCCCCCACTACTCCCCCCTTATCTTAACACCCTAGCGCTATACCAGAAGCCCCCTCTTACACTACACTTTTTGCCCCCACTAGGCTATACAGAAGCTGCTTCTTGTCTTAACACTAGGCTAACTCAGAAGCTGCCTCTTGTTTAAACCTAGGCTATACAGAAGCTGCCTCTTGTCTTCTAAACCCTAAACTACTACCACACGACCCGATCTATACCCCCGCTTAGCCCACACTTGCCCCTTGTCCTTAACACTAGGGCTATACAGAAGCTGCCTCACCCACCCCAAATCTTAACACTAGGCTATACAGAAGCTGCCTCTTGTTCCCCCACCTTTAGCCCTCACTACAGAAGCTGCTTCCAAACACCACCCACCATTTCTCCTAACACTAGGCCTATACAGAAGCCAAAAATTTCCTCTTGTCCTTAACACAACTAGGCTATACCAGAAGCTGCCTCTTGTCTTTAAACTCCCCTACTAGGCTATACAGAAGCTGACCCCCTTGTCTAACCACTAGGCACACAGGAGCTGCCCTCCCTTATCCCCACCGTCCTTTACACCCAGGCTATACAGAAGCCTTTCCCCCAGTCTTAACACTAGGCTATACAGAAGCCTGAACGCTTGTCTTACACCCTTCACCCCACAGTAAACCCTTATACCTACTCTTGTCTTAAACTCCCAACACCCCCCCCCAACCCCCCAACCCAACCTCCCACACTTATACAGAAGCTCCCCCACTCCTTGTACTAAACACTAGGCCTATACACTAACCCCGCTGTCACCCTTGTCTTTAAACCACTACCCCTACAGGCTATACAGAAGCCACCCCCCTTTCCCCTCTCCTTTCCCCAACCCTTCCCTCTTGTCCTTTCCCCCAACTCTTCCCCTAGGCTACTACTTTCCCCTCCTCCTTCTGCCTCTTGTCCCCCAGCTTCCACCACTCCTATTCCCCACTCCTTTCTCTACTCCTCTA
>CM072218.1:104126621-104141621 GCA_036851935.1 Coregonus suidteri | reverse complement strand
CCTCTCTCTCTCTCTCTCTCTTCATTATCACCTGCTCAGTGTCATTTTCACAGGGAACTTGATTCACACACACTCCTGTCTCTGTAGAGCAGGGGTGTCAAACTCAATCACCACACGAATTGTCGGTCCAGACGTAGCCTGTGTAAAGTATGGTTGTGATAGCTACAACTAGCCATGGGGGACATTTTTATACTTGGACTGTTCTGGAACAACTGCAGTATCTCTAGGGTCTCTTTAACGGATACTGGCGTTGTCTTAACACTAGAACAGCCATATGCCAGCGACCACTGACGTTTTGATTTTGTAAATACAAAAAAATCAACAACCCCAAAAAAAAGCTATGTCCTGCTCCTTCCCTGACTTTTCCTAAATGCTCATTGGTCAGAATTTTGAAAACCACAAACAGAAAAGTATTCAGAGCCTTTTTAGCTATTTCTTCCCGACTTAAGCCGCCAAGACAATGTGCTGTAGGACGTTGGTACCCAGCCAGGCGCTAATGAGTCTTACTCTCCTCACTGAATGGATGAATGGACGATAATTGTGCACCTTACTTCACAATTTAATTTAAATTAGGGCTAACTGAATGGTAACCGAATGAAAAGGTGGGTGAAGAGGTTGATTTTTAATTTAGAAAAACAATAGTCGAAGGATGAGTTTGTGTTATGCCTATTTATCGTCAGCAAATAATTTGACCGTGCGCCTCGCGGGTTGAAACCATTCTCTTTTTTTATGTTTTACTTTGAGAGAAAAAAATAAAATAAAATAAAAAATAAGCTGTTTTATTTACTATAACTTTTTACAAATGTATTGTAATTATTATTTGGGAAATGCAAAACATATCCTTGACTCTATCCAAGTTGATGATCGAATGGAAGCAAATGATGTCAGTCCACTGAATGAATGACAAATGGATGTAACAGGGTAAAAATGTGCAAAGTTACGTCACAATCAAATATTAATTAGGCCTAACTGACTGATGAGATTGATTTTTAACTTACATTTTACATTTCAGTCATTTAGCAGACGCTCTTATCCAGAGCGACTTACAGTTAGTGAGCGCATACATTTTTTTTTTTTTCATACTGGCCCCCCGTGGGAATCGAACCCACAACCCTGGCGTTGCAAACGCCATGCTCTAAACTGAGCTACATCCCTGCTGGCCATTCCCCTCCCCTACCCTGGACAACGCTGGGCCATTCCCTCCCCTACCCTGCCGACGCTGGGCCATGGGTCGCCGGCCCGGGGTCTCCCGGTCGGCTACGACAGAGCCTGGATTCGAACCAGGATCTCTAGTGGCACAGCTAGCACTGCGATGCAGCGCCTTAGACCACTGCGCCACTCGGGAGATACAACAACAATAGTGTAATGATGAGTTTGTTATGCCTGTTGATCAGCGTTGGCTGATAAATCATGCCTTGCGTGTTGACACTATTCTCTTTTTTTTGTTTTACGTTGTAAAAAATAAGCTGGTTCCGGGACTTGTGACGAAGTTGGCCAATACCTCGTGCACATGAAAAGGTTTCTTGAAGTCAGGAACAGTTTTACTACAAAATTGAGAATGTATTTGAATAAATAGATAAATATACCAACGGGTTAAAAACTATGAGCTGAAAGGACCAAAAGGGTAAGAGCATAAAATCAACAACTACCCACAATGCCTCTCTCCCACAAACACATATACACCTGTATTCAATCAACTCAAATTGGTGGGCGAGGCTACAATTATCTCATTAGCCAATCCTGACTGAACACATTCTTCACACAGATTCAATTACACACTTGACTGTAGCAGATGACATAATAATAATAATAATAATAATAATAATAATAATAATAATATAATAATAATAATATGCCATTTAGCAAACGCTTTTATCCAAAGCGACTTACAGTAATGTGTGCATACATTTTTACGTATGGGTGAATAAACGTTGACTATGGCAGGATATTAAATATTACTGAACGGATCCCTTCATTAATAGATAAACATTAACACATTCACAATGGGGAATGTTTGAGTCTTTAGGTGAGGATTGTGCCATTATCCTCACATGACTGTTTTATTTACTGTAACTCTGTAAGGGAAATTAAATAATGCAAAGTGTTGCAGTAGGCCTTTTAGAATGATGCAAAACATATCCTTGACTTTATCCAAGTTGATGAGCGGGAAACAAACGATGTCAGTCAGCCTGCACAGCCGGCCCATCGAAACCACACCTGAACTATACTATAAAACTAATTTCACACATAGTAAGAGTTAGCCTATAGACCAGATTACATTGACAATCATCTGATGAGTGACAATATCAGGCCTATCAGTGGTCAAATTGTCCATGAAGAAATGGACGCATCTTGTAATTGACAGATGCAGGGAAAGGAGCATCACTTTATCAAATCCTCCTTCAGAGTCCACATGCAGGTAAAACATTTTGATTTCTATATAGTATCAGAAAGCGCATATTCAGCAGTTTCTATGACAAGAGGTGTGCAGCTCTATTTCCAAATGTGTCACTTTTTCCAAGAATATCTGTGCTGTCCATGCATTCAGCACATGACCACTCGCGCGGCAGCATTGCTCTGGCTACTAAGCAAAAAGAAACGAGTAACATAACAAACGTATAGTTAAAATGTGCGATTCTTTGGTCAATGGATGAATGGGCGATAGAAACCAGATAGAAAACTGATAATAGGTCATGTGACTTCAATGAACTGAATGATGAGGATGATGAAGAGGGTGATTTCATTTGATTGATCTGAACGATACAAGGATGATTGAATTTAGAACAATAGTGTCATGATGATGAAGACTTGTGGGAGGTCTAATTATTGTATTATGAAAGGCTGGAAATTGTATATAATTTCCCCTCAGAGTCAAATTAGACCTTGACTTTTTCCACATTTTTTTACGTTACAGCCTTATTATAAAATTGATTAAATAAAACATTTTCCTCATCAATTTACACACAATAACCCATGATGACAAAGTGAGTATTGACATAAGTATTCAGACCCTTTGCTGTGAGACTCGAAATTGAACTCAGGTGCATCCTGTTTCCGTTGATCATCCTTGAGATGGTTCTACAACTTGATTGGAGTCCACCTGTGGTAAATTAAATTGATTGGACATGGTTTGGAAAGGCATACACCTGTCTATATAAGGTCCCACAGTTGACAGTGCATGTCAGAGCAAAAGTAATTGTCTGCAGAGCTCCGAGACAGGATTGTGTCGAGGCACAGATCTGGGGAAGGGTACCAAAAATGTCTGCAGCATTAAAGGTCCCCAAGAACACAGTGGCCTCCATCATCCTTAAATGGAAGAAGTTTGGAACCACCAAGACTCTTCCTAGAGCAATCGGGGGAGAAACCTGGCACCATTCCTACGGTGAAGCATGGTGGTGGCTGCATCATGCTGTGGGGATGTTTTTCAGCGGCAGGGACTGGGAGACTAGTCAGGATCGAGGGAAAGATGAACGGAGCAAAGTACAGAGAGATCCTTGATGAAAACCTGCTCCAGAGCGCTCAGGTCCTCAGACTGAGGTGAAGGTTCACCTTCCAACAGGACATCAACCCTAAGCACACAGCCAAGACAACACAGGAGAAGTCTTTGAATGTCCTTGAGTGGCCCAGCCAGAGCCCGGACTTGAACCCGATCTAACATCTTTGGAGAGACCTGAAAATAGCTGTGCAGCGACGCTCCCCTCCAACCTAACAGAGCTTGAGTGGATCTGCAGAGAAGAATGGGAGAAACTCCCCAAATACAGGTGTGCCAAGCTTGTAGCATCATACCCAAGAAGACTTGAGGCTGTTATCGCTGCCAAAGGTGCTTCAAGAAAGTACTGAGTAAAGGGTCTAAATACTTATGTAAATGTGATATTTCAGTTTTTAATTTTTTATAAATTTGCAAAGATTTCTAAAAACCTGTTTTTGCTTTGTCATTATGGGGTACATTTAATCCATTTTAGAAGAAGGCTGTAACATAACAAAATGTGGAAAAGTCAAGGGGTCTGAATACTTTCCGAATACACTGTACAATGTGTGTAGTTCACAACAGCAAGCCCAACCAAACGAATGGACGCACTGACATCACTGCACATGCTGCAGAGTTTAGATGAGTCAGATGGAGGATTGGATATTGAGCTTGAAATCGACAGCTGCTGATGAAGAGTCTTCATCTGTACCTGATGTTGACTTCAAGCCTCCGCCTCCGATGCCTGAGCCTCGCCGCAGAAAAACCAGAACAGAGCCAACTGAGACGGTGATCCCAACTGCCACGGTGAGACAGGAGTCTGGGAGGGATGACAGGGTTTTGGTAGAAAAGATTGACGAGTTTATGTGACATGTTGCAGCACATCAGAGATCGTACTGTTGCTCATGTGCACAGAAAAGGAAACGGTACGTGGGACATGTCTATGGATGAACTCAAAGCGTTTATTCCACTCTTGTATGTCTACGGGGCATATGGCAGAAAGAGCATGGATGTGGAGTCATTTTGGTCTGATAAGGAAGGGGTGGACCTTTTCAGAGAGACCATGACATGGCAACCGCTTCAGTGAGACCATGACATGGCAACCGCTTCAGTGAGACCATGCCACGCAACCGCTTCAGAGAGACCATGCCACGCAACCGCTTCAGAGAGACCATGACATGGCAACCGCTTCAGAGAGACCATGCCATGGCAACCGCTTCAGTGAGACCATGCCACGCAACCGCTTCAGAGAGACCATGCCACGCAACCGCTTCAGAGAGACCATGACATGGCAACCGCTTCAGTGAGACCATGACATGGCAACCGCTTCAGAGAGACCATGACATGGCAACCGCTTCAGAGAGACCATGACATGGCAACCGCTTCAGAGAGACCATGACATGGCAACCGCTTCAGAGAGACCATGCCATGGCAACCGCTTCAGAGAGACCATGCCACGCAACCGCTTCAGAGAGACCATGACATGGCAACCGCTTCAGAGAGACCATGACATGGCAACCACTTCAGAGAGACCATGCCATGGCAACCGCTTCAGTGAGACCATGACATGGCAACCGCTTCAGAGAGACCATGCCACGCAACCGCTTCAGAGAGACCATGCCACGCAACCGCTTCAGAGAGACCATGACATGGCAACCGCTTCAGAGAGACCATGACATGGCAACCGCTTCAGAGAGACCATGCCATGGCAACCGCTTCAGAGAGACCATGACATGGCAACCGCTTCAGTGAGACCATGCCATGGCAACCGCTTCAGAGAGACCATGACATGGCAACCGCTTCAGAGAGACCATGACATGGCAACCGCTTCAGAGAGACCATGACATGGCAACCGCTTCAGAGAGACCATGACATGGCAACCGCTTCAGAGAGACCATGACATGGCAACCGCTTCAGAGAGACCATGCCATGGCAACCGCTTCAGAGAGACCATGACATGGCAACCGCTTCAGAGAGACCATGACATGGCAACCGCTTCAGAGAGACCATGACATGGCAACCGCTTCAGAGAGACCATGACATGGCAACCGCTTCAGAGAGCCCATGACATGGCAACCGCTTCAGAGAGACCATGACATGGCAACCGCTTCAGAGAGACCATGCCATGGCAACCGCTTCAGAGAGACCATGCCACGCAACCGCTTCAGAGAGACCATGCCATGGCAACCGCTTCAGAGAGACCATGACATGGCAACCGCTTCAGAGAGACCATGACATGGCAACCGCTTCAGAGAGACCATGACATGGCAACCGCTTCAGAGAGACCATGACATGGCAACCGCTTCAGAGAGACCATGACATGGCAACCGCTTCAGAGAGACCATGACATGGCAACCGCTTCAGAGAGACCATGACATGGCAACCGCTTCAGTGAGACCATGCCACGCAACCGCTTCAGAGAGACCATGCCACGCAACCGCTTCAGAGAGACCATGACATGGCAACCGCTTCAGAGAGACCATGCCATGGCAACCGCTTCAGTGAGACCATGCCACGCAACCGCTTCAGAGAGACCATGCCACGCAACCGCTTCAGAGAGACCATGACATGGCAACCGCTTCAGTGAGACCATGACATGGCAACCGCTTCAGAGAGACCATGACATGGCAACCGCTTCAGAGAGACCATGACATGGCAACCGCTTCAGAGAGACCATGACATGGCAACCGCTTCAGAGAGACCATGCCATGGCAACCGCTTCAGAGAGACCATGCCACGCAACCGCTTCAGAGAGACCATGACATGGCAACCGCTTCAGAGAGACCATGACATGGCAACCGCTTCAGAGAGACCATGCCATGGCAACCGCTTCAGTGAGACCATGACATGGCAACCGCTTCAGAGAGACCATGCCACGCAACCGCTTCAGAGAGACCATGCCACGCAACCGCTTCAGAGAGACCATGACATGGCAACCGCTTCAGAGAGACCATGACATGGCAACCGCTTCAGAGAGACCATGCCATGGCAACCGCTTCAGAGAGACCATGACATGGCAACCGCTTCAGTGAGACCATGCCATGGCAACCGCTTCAGAGAGACCATGACATGGCAACCGCTTCAGAGAGACCATGACATGGCAACCGCTTCAGAGAGACCATGCCATGGCAACCGCTTCAGAGAGACCATGACATGGCAACCGCTTCAGAGAGACCATGACATGGCAACCGCTTCAGAGAGACCATGACATGGCAACCGCTTCAGAGAGACCATGACATGGCAACCGCTTCAGAGAGACCATGCCATGGCAACCGCTTCAGAGAGACCATGACATGGCAACCGCTTCAGAGAGACCATGACATGGCAACCGCTTCAGAGAGACCATGACATGGCAACCGCTTCAGAGAGACCATGACATGGCAACCGCTTCAGAGAGACCATGACATGGCAACCGCTTCAGAGAGACCATGACATGGCAACCGCTTCAGAGAGACCATGCCATGGCAACCGCTTCAGAGAGACCATGCCACGCAACCGCTTCAGAGAGACCATGCCATGGCAACCGCTTCAGAGAGACCATGACATGGCAACCGCTTCAGAGAGACCATGACATGGCAACCGCTTCAGAGAGACCATGACATGGCAACCGCTTCAGAGAGACCATGACATGGCAACCGCTTCAGAGAGACCATGACATGGCAACCGCTTCAGAGAGACCATGACATGGCAACCGCTTCAGAGAGACCATGCCATGGCAACCGCTTCAGAGAGACCATGACATGGCAACCGCTTCAGAGAGACCATGCCATGGCAACCGCTTCAGAGAGACCATGCCACGCAACCGCTTCAGAGAGACCATGCCATGGCAACTGCTTCAGAGAGACCATGACATGGCAACCGCTTCAGAGAGACCATGACATGGCAACCGCTTCAGAGAGACCATGACATGGCAACCGCTTCAGAGAGACCATGACATGGCAACCGCTTCAGAGAGACCATGACATGGCAACCGCTTCAGAGAGACCATGACATGGCAACCGCTTCAGAGAGACCATGACATGGCAACCGCTTCAGTGAGA
Source organism: Coregonus suidteri (assembly GCA_036851935.1). Taxonomy (NCBI): domain Eukaryota; kingdom Metazoa; phylum Chordata; class Actinopteri; order Salmoniformes; family Salmonidae; genus Coregonus; species Coregonus suidteri. The sequence goes on along the minus strand of CM072218.1, from coordinate 104,134,115 downwards.
TTATGCGACACCTGCGGCAGCTGCACACGAAACAAGGCCCATGAAAACTGTGTGCAGTGCATCCGATTTCTTTGTGGGGCTTGCTCACACAAAGCCCCGAAGCTGTGTGCTGACTGTGGACCCCAAGCATAAAGAGAAGACAAGATTGATTCAGGCTAAAGTCACGGGTATAAATGCACAATACAGTGTCCAATTAACAAATTACTGTTTTATATCTCGGACGCTCTGATAGGCTGAAAGGGAAGCCTGGCAACGTTCTCTAGCAGGCTCTGATAGGCTGAAAGGGAAGCCTGGCAACGTTCTGAAGATGGTACCGATAGGCTGAAAGGGACGCCCGGCAACGTTCTCTAGCAGATGCCAATAGGCTGGAAGGCCAGGCGGTTCTAGTTGTAAAGCGATAGTAAGCCTTTCTTCTATTTTAAGAGTCAGATTAACTCAGGGCTGTTTCGGTGACCTTATTACCACCACACCGGCAGTCCACAGTCAAATTCCACGTGTCCGTTTAGTCACGGTAACTCGGCTTTCTACAAAACTTCTCTCTGATGCCGCTGATGGTCATCAGTAGCCGGTACACTCTTAGAAAAGGGTTCCAAAAGGGTTCTTCGGCTGTCCCCATAGCAATAGAACCCTTTTTGGTTCCAGGTAGAACACTTTTGGGTTCAATGTAGAACCCTCTGTGGAAAAGGATTCTACCTGGCTGGCATGAAAATGATCCGTGGGAAAAGCGTGTATTTTTTTTTACCCCTGCCCCTGTTCCAACAGGTGCTTGGTGATGGCCCATTCTAAATCAGAACTAATTTCACACATACATATATTATTTAGTATACAGTGGGGGAAAAAAGTATTTAGTCAGCCACCAATTGTGCAAGTTCTCCCACTTAAAAAAATGAGAGAGGCCTGTAATTTTCATCATAGGTACACGTCAACTATGACAGACAAATTGAGGAAAAGAAATCCAGAAAATCACATTGTAGGATTTTTTATGAATTTATTTGCATATTATGGTGGAAAATAAGTATTTGGTCACCTACAAACAAGCAAGACTTCTGGCTCTCACAGACCTGTAACTTCTTCTTTAAGAGGCTCCTCTGTCCTCCACTCGTTACCTGTATTAATGGCACCTGTTTGAACTTGTTATCAGTATAAAAGACACCTGTCCACAACCTCAAACAGTCACACTCCAAACTCCACTATAGCCAAGACCAAAGAGCTGTCAAAGGACACCAGAAACAAAATTGTAGACCTGCACCAGGCTGGGAAGACTGAATCTGCAATAGGTAAGCAGCTTGGTTTGAAGAAATCAACTGTGGGAGCAATTATTAGGAAATGGAAGACATACAAGACCACTGATAATCTCCCTCGATCTGGGGCTCCACGCAAGATCTCACCCCGTGGGGTCAAAATGATCACAAGAACGGTGAGCAAAAATCCCAGAACCACACGGGGGGACCTAGTGAATGACCTGCAGAGAGCTGGGACCAAAGTAACAAAGCCTACCATCAGTAACACACTACGCCGCCAGGGACTCAAATCCTGCAGTGCCAGATGTGTCCCCCCTGCTTAAGCCAGTACATGTCCAGGTCCGTCTGAAGTTTGCTAGAGTGCATTTGGATGATCCAGAAGAGGATTGGGAGAATGTCATATGGTCAGATGAAACCAAAATATAACTTTTTGGTAAAAAAACTCAACTCGTCGTGTTTGGAGGACAAAGAATGCTGAGTTGCATCCAAAGAACACCATACCTACTGTGAAGCATGGGGGTGGAAACATCATGCTTTGGGGCTGTTTTTCTGCAAAGGGACCAGGACGACTGATCCGTGTAAAGGAAAGAATGAATGGGGCCATGTATCGTGAGATTTTGAGTGAAAACCTCCTTCCATCAGCAAGGGCATTGAAGATGAAACGTGGCTGGTTCTTTCAGCATGACAATGATCCCAAACACACCGCCCGGGCAACGAAGGAGTGGCTTCGTAAGAAACATTTCAAGGTCCTGGAGTGGCCTAGCCAGTCTCCAGATCTCAACCCCATAGAAAATCTTTGGAGGGAGTTGAAAGTCCGTGTTGCCCAGCGACAGCCCCAAAACATCACTGCTCTAGAGGAGATCTGCATGGAGGAATGGGCCAAAATACCAGCAACAGTGTGTGAAAACCTTGTGAAGACTTACAGAAAACGTTTGACCTGTGTCATTGCCAACAAAGGGTATATAACAAAGTATTGAGAAACTTTTGTTATTGACCAAATACTTATTTTCCACCATAATTTGCAAATAAATTCATAAAAAATCCTACAATGTGATTTTCTCGATTTTTTTTTCTCATTTTGTCTGTCATAGTTGATGTGTACCTATAATGAAAATTACAGGCCTCTCTCATCTTTTTAAGTGGGAGAACTTGCACAATTGGTGGCTGACTAAATACTTTTTTTCCCCACTGTATGTAAAGACAAGATTACATTGAGAATAGTCTGATGGGTGAGAATATTATCACTTGTGAATGATGCCCACCAACACTTTTTCAAATCATAGTTGCATGCATCATGTAGCTTAGTCCATAGGCCTATATGTTTCGATAAGGTTTCTTATCACAACTAAAGTGGCCAAATAACTCCAAACTTAACCTGTAGGCCCAAGGACCCCTGGATCACGGTTAGAGAGCACATAGACTACAGAACCTAGTGAAACGTGTTCTTATAAACACAGTCAATTGTGCTACCTGTAGGCCACTGTCTCAATATATTTCATGATGTGTATCCTAACCTGTGCTCAATGATCTGCCAAATCAGTGATTTAGTGCATTTTTATCGGGTAAGCATCAGATTAAGCCGCCTCAATATTTGCAGTCGTCAGTATTGTGAAATAATGATCATGTTAAGAAAGGATTTGAATGGAGAAAAACTGTTACGAGTGCAGCGTTCCTTTTTTCTTTCAATCCTATCAGTATCGACACGTGCTCCGAAGACCCACTTAGCGACCGTTCTGTCTGCGTGGTGTTTTGGGAGACGTGTTTTACATCTTCATCTGTTGTAGGATAGATGCATCACTATAACACCTAAGTTCCACTGCTATCGGGAAACCTGGCCCAGAGCGCTTGCCTTTCAAGCATCTTTTTATCAAATAATCATTAGAGTCGCATCATGCAGCCTTACAATGTATTAAAAATCAAAATATATAGCCCAACATTTGTATCACAACTAAACTAAGCATATAGGAGGACCTGTTTCTTTGTTAACCGCTCAACACAGAATAGCCGCATGTGCGCACTCCCTTTCTATTTTATTCAGCTTTGTTCAATTATATTCTTCATACTATAAAATAATATAAAATAATGCCACGGGATTTATAAGCAAATCTTGTCTGCTAAATGAACTAGTGTAGCCCACAGCCATATGCCATAGCCAGATCAGGGCCTAACATAAGGACAACTCAGAGTATGCTATTCTGTTCTTCTGAAATAGACGCCATTTTCTTCATATCATGTTTCTTTAGACCTGCCTAAAATAAATAATGGACTTATTGTGAAGGTGTAGGCTATATTACATGGATTTATTATACTTTTTTAAATGTAGATGTTCCAAAGGTCTGCATCAGTGGCTTGTAGGCTATGCGTGGAAGTCAGGAGATGCTAAATGTGTTTATGTTCATTTACGGTTAATTACCGTGGAGACCGGCAGTTATTTGCATGACAATCACCCGCTGGACACATTTTCTTGACTGCCACAGTCCTACTCATGGATAACATTTTTTATGTCTCTGGGTGCAGTTTGAAGGAAGTTGAAGGTAGTTTCTAGAGCCATTGCTGACTAGCGTTAGCGCAATGACTGGAAGTCTACAGGAACAGCTAGCATGCTAAGTAGAAGAAAGGGCTTAATTGCCAAAATCTCTCACTATCCCTTTAATCAGACAGTTGGGTTTCACATGCCCTGAAACAATGTCATATGTTTTAACTTCATTAAACAATCATCTTTGTATTACAAACTCAAACATGTCCCTCTCTACTCAATCGCATACAAACAAAAACATTCCAATGACTCCTACGGACCTATTTAATGTATTTTCTCAAAGTCAAAGTTGAAATGTTGGGAGTGACATAGCATTGACACAATATGCCAACTCACCACACACAAACACAAACACACACGCACAAGCTCACACACACACACATCTCTCAGGAGCATTAAAGGAATAGCAGTGGTAATGGTTTTGGTTGGCGCTAGGGTTTAAGGAGCAGGATGACTGGCTTGGGAGAGGGGGGAGGAGAGAAGAGAAGGGGTGAGAAAAGAGAGGGGGGAGGAGAGAAGCGGCTGGGAATTACCTGTGGCAGAGGAGAGGGAGAGAGAGGGGGAAGAGGGAGGGCCTGGGAAAGTCAGGGTAGAGAGAGACCAATAAAATACCAAATAAGACAGAGACAGAGGCAGAGACAGAGGCAGAGACAGAGACAGAGGCAGAGACAGAGGCAGAGACAGAGGCAGAGGCAGAGGCAGAGGCAGAGGCAGAGGCAGAGACAGAGGCAGAGGCAGAGGCAGAGGCAGAGGAGAGAGGGAGAGGCAGAGACAGAGGCAGAGGCAGAGACAGAGGCAGAGACAGAGACAGAGACAGAGGCAGAGGCAGAGACAGAGGCAGAGACAGAGGCAGAGACAGAGGCAGAGAGAGAGGCAGAGGCAGAGGCAGAGACAGAGACAGAGACAGAGGCAGAGGCAGAGACAGAGACAGAGACAGAGACAGAGACAGAGACAGAGGCAGAGACAGAGACAGAGGCAGAGACAGAGGCAGAGGCAGAGGCAGAGACAGAGGCAGAGACAGAGACAGAGGCAGAGACAGAGACAGAGGCAGAGACAGAGGCAGAGACAGAGGCAGAGACAGAGACAGAGGGGAAGGAGAAGGGCCTCTGAATTACCTGCTAGACCTGTCAGGTTGTCTCTTCTGTAGACGCGGACTGATGGAGTGATGGACTGATGGAGTGATGGACTGATGGACTGATGGAGTGATGGAGTGATGGAGTGATGGAGTGATGGACTGATGGACTGATGGACTGATGGACTGATGGAGTGATGGAGTGATGGAGTGATGGAGTGATGGAGTGATGGAGTGATGGAGTGGAGTGATGGAGTGATGGACTGATGGACTGATGGACTGATGGACTGATGGAGTGATGGAGTGATGGAGTGATGGAGTGATGGAGTGATGGAGTGATGGAGTGATGGAGTGATGGACTGATGGACTGATGGACTGATGGACTGATGGACTGATGGACTGATGGACTGATGGAGTGATGGACTGATGGACTGATGGAGTGATGGAGTGATGGAGTGATGGACTGATGGAGTGATGGACTGATGGAGTGATGGACTGATGGAGTGATGGACTGATGGACTGATGGAGTGATGGACTGATGGAGTGATGGAGTGATGGACTGATGGAGTGATGGACTGATGGAGTGATGGACTGATGGAGTGATGGACTGATGGACTGATGGACTGATGGAGTGATGGACTGATGGAGTGATGGACTGATGGAGTGATGGACTGATGGACTGATGGAGTGATGGACTGATGGAGTGATGGACTGATGGAGTGATGGACTGATGGAGTGATGGACTGATGGAGTGATGGACTGATGGAGTGATGGACTGATGGAGTGATGGACTGATGGACTGATGGACTGATGGAGTGATGGACTGATGGACTGATGGACTGATGGAGTGATGGACTGATGATGGACTGATGGACTGATGGACTGATGGAGTGATGGATGGACTGATGGAGTGATGGAGTGATGGACTGATGGACTGATGGAGTGATGGACTGATGATGGACTGATGGACTGATGGACTGATGGACTGATGGACTGATGGACTGATGGAGTGATGGAGTGATGGACTGATTTACTGATGGACTGATGGACTGATGGACTGATGGACTGATGGACTGATGGACTGATGGACTGATGGACTGATGGAGTGATGGAGTGATGGACTGATGGAGTGATGGACTCGGGACTGATGGAGTGATGGACTGATGGAGTGATGGAGTGATGGAGTGATGGAGTGATGGACTCGGGACTGATGGAGTGATGGACTGATGGAGTGATGGAGTGATGGAGTGATGGAGTGATGGAGTGATGGACTGATGGAGTGATGGACTGATGGAGTGATGGACTGATGGACTGATGGAGTGATGGACTGATGGAGTGATGGAGTGATGGACTGATGGAGTGATGGAGTGATGGACTGATGGAGTGATGGAGTGATGGACTGATGGAGTGATGGACTGATGGAGTGATGGACTGATGGACTGATGGACTGATGGACTGATGGACTGATGGAGTGATGGACTGATGGACTGATGGACTGATGGACTGATGGACTGATGAGTGATGGACTGATGGAGTGATGGACTGATGGAGTGATGGAGTGATGGAGTGATTGAGTGATGGACTGATGGAGTGATGGACTGATGGACTGATGGAGTGATGGAGTGATGGAGTGATGGACTGATGGAGTGATGGACTGATGGAGTGATGGAGTGATGGACTGATGGAGTGATGGAGTGATGGACTGATGGAGTGATGGAGTGATGGAGTGATGGACTGATGGACTGATGGAGTGATGGAGTGATGGACTGATGGACTGATGGAGTGATGGAGTGATGGACTGATGGAGTGATGGACTGATGGAGTGATGGACTGATGGAGTGATGGAGTGATGGAGTGATGGACTGATGGACTGATGGAGTGATGGAGTGATGGACTGATGGACTGATGGAGTGATGGAGTGATGGAGTGATGGAGTGATGGAGTGATGGGTGGATGGGTGGATGGGTGGATGGGTGTGTGTCTGCTGTGCTGTGCTGACTCCTATAGTCTGTCTGTAGTCATTCTGATGTGTCAGGTCTGTCTCTGTTTTTAGTGTGTGGTTGCATATCTGTAGTCTACGGCAAGGTGTCCTCAGTGTGTCCTCTGCTATGATCTTCTGGTGTAATCAGGCAGAGAGAGGCCTGAACGAGAGGAGGAGAGGAGGTGTGGAGAGGAAGAGGGAAGTAGAGAAGAGGTGAGAAGTCAAGGAGAGACCAGGGGTCCCTTCACCTCCTTCACTCTGCCGCGCAGCCAAGTAGCTTTGGTAAAGGCAGACTAGAGTTGAGTGCAGTATGAAGGGGGTGAGGGGGTGAAGGACAGGAGAGGTGGAGAAGAGTGGAGAGTAGAGGGGTATGGAGGCCAGGCCAGTAGCTGAGTGGAGAGTAGAGGGGTATGGAGGCCAGGCCAGTAGCTGAGTGGAGAGTAGAGGGGTATGGAGGCCAGGCCAGTAGCTGAGTGGAGAGTAGAGGGGTATGGAGGCCAGGCCAGTAGCTGAGTGGAGAGTAGAGGGGTATGGAGGCCAGGCCAGTAGCTGAGTGGAGAGTAGAGGGGTATGGAGGCCAGGCCAGTAGCTGAGTGGAGAGTAGAGGGTTATGGAGGCCAGGCCAGTAGCTGAGTGGAGAGTAGAGGGGTATGGAGGCCAGGCC
>CM072218.1:104109121-104116621 GCA_036851935.1 Coregonus suidteri | reverse complement strand
AAAAATGACACAACGAGGAAAGCTTTTAAACAGAAACTACTAAAGGGGAGGCCAGTAACCCTTTTCAGAGACCTCTACAAAAATGGTGATGTGAGTAATCTCATCTTTCTCACTGACCAGCCAAATGCATGGCGTTCAGCAGTCTGCTCTCACTACCCATCCATAAAGAAAGAGGGAATCTGTAATGGGTGGAAGCTGAAAGTCAAAGACGACCCTGACAGCACCATGATAACAATCAACCTCTACAAGACTGGGACTGTCATGGTGCAAGGTAACCTTAGGCTGTTTGAAACAGACTTTCAGACCATTAAGGAGAGAGCAGAGAGAGAGAAGGACACCACCAGTGACATGCCCTCCACAAGACAACTCACCAGCACCACCCTCACCCCCACTATCCCCACCCAAAAAAGGCACATCCAGCACCTCTCTTCCCACCATAGTGTTGGACACGCCCCAGGAGGAGAGCGACCCCCTCAGTGCAGAGCAGGCTCAGGCCCTCCTCACCACCATGGCTGCCATGAGGGATCAGTTCACCAAACTGGAGGGGGAGGTGGTCCTGCTCAGGGAGAGCGTGAGCAAACAGCAACCAGACATCACACCTTAGAGGAGCTCCTAACCAAGGTGCGGACAGAGCAGGACAGCTGCCTTGCAACACAGCTGAAAGAAGTTCAGCAAGAGAGAGACGGACTCAAGAGAGAACTGGCTGATCTAACATAGGAGGTGAGAGAGCTCCAAAAAGACAGGCAGAGCAGTAATAATGAGCTGACCACACTAAGAGAGGAGCTGCAGGAGAGAAAGAGAACAGAGGACAGGCTGCAGCTAGATCACCACTCTATGACCTGCCATCACACAGCAGAGGAGACCCACTCAACCAGCCAGGCCTCCCCCCAGCCCTGCCGGCTGCATGCCTCCCCCCCAGCCCACAGAACAGCCTCCCACTGACAGCGGCACCGGCACCGACCAGCCACACCCCAGCTCCAACACCCACAGCCCCAACTCTACCCCCTCCAGTCCAGAATAAATACTGGCTGAGATCGTCTGTGTTGATGGACCTCAAATGGGAAGTTTTGTTCATGAGAAATAAACTTTTCCCTAGACACAAAACGAGAAAGGTGTGGTGCCCAACAACGCAGAGTGCCATGACGCTGCTTGAGAAGGCCCTACTCGGGTCGACAAGCCACATAATCATACACACCGGAAGCAACGACCTGCGTGCTCAGCAGGAGAGGGTGGCGACTTCACTACGGAGAGTGATTGAGAAGGCCTCCGCAATCTTCCCCAACTCAAGGATCGTGGTGTCAACCCTTCTAGAGAGGAAGGACTTCCACACTGCCACAATCGCAAAAGAATAAACGCCAGCCTCTCCCGGGACTGTGCCCTGCGACCCAATGTACACCTGGCCCACCATCCCACCCTCGATCTGGACTGTCTCTATGACCATGTTCACCTGTACAGGGAGACAGTCCCCATCCTTGCCAAGACTCTCAAGGACGTCGCTTTAAACCGCAGCCCAACCACTCCACACAGGAACAGCGGAGCAATCTCCACCCCCCTACTCTACTATGCTCACACGTGATAGGCCGAGGGTCATGGTAAGATGAAGCACAACAAGAACTCCACATCCTCACACTACATCCACCCAAGTGGTATGACACAAATACTATCTTTAAATGATAAACAAATCACATTTGCATAATAAGAGTTTACGTTAATTGAAAAATCATATTTTAATAGTTCTTGTTGGATTGTGAGTGTTTATCCTCATTTTGAAGGTAAAGAAAAAAACAGTTATGAAATCTTTTACGGTTGCATGTTGGAATTTACAAGGCTTGAAGTCCTCTGCTTTTGGGCTAAAGAGCAGAAACCCAGACTTCCTTAAAGAAATTGATGATGTTGATATTGTAGTACTACAGGAAACATGGTGCAGAGGTGATGTTTCCACTGGCTGTCCACTAGGTTATAGGGAGATAATCGTACCATCCAACCAAATTAAAAGGAATCACACAGGGTATAAATCTGAACTAACTAATTCAATCGAATTAATCAAAACAGATTCTTTAAAAAAATCAACAAGGAGGCTACTCTTAACAGATAACAAACGTAACCTCTGTGCCAAATACATTTCCACCCCTCAGAGTCACCCTACTTCAATGAAGAGAGATTCTCCATTCTAGAGGGGGAAGATTAGTCACTTTCAGGCCCAAGGCAATGTGCTGGTCTGTGGAGACCTGAATGCTAGAACAGCAGAAGAACTAGACACTATTAACAGTCATGGGGACAAACACCTACCGGGAAGCAACAAACCTTTCCCTCCCCCCATACCCCCCCTAGAAAACAACTATGACAAAGTGAAAAAAACCAAAAAACATGGAGTACAACTCCTGAAGCTCTGTCGAACACTGGGTCTGTACATAGTCAATGGTAGGCTTAAGAGGGGACTCTTTTGGTAGGTCCACCTACAGCTCATCCCTTGGCAGCAGTACTGTAGACTACTTCATCACGACCTCAACCCAGAGTCTCTCAGAGCCTTCACAGTCAGCCCACTAAACACCTCTCTCTGAAACACAGTAAAATCACAGTGTATCTGAAAAGAGCAGAACCCAACCATGAAGCATCACGGCCCAATAAATTACATGGTACTAAACAGACATATAGATGGGGGTGCAAACAGTACAGAAATCTACCAAAAAGCAATTAGTAGCCAAAAAATACAATCTCTCCTGGACAACTTTTTAGCCTTAACATTCTCCTACAGCAATGAAGGTATACATTTGGCCATTTGGAACATAAACTTTATATTTGATAAATTAGCCTCCTTGGCTAATCTAAAGAAAAACAATTATATATAATGAAAAATGGTTTGATAATGATTGCAAAAATCTAAGAATGTAATATATCTAATCAAAAACACAGAGACCCAGACAACAAAAATATTTGCCTTCAATATGGGGAAACACTGAAGCAATACAAACACACCCTAAGAACAAAAAAGAAACAGCACATTAGAAATCAGCTGGATGTGATTGAGGAATCCATAGAATCAAACCACTTCTGGGAGAATTTGAATAAATTAAACAAGCCTCATCATGAGCAATTGGCTATCAAAAAATGGGGATATGTGGAGAAATCACTTTGCAAACCTCTACAGCAATATAACAAAGAGCCCAGAACAAAAAATTACAAATAACAGAACCAGAATTATTGGAAAAACTTTGCACTCTCCAACCCAAAAAGGCCTGTGGTGCTGATGGTATTTTAAATGAAATGATCAAATATACAGACCACAAATTCAACATTATCCTCACTGCAGGTATTTTCCCCGATATTTGGAACCAAGGATTGATCACACCAATCTATAAAAATGGAGACAAATTTGACCCAAATAATTACATTTACATTTTAGTCATTTAGCCATTTATCCAGAGCGACTTACAGTTAGTGAATACATATTTTTTTATACTAGCCCCCCGTGGGAATTGAACCCACAACCCTGGCGTTGCAAACGCCATGCTCTATCAACTGAGCTACATCCCTCCCGGCCATTCCCTCCCCTACCCTGGACGACGCTGGGCCAATTGTGTGCCGCCCATGAGTCTCCCGGTCGCGGCCGGCTGCGACAGAGCCTGGATTCGAACCAGGATCTCTAGTGGCACAGTTAGCACTGCGATGCAGTGTTAACAGCAACCTTGGGGAAAATTCTCTGCAGTATCATAAATAGCAGACTACATCATTTCCTTGATGAACACAACATCCTAAGTAGAAGCCAGATTGGATTTTTTTTAATTATCGTACAACAGACCCCATTTACACCCTCCACACTCTAATTGACAAACAAGTAAACCAAAACAAAGGCTAAATCTACTCGTGTTTTGTAGACTTCAAAGAAAGCATTTTGATTCAATTTGGCACAAAGGTATTTTTTACAAACTAATAGAAAGTGGTATTGGAGGGAAAACATATAAATGTTATTAAATCAATGTACACTAAAAACAAAATATGTGGTTTAAAAATTGGCAACAAACAGCAAACAGACTTCTTCTCTCAGGGACGTGGAGTGAAACAGGGCTGCCCAATAAGTCCAACACTATTTAAACATCTCTACATTAATGAATTGGCAAAAACATTAGAAGAATCGGCAGCACCTGGTCTCTCACCCTACACAACACTGAAATCAAGTGTCTGCTGTATGCAGATGACCTGGTGCTACTGTCTCCCACTAAGGAGGGGTTAGCGCAGCAGCATCTAGATCATCTGCACAGGTTGTCTGACCTGGGCTCTGACCATTAATGAATAAAAATAAAAATAAATATGATATTCCAAAAAAGGTCTGGAATCAGGATGACAAATATACATTCTATTTGGACACAATTCTATTAGAAACACACCAAAAAGTACACGTATCTAGGACTAAATATCAGCAACACAGGTAGCTTTCACATGGCTGTGAATGACCTGAGAGACAAACCAAGAAGAGCATTCTATGCCATTAAAATGGACATAAAAATCGAAATTCCAATTAGAATCTGGCTCAAAATATTCCAATGACTTATAGAACCAATTGCTCTATATGGCAGCGAAGTATGGGGTCCGCTCTCTAATAATGAATTTACCAAATGGGACAAACATCCATGCAGAGTTTTGCAAGACTGTATTGCAAGTGCAAAGAAAAACTCAAAATAACACATGTAGAGCAGAATTGGCCAAATACCCCCTCCTTATTCGAATAGAAAAAAGAGCCATCGAATTTTACAACCATCTAAAAACAAGTGACCCCAAAACATTCATCACACAGCTCTACTATGCCAAGAGATGAAACAAGAGAAGAGTCCCCTCAGCCAGCTGGTTCTGAGGCTCAGTTCACTAACCAAAACCAACCTCATAGAAGCCTCAGGACAGCACTCAGAAAATCTGGCCCAAACCAAATCATCACAAAGCAAAAAGACAAATATATTCACCTATTGGAAAGACACCACAAAAAATCAAAGTAAACTTCAATGCTATTTGGCTCTCTAAACAGACAGTACATGGTGGCAGACTATCCATGACCACTGTGACTGATAGAAAACTGAGGAAAACACTGACTAGGTACAGTCTGGCTATAGAGACAGGCCACAGGCAAACCTGGCTGCCCAGAGAGGACAGGCTGTGCTCACTCTGCCCCCCGGGGAGAGGTAGAGAGACAGAGCTGCATTTCCTATTACACTGTGACAAATACTCAGACCTAAGAGAATCTTTCTTTCCCAAAAGTATCATTCAGTACAAAGAAGTTGAAACAATAAAAAGAGGAAGAAAAAATCTAATATTTATTGGGTGAAATACCATGGTTTTTCATACCATGGTGCCATGTGTCTTCTCAGTCATGTTGAGACTGGTCTACTACTATTGCTTTAATGTATGTTATTCTCATTAATATTGTTGTTGTAGTTGCTGTTAATGGTAATCCCATTTCCACTACTACTATTACTTACCGATCACTGCACCTGTACACAGCCCATCTGAAATTAGCCCACCCAACTACCTCAATCCCTATATTGTTATTTATTTTGCTCTCTTTTGCACCCCAGTATCTATATTTGCACATAATCTCTTGCACATCTAGCATTCCAGTGTTAATACTATTTGTAATTATTCTGCACTATAGCCTATTTATTGCCTTACCTCCATAACTTGCTACATTTGCACACACTGTATATATATTTTCCTGTTGTATTTTTTGACTTTGTTTTTTTACCCCATATGTAACTCTGTGTTGTTTTTATTGCACTGCTTTGCTTTATCTTGGCCAGGTCGCAGTTGTAAATGAGAACCTGTTTCTCAACTGGTTTAACCTGGTTAAATAAAGGTGAAATAAAAAAAATAAAAAATAACTTGCCATGTCAATAAAGTCTATTGAATTTAATTGAATTGAGAGGTGGAGAGAGAGAGAGAGAGAGAGAGAGGTAGAGAGGTAGAGAGAGGAGAGAGAGAGAGAGAGAGAGAGAGAGAGAGAGAGAGAGAGAGGGGTAGAGAGAGAGAGAGGTAGAGAGAGAGAGAGGTAGAGAGAGAGAGAGAGGTAGAGAGAGAGAGGGGTAGAGAGAGAAGAGAGGTAGTGAGAGAAAGAGGTAGAGAGAGAGAGGGGTAGAGAGAGAGAGGTAGAGAGAGAGAGGTAGAGAGAGAACGGTAGAGAGAGAGAATGGTAGAGAGAGAGAGGTAGAGAGAGAGAGGTAGAGAGAGAGGGGTTATAGAGAGAGAGCGGTAGAGAGAGCGGTAGAGAGAGAGGGGGGTAGAGAGAGAGAGGGGTAGAGAGAGAGAGAGAGATAGAGAGAGAGAGGGGTAGAGAGAGAGAGAGAGAGAGGGGTAGAGAGAGAGAGATAGAGAGAGAGAGAGAGCGGTAGAGAGAGAGAGAGCGGTAGAGAGAGAGAGAGGTAGAGAGAGAGAGACAACAACAACAGCAGAATTAGACCCAACCAAATCATGAGAAAACAAAAAGATAATTACTTGAAACATTGGAAAGAATTAACAAAAAAACTGAGCAAACTAGAGAGTACACAGTGGCAGAATTCCTGACCACTGTGATTGACCCAAACTTAAGGAAAGTTTTGACTATGTACAGACTCAGTGAGCATAGCCTTGCTATTGAGAAAGGCCGCTGTAGGCAGACCTGGCTCTCAAGAGAAGACAGGCTATGTACACACTGCCCACAAAATGAGGTGGAAACTGAGCTGCACATCCTCCTGCCAAATGTACAGTCGTGGTCAAAAGTTTTGAGAATGACAAAAATATTAATTTTCACAAAGTCTGCTGCCTCAGTTTTTATGATGGCAATTTGCATATACTCCAGAATGTTATGAAGAGTGATCAGATGAATTGCAATTAACTGCAAAGTCCCTCTTTGCCATGAAAATGAACTTAATTCCCCAAAAAACATTTCCACTGCATTTCAGCCCTGCCACAAAAGGACCAGCTGACATCATGTCAGTGATGACGAGGACAAGGCTGGAGATCACTCTGTCATGCTGATTGAGCTAGAATAACAGACTGGAAGCTTTAAAAGGATGGTGGTGCTTGAAATCATTGTTCTTCCTCTGTTAACCATGGTTACCTGCAAGGAAACACGTGCCGTCATCATTGCTTTGCACAAAAAGGGCTTCACAGGCAAGGATATTGCTGCTAGTAAGATTGCACCTAAATCAACCATTTATCGGATCATCAAGAACTTCAAGGAGAGAGGTTCAATTGTTGTGATGAAGGCTTCAGGGCGCCCCAGAAAGTCCAGCAAGCGCCAAGACCGTCTCCTTAAGTTGATTCAGCTGCGTGATCGGGGCACCACCAGTGCAGAGCTTGCTCAGGAATGGCAACAGGCAGGTGTGAGCGCATCTGCACGCACAGTGAGGCGAAGACTTTTGGAGGATGACCTGGTGTCAAGAAGGGCAGCGAGGAAGCCACTTCTCTCCAGGAAAAACATCAGGGACAGACTGATATTCTGCAAAAGGTACAAGGATTGGACTGCTGAGGACTGGG
>CM072218.1:104096621-104101621 GCA_036851935.1 Coregonus suidteri | reverse complement strand
TCCTCTCCCCTCCTCCCTCTGTCCCCTCCTCTCCCCTCCTCCCTCTGTCCCCTCCTCTCCTCCCTCTGTCCTCTCCCTCCTCTCCTCCCTCTGTCCTCTCCCCTCCTCTCCTCTCCTCTCCTCTCCTCTCCCCTCCTCTCCTCCCTCTGTCCCCTCCTCTCCTCTCCTCCCTCTGTCCCCTCCTCTCCTCCCTCTGTCCCCTCCTCTCCTCTCCTCTCCTCTGCCTCTCCAACCCTGCTCCTGGCTGTGTGCTGCGCAGCCCGGACGGGGAGCACGAAGGTCTGGGGACTGAGCTGCTGCAGTGTTTTGGGTGTTAGTTGTCACTGTTAGGGTCTCCCATTCTAGGGAGTAGGAATGAGACTCAACAGTCTGTGTGTGTGTGTGTGTGTGTGTGTGTGTGTGTGTGTGTGTGTGTGTGTGTGTGTGTGTGTGTGTGTGTGTGTGTGTGTGTGAGTGTGAGTGTGAGTGTGAGTGTGAGTGTGTGTGTGTGTGTGTGTGTGTGTGTGTGTGTGAGTGTGAGTGTGAGTGTGAGTGTGAGTGTGTGTGTGTGTGTGTGTGTGTGTGTACCATGTTCCGCTGAGGGGCATGGTACTCACGTAGAGTACACTACAGCCTGTCAGCACCTTAAAGGCTCAGTCAGGACATTCACAATAATGTACTACTGTCATGCACTCCCTCTGGCTTGTTGCTGGCTGACGCTCCCTCTGGCTTGCTGCTGGCTGACGCTCCCTCTGGCTTGTTGCTGGCTGACGCTCACACACACACACACACTCTCACGCTCCCTCTCTCTAACTTCCTCTCTCACGCTATTTCCTCCCTCTGGCTTTACTGACCATGTTGTGTGTGTCCGTTCCGTCCCCCCTGCAGAGAGCAGTGACTACAGCGAGGTGATATCAGACCCCTTCTCCTTCGCCCCGGCAGAACCTCTCCCAGAGTTCCAGCTAGAACCGGAGGATGGGTTCATCGTTAAGAACCGTCCGGTGCAGCTCCGCTGTAGGGCCGCTCCCGCTACGCAGATCTACTTCAAATGTAACGGAGAGTGGGTCAACCAGAACGATCATGTGACCAGAGAGAGCCTCGATCAGATCACAGGTACTGGGATCGTACTGGAATACACATGGAATCACGATTTCACGAGCATTCACGTACACGTAAACATACACACACACACACACACACACACACACACACACACACACACACACACACACACACACACACACACACACACACACACACACACACACACACACACAATCTCTCTCACGTTCACACAAGGTCATATCCGCATTCACACCCACAATCTCACACACATCCAACCTCACACACAAATACACAATCTCATTCATACCAATCTCACGCTAATGCTAAACTCACTTTTAGCTCTCCATAACTATGAGTTCATATAGACTTGCAAACATACTGTACACAAAGTGAAGCCAACTCAAAACACTGACTCAAAACACTTCAGTTCATTCATAAACATATATCAAATAAAATAAAATAAAATTGTATTGGCCGCATGCGCCGAATACAACAGGTGCAGACATTACAGTGAAATGCTTACTTACAGCCCTTAACCAACAGTGCATACATTTTTAATAATAATAATAATAATAATATATGCTACCCCCCCCCCCCCCCCTCCCCTCTCTCTCCCCCCCCACCTCCCCTCTCTCTCCCCCCCCCGCCTCCTGTCTCTCTCCCCCCCCGACCTCCCCTCTCTCTCCCCTCCACATCCCCGCCTCCCCTCTCTCTCCCCTCTCTCTCCCCCCCCCGCCTCCCCTCTCTCTCCCCCCCGCCTCCCCTCTCTCTCCCCTCCCTCTCCCCCCCGCCTCCCCTCTCTCTCCCCCCTGCCTCCCCTCTCTCTGCCCCCCGCCTCCCCTCTCTCCTTCTCCCCCCCGCCTCCCCTCTCTCTCCCAGGGCTGGTGGTGAGGGAGGTGGATATCTCCGTGTCGAGGACCCAGGCGGAGGAGCTGTTTGGTCTGGAGGACTACTGGTGTCAGTGTGTGGCCTGGAGCTCCGCAGGAACCACCAAGAGTAGCCGCGCATACGTCCGCATTGCATGTACGTACAGGGTGTGTGTGTGTGTGTGTGTGTGTGTGTGTGTGTGTGTGTGTGTGTGTGTGTGTGTGTACGTACAGGGTGTGTGTGTGTGTGTGTGTGTGTACGTACAGGGTGTGTGTGTGTGTGTGTGTGTGTGTGTGTGTGTGTGTGTGTGTGTGTGTTATTATATCAACTTCCTCCCACTAGTCCATGAGGAGACAGGTTAAGGAATGATTTTGAAGCCTTGACAATTTAATTGTGTATGTGGTGCCATTCAGAGGGTGAATAGGCGAGACAAAATATTTAAGTACCTTTGAACGGGGTATGGTAGTAGGTGCCAAGCGCACCGGTTTGAATGTGTCAAGAACTGCAACGCTGCTGGGTTTTTCATGCTCAACAGTTTCCCGTGTTGGTGGGGGTGGTGGTTGGGGTGGGGTGTGGTGGGGGGGTCTTCTCAATGTTTTGTCACATGTGTGTGTTACACATGTTCTTCATATGACTCCCAGGGTATGATTGACATGTCACACTGTTAATAAGATACACATCTAAATGCCTGAAAGACACACACACACACACACACACACACACACACACACACACACACACACACACACATACACACTCTCTCAACTGTGTTAACAGTTTGACTCTGTGTCGCCCCCTATCTGCAGACCTGCGTAAGAACTTTGAGCAGGAGCCGCTGGGTCGAGAGGTGAGATTGGAGCAGGAGGTGTTGCTGCAGTGTCGACCCCCTGAGGGAATACCTCCTGCTGAGGTACACTACCTGTGTGTGTGTGTGTGTGTGTGTGGGGTGTGTGTGTTGTGGTGTGGTGTGGTGTGTGTGTGTGTGCCTGCGTGCGTGTGTGCGTGTTCATGTGAGTGTGTGTGTCAGGCTGTTCCACTACTAAAGCATGGCAGCCAGGTGTGTGTGTGTGTGTGTGTGTGTGTGTGTGTGCGCGCACGTGGACAAGTAAAACAAGGCAAATTCTGACAAGTGGGGACATTTCTGGCCACAGGGAAAAAGGCAATTTTAGGCTTAAGGTTTATGTTTAGGGTTACAATTGGGGTTATGGTTAGGTTTAGGCTTAGGAGTTAGGTTTAGGGTTTGGGGTTAAGGTTAGGGTTAGGTTTAGGCTTAGGAGTTAGGTTTAGGGTTTGGGGTTAAGGTTAGGGTTAGGTTTAGGCTTAGGAGTTAGGTTTTGGTTTGGGGTTAAGGTTAGGGTTAGGTTTAGGCTTAGGAGTTAGGTTTAGGGTTTGGGGTTAGGGTTAGGTTTAGGCTTAGGAATTAGGTTTGGGTTAAAGTTAAGGTTAGGGTTAGGGTTAGGTTTAGGCTTAGGAGTTAGGTTTAGGGTTTGGGGTTAAGGTTAGGGTTAGGTTTAGGCTTAGGAGTTAGGTTTAGGGTTTGGGGTTAAGGTTAGGGTTAGGTTAAGGGTTAGGGCTTAGGGAAAATAGGATTTTGGATGGGAATCAATTGTTTGGTCCCCACAAGGATAGTAAAACACACGTGTGTGTCAAATAAAATAACAAATATTTGTCACATGCGCCGAATACAACAGGTGTACACTTTACCGAGAAATGCTTACTTATGAGCCCTTTCCCAACGATGCAGAGTTAAAAAGGAAATAGTAAAACAATAAAATAACAATAACAAGGCTATATACAAAGAGTATCGCAACCAAGTCAATGTGCAGGGGTACGAGGTAGTTGAAGTAATATGTACATGTAGGTAGGGGTAAAAGTGACTAGTCAATCAGGATAGATAATAAACAGAGTAGCAGCAGCGTTGGTAGTTGAGGTAATATGTACATGTAGGTCGGGGTAAAAGTGACTGGTCAATCAGGATAGATAATAAACAGAGTAGCAGCAGTGTTGGTAGTTGAAGTAATATGTACATGTAGGTAGGGGTAAAAGTGACTAGTCAATCAGGATAGATAATAAACAGAGTAGCAGCAACTTATGTGAAAGAGTGTGACTGTGTGTGTGTAGTCCTCCAGACAGTCCTCCAGACAGACAGACCTCCAGACAGACCTCCAGACAGACCTCCAGACAGACAGTCCTCCAGACAGACAGACCTCCAGACAGACAGACCTCCAGACAGACCTCCAGACAGACCTCCAGACAGACAGACCTCCAGACAGACCTCCAGACAGACCTCCAGACAGACCTCCAGACAGACCTCCAGACAGACAGTCCTCCAGACAGACAGACCTCCAGACAGACAGACCTCCAGACAGACAGTCCTCCAGACAGACAGACCTCCAGACAGACAGACCTCCAGACAGACAGACCTCCAGACAGACCTCCAGACAGACAGACCTCCAGACAGACAGACCTCCAGACAGACAGACCTCCAGACAGACAGACCTCCAGACAGACCTCCAGACAGACAGACCTCCAGACAGACAGACCTCCAGACAGACCTCCAGACAGACAGACAGACAGACAGACCTCCAGACATACATACAGACCTCCAGACATACATACAGACCTCCAGACAGAAAGACCTTCAGAAAGACCTTCAGACCTCCAGACAGAAGGACCTCCAGACAGACCACCGGACAGAAAGACCTCCAGACAGTCCTCCAGACAGACAGTCCTCCAGACAGACAGATCTCCAGACAGACAGACCTCTAGACAGACAGACCTCCAGACAGAAGGACCTCCAGACAGACCTCCAGACAGACCTCCAGACAGTCCTCCAGACAGACAGACCTCCAGACAGACAGACCTCCAGACAGACAGTCCTCCAGACAGACAGTCCTCCAGACAGACAGACCTCCAGACAGACAGACCTCCAGACAGACAGACCTCCAGACAGACAGACCTCCAGACAGACAGACCTCCAGACAGACCTCCAGACAGACAGATCTCCAGACAGACAGACCTCCAGACAGACAGACCTCCAGACAGACAGACCTCCAGACAGACAGACCTCCAGACAGACAGACCTCCAG
>CM072218.1:104066621-104094121 GCA_036851935.1 Coregonus suidteri | reverse complement strand
GCCCGTCTCTCTGACACTGCCAATTACACCTGTGTGGCCCGCAACCAGGTGGCCAAGAGACGCAGTAGTACCGCCTCGCTTATCGTCTATGGTGGGCAAAACACACACTGTGTCTCACTAGAAGACTCAACCAAAGGCGTTTAATACACGCACACAGAAAGGCAGACACACACACACACACACACACACACACACACACACACACACACACACACACACACACACACACACACACACACACTGTGTCTCACTAGAAGACTCAACCAAAGGCCTTTAATACACACACACAGAAAGGCAGACACACACAGGTTTTTTAGTAAATCCTGATGGCGTGTCTCACTCTCTCTCTCTCAGTGAGTGGGGGCTGGTCTTCGTGGACTGAGTGGTCGGAGTGTAACGCCCAGTGTGGGCGGGGCTGGCAGCGACGGACACGCAGCTGCACCAATCCTGCGCCTCTAAACGGGGGAGCCTTCTGCGAGGGCCCGCCTTTTCAGAGAGTCACATGCACCACTCTGTGTCCAGGTGAGAATGATTAACAGGTGTATGGCCGCCCGTTTAACAGCACACACAGACACACATACACACACACACACAGTTTCACCTCATGCATAACATACTGTATCTAGCTAATACTCACAGATCAAACATTACATATTTAGCAGACGCTGTTATCCATAGACTCTGTTATCCGTAGACGCTGTTATCCATAGACTGGCCGTCATGATTTAGACCAATCAGATTAGCCAGAGGAGCTGTCCGTCATGATTTACACCAATCAGATTAGCCAGAGGAGCTGTCCGTCATGATTTACACCAATCAGATGGACCAGATTCGTTCTGCGTTTCCTCTCAGTTGTTATTAGAATTACCTTGTGAGTTTTCTGAACTGAAGCGCCCAACCACGTGGTAGATCAGGATGACGCAGATATGAAGCATAGAGTTGAGAAGGAAGTCTAGCATAGACACACACACATGCAGTCAGTCAGTAATTTAGCTAGCCAGTCAGTCAGTCACTTTGTCCTCCAGTGGACGGAGGCTGGACGGAGGCTGGACGGAGGCTGGACGGAGTGGGCAAAGTGGTCAGCCTATGGTACAATGTAGCCTACCCACTGTTATTTAGTTAGTTGCTTAGCTAGTTAGTTAGTCCTGGCCTCTAACCCCCTGACTTCTGACCCCTATTAGTGGACGGAGGCTGGACGGAGTGGGCCAAGTGGTCAGCGTGTGGGACAGAATGCACCCACTGGAGGAGCAGGGAGTGTCAGGCCCCCCCGCCCCGAAACGGAGGACGCCACTGTAGTGGTAGCATGATGGAGAGCAAGAACTGCACCGACGGACTCTGTACACGCAGTGAGTTGGAGGGAGGGAGGGAGGCAGGGAGGGAGGGAGGGGGAGAGAGAGAGAGGGAGGGAGGGAGGGAGGGAGGGAGGGAGGGAGGGGGGGGGGGGAGAGAGGGAGAGAGAGACTGGTCATTACTGTCATTGTGTCTAAAACAAATGGTGTTCCAAAAAAGGTCCAGTTGCCAGGAACACAAATACAAATTCCATCTAGACACCGTTGCCGTAGAGCACACAAAAAAACGATACATACCTCAGCCTAAACATCAGCGCCACAGGTAACTTCCACAAAGCTGTGAACGATCTGAGGGCCTTTTATGCCGTCAAAAGGAACATAAAATTTGACATACCAATTAGGATCTGGCTAAAAATACTGGAATCAGTTATAGAACCCATTGCCCTTTATGGTTGTGAGGTCTGGGGTCCGATTTATTTATTTTCCCTTTTGTACTTTAACTATTTGCACATTGTTACAACACTGTATATAGACATAATATGACATTTGAAATGTCTTTATTCTTTTGGAACTTTTGAGAGAGAGAGAGAGAGAGAGAGAGAGAGAGAGAGAGAGAGAGAGAGAGAGAGAGAGAGAGAGAGAGAGAGAGAGAGAGAGAGAGAGAGAGAGAGAGAGAGAGAGAGAGAGAGAGAGAGAGAGAGAGAGAGAGAGAGAGAGAGAGAGAGAGAGAGAGAGAGAGAGAGAGAGAGAGAGAGAGAGAGAGAGATCCTCTGGCTAATCTGAGAGGAGAAAGGATGTGAATACAACAATACACACATAACCTGGGACAGATGACCAATCAGATTAGCCAGAGGAGCTGCCCGTCATGATTTAGACCAATCAGATTAGCCAGAGGAGCTGTCCGTCATGATTTACACCAATCAGATGGACCAGATTCGTTCTGCGTTTCCTCTCAGTTGTTATTAGAACTACCTTTGAGTTTTCTGAACTGAAGCGCCCAACCACGTGGTAGATCAGGATGACGCAGAGATGAAGCATAGAGTTGAGAAGGAAGTCTAGCATAGACAGATGGTCAGCAGTGGTGTTTGGGTTCACAAGAAGAAAAGACCAGCCATCCAAATGTTAAACGCACAGATGGGGGGGTTAGGGTGAGGGGAGGGCGGAGTGGTATGTGTGTGTGTGTGTGTGTGTGTGTGTGTGTGTGTGTGTGTGTGTGTGTGTGTGTGTGTGTGTGTGTGTGTGTGTGTGTGTGTGTGTGTGTGTGTGTGTGTGTGTGTGTGCGTGTGTGCGTGTGTATGTGTGCGTGCACAGGGGTGTGAAACAAAAGGAGGGCACAGAGTCGGAAGGAAGGAGTGCAGCGTGCAACGACACGACAGAGTAGAGAAATGAACAGAGGGAGGAGAGGAGAGGAGGGGAGGGTGAGGAGAGGAGGACAGGAGAGGAGGGTGAGTCAGATTCACCCTGACACCCAATGTGCAACGCCTGATGATCTGGGTGGAATCCAGCTGACAGCACATTACACACACACTCACAGACCAAATACACACAGCCAGTGAGCTACACAAAGGAACCGAGACACACACACACACTACACACACTACACACACTCGCAAGACAGACATGAGACAGACAGGAGACAGACAGACAGAAGACAGACATGAGACAGACAGGAGACAGACATGAGACAGACAGGAGACAGACAGGAGACAGACAGACAGGAGACAGACATGAGACAGACAGGAGACAGACAGACAGAAGACAGACAGGAGACAGACAGGAGTCAGACAGACAGAAGACAGACAGGAGACAGACAGGAGACAGACAGAAGACAGACATGAGACAGACAGGAGACAGACAGGAGACAGACAGACAGGAGACAGACAGGAGACAGACAGGAGACAGACAGAAGACAGACATGAGACAGACAGGAGACAGACAGGAGACAGACAGGAGACAGACATGAGACAGACAGGAGACAGACAGGAGACAGACAGACAGGAGACAGACAGGAGACAGACAGGAGACAGACAGGAGTATAAACTGGTCAGAGTATTTTGGTTTATTTGGATCCCCGGTAGCTTTTGCAGAAGCAGCAGCTACTCTTCCTGGAAAAACACACAAAACACAAAACATGACAAGTAACAAAACACAGATAGACAAGGACCTCTAAAAGTAAAAACATTTGGTTCAAAGCATTCTCTAAGACCTAAACCTCAACTGGAGTTGTGTATAAAGGGTGTGACCATTGAACAAGTTGAAGTAGCTGAACTCCTAGGCGTAACATTGGATGGTTAATTATCATGGCCAAGTCATATTGAAAAAATGTGTTGTGAAGATGGGGAGAGGTATGTATGTTATAAAAATATGTTCTGTGTTTTTGACACAAATCAACTGTGCTAGTTGTTCAGGTTCTGATCTTGTCCCATCTTGATTACTGTCTGGTAATATGGTCAGGTGCAATAATGAAAGACCTAGCAAAGTTGCAGCTGGCTCAGAACAGAGCGGCACACCTTGCCCTTAACTGCACACACAGAACTAACATCAACAACATGCATGATAGTCTTTCCTGGTTGAGGGTTGACGAGAGATTAACTGCTTGTCTTCTAGTTACTATAATGAAAATTCCACATCTTCTGCATAATCAAATAACATTCAGCTCAGACACCCATACACACCCCACAAGACATGCCACCAGGGGTCTCTTCACAGTCCCCAAGTCCAAATGAATTCACAGCAACGCACAGTTTTATACAGAGCCATGATTGCATGGAACTCTCTTCCATCTCCAATTACTCAAGAAAACAGCAAAATTACCTTTAAAAAACAGATTAAACAACATCTCATGGAACGGAGGGGACTGTGAGGGGACACACTCTAACACACACAGTCACACTCTAACACACACAGTCACACTCTAACACACACACAGTCACACTCTAACACACACACAGACACACTCTAACACACACAGTCACACTCTAACACACACAGTCACACTCTAACACACACACAGACACACTCTAACACACACAGTCACACTCTAACACACACAGTCACACTCTAACACACACACAGTCACACTCTAACACACACAGTCACACTCTAACACACACAGTCACACTCTAACACACACAGTCACACTCTAACACACACTGTCACACTCTAACACACACAGTCACACTCTAACACACACAGTCACACTCTTAACACACACAGTCACACTCTAACACACACAGACACACTCTAACACACACAGTCACACTCTAACACACACAGTCACACTCTAACACACACAGTCACACTCTAACACACACAGACACACTCTAACACACACAGTCACACTCTAACACACACAGTCACACTCTAACACAAACAGTCACACTAACACACATACAGACACACTCTAACACACACAGACACACTCTAACACACACAGTCACACACTCTAACACACACAGTCACACTCTAACACACACAGTCACACTCTTAACACACACAGTCACACTAACACACACAGTCACACTCTAACACACACAGTCACACTCTACACACACACAGACACACTCTAACACACACAGAACACACTCTTACACCACACAGTCACACTCTAAACACACACAGTCACACTCTAACACACACAGTCACACTCTAACACACACAGTCACACTCTAACACACACACAGGACACACTCTAACACACACAGGAACACTCTAACACACATCCTACAGTCAAAACACACTCTAACACACACAGTCACACTCTAACACACACAGTCACACTCTAACACACACAGTCACACTCTAACACACACAGTCACACTCTAACACACACAGTCACACTCTAACACACACAGTCACACACTCTAACACACACAGTCACACTCTTAACACCACACAACCTTCACACTCTAACACACACAGGACACACGCTAACACACACAGTCACACTCTAACACACACAGTCACACTCTAACACACACAGTCACACTCTAACACCACACAGTCACACTCTAACACACACAGTCACACTCTAACACACACAGTCACACTCTAACACACACAGTCACACTCTAACACACACAGTCACACCACAAAAACACACTCTACACACACAGTCACACTCTTAACACACACAGTCACACTCTAACACACACAGACACACACTCTACACACACAGTCACACTCTAACACACACAGTCACACTCTAACACACACAGTCACACTCTAACACACACAGACACACTCTAACACACACAGTCACACTCTAACACACACAGTCACACACCTCACACACACAGACACACACTCTAACACACACAGACACACTCTAACACACACAGTCACACTCTAACACACACAGTCACACTCTAACACACACAGTCACACTCTAACACACACAGTCACACTCTAACACACACAGACACACTCTAACACACACAGTCACACTCTAACACACACAGACACACTCTAACACACACAGTCACACTCTAACACACACAGTCACACTCTAACACACACAGTCACACTCTAACACACACACAGACACACTCTAACACACACAGTCACACTCTAACACACACAGTCACACTCTAACACACACAGTCACACTAACACACATACAGACACACTCTAACACACACAGACACACTCTAACAGACACAGTCACACTCTAACACACACAGTCACACTCTAACACACACACAGTCACACTCTAACACACACAGTCACACTCTAACACACACAGACACACTCTAACACACACAGTCACACACTCTAACACACACAGTCACACTCTAACACACACACAGTCACACTCTAACACACACACAGACACACTCTAACACACACAGTCACACTCTAACACACACAGACACACTCTAACACACACAGTCACACTCTAACACACACAGTCACACTCTAACACACACAGTCACACTCTAACACACACAGTCACACTCTAACACCACACAGACACACTCTAACACACACAGTCACACTCTTAACACACACATCACACTCTAACACACACAGTCACACTCTAACACACACAGTCACACTATAACACACACAGTCTCACTCTAACACACACAGACACACGCTAACACACACAGTCACACTCTAACACACACAGTCACACTCTAACACACATAGTCACACTCTAACACACACAGTCACACTCTAACACACACAGTCACACTCTAACACACACAGTCACACTCTAACACACACAGTCACACTCTTAACACACACAGTCACACTCTAACACACACATTCACACTCTTAACACACACAGTCACACTCTAACACACACAGTCACACTCTAACACACACAGTCACACTCTTAACACACACAGTCACACTCTAACACACACAGACACACTCTAACACACACACACAGTCACACTCTAACACACACAGTCACACTCTAACACACACAGTCACACTCTAACACACACAGTCACACTCTAACACACACACGGTCACACTCTAACACACACAGTCACACTCTAACACACACACAGTCACACTTTTAACACACACAGTCACACTCTAACACACACAGACACACGCTAACACACACAGTCACACTCTAACACACACAGTCACACTCTAACACACACAGTCACACTCTAACACACACAGTCACACTCTAACACACACTGTCACACTCTAACACACACAGTCACACTCTAACACACACAGTCACACTCTTAACACACACAGTCACACTCTAACACACACAGACACACTCTAACACACACAGTCACACTCTAACACACACACAGTCACACTCTAACACACACAGTCACACTCTAACACACACACAGACACATTCTAACACACACAGTCACACTCTAACACACACAGTCACACTCTAACACACACAGTCACACTAACACACAGACAGACACACTCTAACACACACAGACACACTCTAACACACACAGTCACACTCTAACACACAGTCACACTCTAACACACACAGTCACACTCTAACACACACAGACACACACTAACACACACACAGTCACACTCTAACACACACAGTCACACTCTAACACACACAGTCACACTCTAACACACACACACAGACACACTCTAACACACACAGTCACACTCTAACACACACAGACACACTCTAACACACACAGTCACACTCTAACACACACAGTCACACTCTAACACACACAGTCACACTCTAACACACACAGACACACTCTAACACACACAGTCACACTCTTAACACACATGTCACACTATAACACACACAGTCTCACTCTAACACACACAGTCACACTCTAACACACACAGTCACACTCTAACACACACAATCACACTCTAACACACACAGACACACTCTAACACACACAGTCGTCACACTCTAACACACACAGTCACACTCTAACACACAGTCACACTCTAACACACACAGTCACACTCTAACACACACAGTCACACTCTCTACACACACAGTCACACTCTAACACACACAGTCACACTCTAACACACACAGTCACACTCTAACACACACAGACACACTCTAACACACACAGTCACACTAACACACACACAGACACACACTCTAACACACACAGTCACACTCTAACACACACAGACACACTCTAACACACACAGTCACACACTCTAACACACACAGTCACACTCTAACACACACAGACACACTCTAACACACACAGTCACACTCTAACACACACAGTCACACTCTAACACACAAAGTCACACTCTAACACACACAGTCACACTCTTAACACACACAGACACACTCTAACACACACAGTGACACTCTAACACACACAGTCACACTCTAACACACACAGTCACACTCTAACACACACAGACACACTCTAACACACACAGTCACACTCTAACACACACAGTCACACTCTAACACACACAGTCACACTCTAACACACACAGTCACACTCTAACACACACAGTCACACTAACACACACACAGACACACTCTAACACACACAGTCACACTCTAACACACACAGTCACACTCTAACACACACAGTCACACTCTAACACACACAGTCACACTCTAACACACACAGACACACTCTAACACACACAGTCACACTCTAACACACACAGTCACACTCTAACACACACAGTCACACTCTAACACACACAGTCACACACTATAACACACACAGTCACACTCTAACACACACAGTCACACTCTAACACCACACAGTCACACTCTAACACACACAGACACACTCTTAACACACACAGTCACACTCTAACACACACAGACACACTCTAACACACACAGTCGTCACACTCTAACACACACAGTCACACTCTAACACACAGTCACACTCTAACACACACAGACACACTCTTAACACACACACAGTCACACTCTAACACACACAGTCACACTCTAACAGACACAGTCACACTCTAACACACACAGTCACACTCTAACACACACAGTCACACTCTAACACACACAGTCACACTCTAACACACACAGTCACACTCTAACACACACACACACACTCTTAACACACACAGTCACATTCTAACACACACAGTCACACTCTAACACACACAGTCACACTCTAACACACACAGTCACACTCTAACACACACAGTCACACTAACACACACAGTCACACTCTAACACACACAGTCACACTCTAGCACACACAGTCACACTCTAACACACACAGTCACACTAACACACACACAGACACACTCTAACACACACAGTCACACTCTAACACACACAGTCACACTCTAACACACACAGTCACACTCTTAACACACACAGACACACTCTAACACACACAGTCACACTCTAACACACACAGTCACACTCTAACACACACAGACACACTCTAACACACACAGTCACACTAACACACACAGTCACACTCTAACACACACAGTCACACTCTAACACACACAGTCACACTCTAACACACACAGTCACACTCTAACACACACAGTCACACTCTAACACACACAGACACACTCTTAACACACACAGTCACACTCTAACACACACAGACACACTCTAACACACACAGTCGTCACACTCTAACACACACAGTCACACTCTAACACACAGTCACACTCTAACACACACAGACACACTCTTAACACACACAGTCACACTCTAACACACACAGTCACACTCTAACACACACAGTCACACTCTAACACACACAGTCACACTCTAACACACACAGTCACACTCTAACACACACAGACACACTCTTAACACACACAGTCACACTCTAACACACACAGTCACACTCTAACACACACAGTCACACTAACACACACAGTCACACTCTAACACACACAGTCACACTCTAGCACACACAGTCACACTCTAACACACACAGTCACACTAACACACACACAGACACACTCTAACACACACAGTCACACTCTAACACACACAGTCACACTCTAACACACACAGTCACACTCTAACACACACAGACACACTCTAACACACACAGTCACACTCTAACACACACATTCACACTCTAACACACACAGTCACACTCTAACACACACAGTCACACTCTTAACACACACAGACACACTCTAACACACACAGTGACACTCTAACACACACAGTCACACTCTAACACACACAGTCACACTCTAACACACACAGTCACACTCTAACACACACAGACACACTCTAACACACACAGTCACACTAACACACACAGTCACACTCTAACACACACAGTCACACTCTAACACACACAGTCACACTCTAACACACACAGTCACACTCTAACACACACAGTCACACTCTAACACACACAGTCACACACTCTAACACACACACATTCACACTCTAACACACACAGTCACACTCTAACACACACAGTCACACTCTAACACACACAGTCACACTCTAACACACACAGTCACACTCTAACACACACACAGTCACACTCTAACACACACAGACACACTCTTAACACACACAGTCACACTCTAACACACACAGACACACTCTAACACACACAGTCGTCACAGTCTAACACACACAGTCACACTCTAACACACAGTCACACTCTAACACACACAGACACACTCTTAACACACACAGTCACATTCTAACACACACAGTCACACTCTAACACACACAGTCACACTCTAACACACACAGTCACACTCTAACACACACAGTCACACTAACACACACAGTCACACTCTAACACACACAGTCACACTCTAGCACACACAGTCACACTCTAACACACACAGTCACACTAACACACACACACAGACACACTCTAACACACACAGTCACACTCTAACACACACAGTCACACTCTAACACACACAGTCACACTCTAACACACACAGACACACTCTAACACACACAGTCACACTAACACACACAGTCACACTCTAACACACACAGTCACACTCTAACACACACACAGTCACACTCTAACACACACAGTCACACTCTAACACACACAGTCACACTCTAACACACACAGTCACACTCTAACACACACACATTCACACTCTAACACACACAGTCACACTCTAACACACACAGTCACACTCTAACACACACAGTCACACTCTAACACACACAGTCACACTCTAACACACACAGTCACACTCTAACACACACAGACACACTCTTAACACACACAGTCACACTCTAACACACACAGACACACTCTAACACACACAGTCGTCACAGTCTAACACACACACAGTCACACTCTAACACACAGTCACACTCTAACACACACAGACACACTCTTAACACACACAGTCACACTCTAACACACACAGTCACACTCTAACACACACAGTCACACTCTAACACACACAGTCACACTCTAACACACACAGTCACACTCTAACACACACAGACACACTCTACACACACTGTCACACTCTAACACACACAGTCACACTCTAACACACACAGTCACACTAACACACACAGTCACACTCTAACACACACAGTCACACTCTAACACACACAGTCACACTCTAACACACACAGTCACACTCTAACACACACATTATTTTTTGTTGTTGTATTGTTTGTATTCTTTAGTTGTATTTTAAAGTTGTGTGACTGTCCTATTCATTAGACACCAAATGGAAGAAAACTGACAAACGGGGAGGGACTAAATGTTTGTTTTCCATTGCAAAACGTTTTGCTACTGTGTTTCCTAATGAATACAAACCTGTTGTCTATAACTGGAACAGGAGGTAACTGCATGGAGGGTGTCTCTCCAGGAAAAGGGTTGGGGTTAAAACCTACAGGAGGGTAGCTCTCCAGGAACAGGGTTAGAGTTAAAACATACAGGAGGGTATCTCTCCAGGAACAGGGTTGGGGTTTAAACCTACAGGAGGGTATCTCTCCAGGAACAGGGTTGGGGTTTAAACCTACAGGAGGGTGTCTCTCCAGGAACAGGGTTGGAGTTAAAAGCTACAGGAGGGTATCTCTCCAGGAACAGGGTTAGAGTTAAGAAAGAGAGAGAGAGAGAGAGAGAGAGAGAGAGAGAGAGAGAGAGAGAGAGAGAGAGAGAGAGAGAGAGAGAGAGAGAGAGAGAGAGAGAGAGAGAGAGAGAGAGAGAGAGAGAGAGAGAGAGAGAGAGAGAGAGAGAGAGAGAGAACACACGCTGTGCTTAGTATTTGGTATAATATGCTTGTTTTCAACTAGGCTTTGAGAAATGTTTTTAATGTTATCTTTGATTACTGATGTTGTGTTCAGATGTACTTATTGGTGGACTAGTTTGCTAGTCTCTTGGTGTACGTCCCAAATGGCACCCTATAATTACCTATTTAGTGCACTACTTTTGACCATAGCCTTATGGGCCCTAGTCACAGTCTTATGGGCCCTAGTCACAGTCTTATGGGTCCTAGTCACATTCTTATGGGTCTTAGTCACAGTCTTATGGGTCCTAGTCACAGTCTTATGGGCCCTAGTCACATTCTTATGGGTCCTAGTCACAGTCTTATGGGTCCTAGTCACAGTCTTATGGGTCCTAGTCACAGTCTTATGGGCCCTAGTCACAGTCTTATGGGCCCTAGTCACAGTCTTATGGGTCCTAGTCACAGTCTTATGGGTCCTAGTCACAGTCTTATGGGTCTTAGTCACAGTCTTATGGGTCCTAGTCACAGTCTTATGGGTCCTAATCACAGTCTTATGGGTCCTAGTCACAGTCTTATGGGCGCTAGTCACAGTCTTATGGGTCCTAGTCACAGTCTTATGGGTCCTAGTCACAGTCTTATGGGTCTCAGTCACAGTCTTATGGGTCCTAGTAACAGTCTTATGGGTCCTAGTCACAGTCTTATGGGTCCTAGTCACAGTCTTATGGGTCCTAGTCACAGTCTTATGGGCCCTAGTCACAGTCTTATGGGTCCTAGTCACAGTCTTATGGGCCCTAGTCACAGTCTTACGGGTCCTAGTCACAGTCTTATGGGTCTCAGTCACAGTCTTATGGGTCCTAGTAACAGTCTTATGGGTCCTAGTCACAGTCTTATGGGTCCTAGTCACAGTCTTATGGGTCCTAGTCACAGTCTTATGGGCCCTAGTCACAGTCTTATGGGTCCTAGTCACAGTCTTATGGGTCTTAGTCACAGTCTTATGGGTCCTAGTCACAGTCTTATGGGTCCTAATCACAGTCTTATGGGTCCTAGTCACAGTCTTATGGGCCCTAGTCACAGTCTTATGGGTCCTAGTCACAGTCTTATGGGTCCTAGTCACAGTCTTATGGGTCCTAGTCACAGTCTTATGGGTCCTAGTCACAGTCTTATGGGTCCTAGTCACAGTCTTATGGGCGCTAGTCACAGTCTTATGGGTCCTAGTCACAGTCTTATGGGTCCTAGTCACAGTCTTATGGGCCCTAGTCACAGTCTTACGGGTCCTAGTCACAGTCTTATGGGTCCTAGTCACAGTCTTATGGGTCCTAGTCACAGTCTTATGGGTCCTAGTCACAGTCTTATGGGCCCTAGTCACAGTCTTATGGGTCCTAGTCAACAGTAGTGCACTACACGGTGAATAGGGTGCCATTTGGGACGCTCCCCTTGCTCATTCTCATTGGCTGGAACTTTCATTTCCAGAACTATTTTGATGTTCTTTTCTTTTCCTCTGTTCATACAGGTAAAAAGGTTTCTGTTGAACATGCCAGTGATCGTAAGTTCACCTTTCCATGACCTTTCACCTTTCCATGACTTCCTGTTCACCCCCACTGTCTTTCCATTAGTGTGCGTGCCTACATACAAGCGTGTGTGTGTGTGTGTGTGTGTGTGTGTGTGTGTGTGTGTGTGTGTGTGTGTGTGTGTGTGTGTGTGTGTGTGTCGGGTGTGTGTGTGTGTGTGTGTGTGTGTGTGTGTGTGTGTGCAATGTCCTATCTGTGTAGAAATGTCACCCCCACCTTCATGTCGCCTCAGATGTACTTCACTGTAGGATGCATTCCAAATGGCACCCTATTCCCTATATAGTGCACTACTTATGAAATAGGGTGCTATTTGAGACGCAGTTATATAGCCTCACCTCACCTTCTTGTCCACCAGTCTGGTTATGGATGTCGACCAGTCTTGTCCACCCTGGTCCAGTCTTGTCCACCCTGGTTACCAGTCTTGGGTTATGGATGTTGTCCAGTCTTGTCCACCCTGGTTATTGTCCAGTCGTGTCCAGTTTGACAACTCTGTGAGAGTAGCGCAAGCCTTTGAACCAAAGAGCCCGAGGTTGAACCCTTAACACAGTTATGACGTGGCAGAGTGGACAGAGCTTGGGAGTAGAGGAAGGTTGAGCAGATGTGGTCAGTGTCTGAAAAGCGCTACTAGCCATCAAATCCTCGCTTCCTCCTTCCACCAGAAATTCCATCATTTGGTGTTGTCGTTGATGGCGATGGAAAGCGCTGTCTGAGTCGCCGCTCCAGAATCTCCCAGAATTGTTCAATGGGGTTGAGATCTGGTGACTGAGACGGCCATGGCATATGGTTTACATAGTTTTCATGTCCATCAAACCAGTCAGTGACCACTCGTGCCCTGTGGATGGCGGCATTGGCATCCTAGCCATGGTAGCCAAAATAATGGGCAACTGGCCATTTTTATACATGACCTATAAGCATGATGGGATGTTAATTGCTTAATTAACTCAGGAACCACACCTGTGTGGAAGCACCTGCTTTCAATATACTTTGTATCCCTCATTTACTCAACTGTTTCCTTTATTTTGGCAGTTACCTGTATGACCCCAATAATGTATTTGTAAAAGTAGTAGAGCATTAAGATAAAATTAAGATAATTTAAATTAAATTAAGATAAAGATTAAGAGAGACCTAACTTGAACTTAAATCTGGTTTTAAATTATCAATAGTATATAGTCATACATTTTACATTTAAACTAGAAGTACTAGAACATTAAGACTTGCTGAGGGGAATTGATCTGGATCTTATATCTGGTTTTAAGTTATCAATAATATATAGTAATATATTTTACAGTAGATCTGATGGTAATGTTCTTTAGCTGGCTATGACATGGGCTCGGGGGAAGGCGCTCTACAGTAATGCATCTAATTCGCTATTGTTCTGTTCCTGTGGTAATAAGTAAGGACGGCTGTCTGATTCAGTCCTGTCGCACCACTTGAGCGTGCAAGCTCTCCTCTGCTCCACTCCTCCGCTCCACTCCTCCGCTGCGCCTGCCTTAGGCTCTCCTCTCCTCTCCTCTTCTACCTTTCCCTTCTCTTGTACTTTAGTCTGTACATTTCTGTCCTCTGAATACTTCTCTCCTCTTCTCTTCCCCTCTCCTCCTCTCTCCTCCTCTCTTCCCCTCTCCTTCTCTTCTCTCTCCTCTCCTTCTCCCCTCTCCTCTCCTTCTCTTCTCCTCTCCTCTCCTTCTCCCCTCTCCTTCTCTTCTCTCCTCTCCTTCTCTCCTCTCCTTCTCCTATCTCCTCTCCTTCTCCCCTCTCCTTCTCTCCTCTCCTCTTCCCCTCTCCTTCTCTTTTCCTCTCCTTTCCCCTCTCCTTCTCTTCTCTCCTCTCCTTCTCTCCTCCTCTCCTCTCTCCTCTCCTTCTCCTCTCCTTCTCTCCTCTCTTCTCTCTCCTCTCTTCTTCCTCTCATCCCTCTCTCTCTCTCTCTCTTCCCCTCCTTCTCTTCTCTCTCCTCTCCTCTCCTTCCTCCTCCTCTCCTTCTTCCCCTCTCCTTCTCTCCTCTCCTTCTCCCTCTCCTCTCCTCTCTCTCTTCTCTCCTCTCTCTCTCCCCTCTCCTTCTCTCTCTCTCCTCTCTCTTCTCCTTCCTCTCTCCTCCTCTTATCTCCTCTCCTTCTCCCCTCTCCTCTTCTCTCTCTCCTCTCTCCCCTCTCCTCTCCTCTTTCCTCTCCTTTCCCCTCTCCTTCTCTTCTCTCCTCTCCTTCTCTCCTCCTCTCCATTCCTTCTCTCCTCTCCGTCTCTCCTCCTCTCTTCCCCTCTCATTCTCTCCTCTCCTTCTCCCCTCCTTCTCTTCTCTCTTCTCCTCTCCTTCCCTCCTCCTCTCTTCCCCTATCCTTCTCTCCTCTCCTTCTCCCCTCTCCTCTCCTCTCCTTCTCTCCTCTCCTTCTCTCCTCTTTTCTTCCCCTCTCCTTCTCTCCTCTCCTCTCCTATTTTCTTCCCCTCTCCTTCTTTCCTCTCCTTCTCTCCTCTTCTCTTCTCCTCTCCTTCTCTCCTCTTCACCTCTCCTCTCCTCTTCCCCTAACCTCCTCTCTTCCCCTCTCCTTCTCTCCTCTTCACCTCTCCTCTTCTCTCCTCCTCTCTTCTCCTCTCCTTTCCCCTTAATCCATCCCCTCTTTCCTCCTTTTAGTTCTGTTCCTCCTCTTACCTGTTATAGTTTGATCTTCCCATGGATAGTACCTCAGCACCTCTGTTCTGCACTCTTTCTCTTCTCTTCTGTTCTTTCACTCTGGTGTTGGCTCTTTCTGTATGAGCGTGGTGGAGTCAGGGCTAAGTAGGCCGAGGCAGTACTGTGTGCAGGCCAGTCAGAAACAATCACCCAGCAGGAGAGGGTAGGTGAGAGGGGGTTAGTACATGGGGAAAGGAGGAGAGGGGTGTTAGGACATGGGGAAAGGAGGAGAGAGGGGGTTAGTATGGGGGGAAGGAGGAGAGAGGGGGGTTAGTATGTGGTGAAAGGAGGAGAGAGAGGGGGTTAGTATGTGGGGAAAGGAGGAGAGAGGGGGTTAGTATGTGGGGAAAGGAGGAGAGAGGGGGTTAGCACATGGGGAAAGGAGGAGAGAGGGGGTTAGTATGTGGGGAAAGGAGGAGAGAGGGGGTTAGTATGTGGTGAAAGGAGGAGAGAGGGGGTTAGCACATGGGGAAAGGAGGAGAGAGGAGGTTAGTATGTGGGGAAAGGGGGAGAGGGGGGGTTAGTAGGGGGGGAAAGGAGGAGAGAGGGGGTTAGTATGTGGGGAAAGGAGGAGAGAGGGGGTTAGCACATGGGGAAAGGAGGAGAGGGGGGGTTAGTACGTGGAAAGGAGGAGAGAGGGGGTTAGTATGTGGGGAAAGGAGGAGAGAGGGGGTTAGTATGTGGGGAAAGGAGGAGAGAGGGGTTAGTATGTGGGGAAAGGAGGAGAGAGGGGGTTAATACGTGGTGAAAGGAGGAGAGAGGGGGTTAATACATGGTGAAAGGAGGAGAGAGGGGGTTAGTACGTGATGAAAGGAGGAGAGAGGGGGTTAGTATGTGGTGAAAGGAGGAGAGAGGGGGTTAGCACATGGGGAAAGGAGGAGAGAGGGGGTTAGTATGTGGGGAAAGGAGGAGAGAGGGGGTTAGTACATGGGGAAAGGAGGAGAGAGGGGGTTAGTATGTGGTGAAAGGAGGAGAGAGGGGGTTAGCACAAAGTGTGGGGAAAGGAGGAGAGAGGGGGTTAGTATGTGGGGAAAGGGGGAGAGAGGGGGGTTAGCACATGGGGAAAGGAGGAGAGAGGGGGTTAGTATGTGGGGAAAGGAGGAGAGAGGGGGTTAATACGTGGTGAAAGGAGGAGAGAGGGGGTTAGTATGTGGGATGTGGGGAAAGGAGGAGAGAGGGGGTTAGTATGTGGGGAAAGGAGGAGAGAGGGGGTTAGCACATGGGGAAAGGAGGAGAGAGGGGGTTAGTATGTGGGGAAAGGAGGAGAGAGGGGGTTAGTATGTGGTGAAAGGAGGAGAGAGGGGGTTAGTATGTGGGGAAAGGAGGAGAGAGGGGGTTAATATGTGGTGAAAGGAGGAGAGAGGGGGTTAGTATGTGGTGAAAGGAGGAGAGAGGGGGGGGTTAGTACGTGGGGAAAGGAGGAGAGAGGGGGTTAGTATGTGGGGAAAGGAGGAGAGAGGGGGTTAGTATGTGGTGAAAGGAGGAGAGAGGGGGTTAGTATGTGGGGAAAGGAGGAGAGAGGGGGTTAGTATGTGGGGAAAGGAGGAGAGAGGGGGTTAGTATGTGGGGAAAGGGGGAGAGGAGAGAACAGGGAGCTGGTGAGGTTTAAGCCCCTCCCCCTCCCCTTCCCTCCCATCCTTTACCCAAACCCTCCTGCTGTAGACAACAGCTACCCCTGCAGGTGAGGAGGTGTAGTGGGGGAACAGGCGATCTCAGGGGGGTTTTTCACCTTCAACATCTCAGCAATTACAACAACAGTCTACTGTAATCATCCGATATTTGCTGTTGTTATTCAGTGGTGTCGAGGACAGTGTCTACTGGGAGGAGGAAGGTTAAAAGAGATGTAGCATAGATTCTGTTAGACTGTTTTAACTTTGGTTCTGTTTATCCTTTCTTGTTTCTCTTGGCCTCAACTGTGTTGGTGTGTACCTGTGTGCCTCAACTGTGTATTTGTGTGTGTGTGTGTGACCTGTGTGTGTGTGTGTGTGTGTGTGTGTGTGTGTGTGTGTGTGTGTGTGTGTGTGTGTGTGTGTGTGTGTGTGTGTGTGTGTGTGATTGTGTGTCTATGCAATGCCCTAACCCTCCCTCTCTCTCTCTCAGCGTTGGATCCTGGTATGAGTGTAATGGTGTATGCCGGCCTGCTGGGGGCGCTGTTGCTGTGCGTGGTGCTGGTGCTGTGTGTGGGGGTGTTGGCATACCGACGCAACTGTCGCCATCTCCACGGCGATATCACTGACTCCTCCTCCGCCCTCACCACAGCCTTCCAGCCCGGCAACTACAAACCACCCAGACAGGGTGAGTCCACAACGTCTACTACCCATCATCCTCTTCTACTACCCATCATCCTCTTCTACTACCCATCATCCTCTTCTACTACCCATCATCCTCTTCTACTACCCATCATCCTCTTCTACTACCCATCATCCTCCTCTACTACCCATCATCCTCCTCTACTACCCATCATCCTCCTCTACTACCCATCATCCTCCTCTACTACCCATCATCCTCTTCTACGACCCATCATCCTCTTCTACGACCCA
Organism: Coregonus suidteri; assembly: GCA_036851935.1. Lineage (NCBI taxonomy): Eukaryota > Metazoa > Chordata > Actinopteri > Salmoniformes > Salmonidae > Coregonus > Coregonus suidteri. The sequence goes on along the minus strand of CM072218.1, from coordinate 104,075,427 downwards.
TCATCCTCTTCTACGACCCATCATCCTCTTCTACTACCCATCATCCTCTTCTACTACCCATCATCCTCTTCTACTACCCATCATCCTCTTCTACTACCCATCATCCTCTTCTACTACCCATCATCCTCTTCTACTATCCATCATCCTCTTCTACTACCCATCATCCTCTTCTACTACCATCATCCTCTTCTACGACCCATCATCCTCTTCTACTACCCATCATCCTCTTCTACTACCCATCATCCTCTTCTACTACCCATCATCCTCTTCTACTACCCATCATCCTCTTCTACGACCCATCATCTTCTTCACATAATTTTACATTTTAGTCATTTAGCAGACGCTCTTATCCAGAGCGACTTACAGTTAGTGAATACATTTTTTTTTAAATACTGGCCCCCCGTGGGAATCGAACCCACAACCCTGGCGTTGCAAACGCCATGCTCTACCAACTGAGCTACATCCCTGCCGGCCATTCCCTCCCCTACCCTGGACGACGCTGGGCCAATTGTGCGCCGCCCCATGGGTCTCCCAGTCGCGGCCGGCTGCGACAGAGCCTGTATTCGAACCAGGATCTCTAGTGGCACAGTTAGCACTGCGATGCAGTGCCTTAGACCACTGCACCACTCAGGAGTCATGTCTCATGTCTCATGTCGTCTAAATTAGACATCTAGTTCCACGTGGATAGTTCTCTCTGCACCTCAGCTTCTTCACCTCAGCTTTCTGAACTAGACGGCGTATTCTGCTACTTTGATCTCAAAGTAATCCGTTTCTATCAACTACCTTTTCTCTTGTACTTTCTCTCTCTCTCACTCTGTTCTTTCCATTATTTTTTATCACATTTTTTTTGGTGCTTTTCTTGATCTTCAAACTCGCTCTTGATCTCCAAACTTGTACAGCAGCTACTCTTCCCTCAGCACTAGCAGTTACATGTCCATGCTTCGTTCTACACCTCAGTTTGCTCCCTAACCTTTCTAAACTAGACCACTGATTCTCTTACGTTGATCTTCAAGTAATCAGTATATACTCGTCCTCTACCTGTCTCTCTCTCTCTCCTCAACATTTTGTTGTTTACCTGGTGGTCTATGATCTCTGGACCTGCCTATCCATACTTTTATCGACAATAATGTTCAAAGATGCACTGCTGCCAAAACTCAACTCCTCCTCCTCCTCCTCCCGCAGACAACCCTCACCTCCTCCACCCCTCTGCGCCCCCGGACCTGACGGCCACTGCGGGTACCTTCAGGGGTCCCCTCTTCTCCCTGCAGCAGGGTGCCAACGATGGCCACCACAAGATCCCCATGACAACCTCTCCCCTGCTGGACCCCTTGCCCAGCCTCAAGATCAAGGTGGGTGTGTGTGCGTGTGTCAATCAAACGTATTTATGAAGCCGTTATTACATCAGCAGCTGTCACACAGTGCTTTAGACACCAAGCAGAAGCAGAGACACAGTGGCTAAGAAAAACATGTTGACATTGGATGGTATAATAGTCATATTTGGTGTACAGTGTATGTATGGTGTATGTATGGTGTATGGATGGTGTATGGATGGTGTATGTATGGTCTATGTATGGTGTATGTTTGGTGTATGTATGGTCTATGTATGGTGTATGTATGGTCTATGTATGGTGTATGTTTGGTGTATGTATGGTGTATGGATGGTGTATGGATGGTGTATGTATGGTCTATGTATGGTGTATATTTGGTGTATGTATGGTCTATGTATGGTGTATGTATGGTCTATGTATGGTGTATGTATGGTCTATGTATGGTCTATGTATGGTCTATGTATGGTGTATATTTGTAAACTCATACAAAGGAAAATAAGATAGTCGTTTTGATTCAATACATTTAATAATAATTAGCGTTAGCGTTAGCAAGCTGTCTTCATCAGGTTAGCGTTAGCGTTAGCAAGCTGTCTTCATCAGGTTAGCGTTAGCGTTAGTAAGCTGTCTTCATCAGGTTAGCGTTAGCGTTAGCAAGCTGTCTTCATCAGGTTAGCGTTAGCGTTAGCAAGCTGTCTTCATCAGGTTTTCAGACTTTTTTTGATTAATGATATATTTGTAAACTCTAATTCAACTAATTCAATAAGGCAAATTAAACATGAATGAATTAATGCACCGTGAATGAAACATGAGTGAATGCACTGTGAATGAAACATGAATGAATGCACTGTGAATGAAATGTGAATGAATGCACTGTGAATGAAACATTTATGAATGAATGAATGAATGAATGAATGCACTGTGAAAACGCAATCAATTGAAATGGTAACGCAGTACTTTACTTACAGCTTGTTTCAGCATTTATAATGGCCTATTATAAGGTTTATAATATATACTGAACAAAAATATAAACGCAACATGTAAAGTGTTGGTCCCATGTTTCATGAGCTGAAATAATAGATCCCAGAAATGTTCCATACGCACAAATAGCTAATTTCTCTCAAATTTTGTGCACAAATTTATTTACATCCCTGTTAGTGAGCATTTCTCCTTTTGCCATGATAATCCATCCACCTGACAGGTGTGGCATATCAAGAAGCTGATAAAACAGCATGATCATTACACAGGTGCACCTTGTGCTGGGGATAATAAAAGGCCACTATAAAATGTGCAGTTTTGTCACACAACACAATGCCACAGATGTCTCAAGTTTTGAGGGAGCATGCAATTGGCATGCAGACTGCAGGAATGTCCACCAGAGCTGTTGCCAGATAATGTAATGTTAATTTCTCTACCATAAGCCGCCTCCAACATCGTTTTAGAGAATTTGACAGTACGTCCAACTGCCTCACAACTGCAGGCCACGTGTAACCACGCCAGCCCAGGTCTTCCACATCTGGCTTTTTCACCTGCGGGATCCTCTGAGACCAGCCACCTGGGCAGCTGATGAAATTGAGGAGTATTTCTGTCTTTAATGAAGCCCTATTGTGGGGAAAAACCCATTCTGATTGGCTGGGCCTTGCTCCCAAGTGGGAGGGCCTATGCCCTTCCAGGCCCACCCGAGGCTGCGCCCCTGCCCAGTCATGTGAAATCCATAGATTAGGTCTGAATGAATTTATTTCAATTGACTGATTTCCTTATGTGAACTGTAACTCAGTAAAATCGTTGAAATTGTTGCATGTATATTTTTTGTTCAGTATATGTTGTTTTCCCGAAATAAAGGTGTACAACTCGTCTAACCTGTCATCCCTGGAGTCACCAGCAGATGGCCACAGCGACCCTGAGATCCTCAGCCTGAAACACGTTGGCATGGGGGGCACATTGGGTAGTGCCATGGCACGGGACAGGTAAGATGCACACACACACACACACCACACACCATCCCCAACACAGTTAACACACACAGTTTATATTAACTGCTATGTGTGTGTAGTAAAAGTTGAACTTGAATGTGACCTTGACAGAGACGGGTACCATACACTGTCCAGAGAGCCTGGCCACAGCACCTCCGTTACCCTGGGCAACCTGGGGGGACGCCTTACCATCCCTAACACAGGTAGGCTACACACTGTCATACACACACAGACGTCATACACACAGATAACACACTGTCATATATATACACACACGTAACATTTTTACATAACATTTTTAGTCATTTAGCAGACGCTCTTATTCAGAGCAACTTACAGGAGCAATTAGGGTTAAGTGCCTTGCTCAAGGCCACTAGCCTTTCGGTTACTGGCACAACGCTCTTAACCACTAAGCTACCTGCCGCGTAAACACACCTAATTATTCACTCACAAACAGGTAACAACCTATTAACCACACACACAGAAGCTATTAACTCTCTCTCTAATAACTTTTCTCTCTCTCTCTCTCTCTCTCTCTCTCTCTCTCTCTCTCTCTCTCTCTCTCTCTCTCTCTCTCTCTCTCTCTCTCTCTCTCTCTCTCTCTACGCTCTCTCTCTCTCTCTCCTCTCTCTCTCTCTCTCTCTCTCTCTCTCTCTCTCTCTCTCTCTCTCTCTCTCTCTCTCTCTCTCTCTCTCTCTCTCTCTCTCTCTCTCTCTCTCTCTCTCTCTCTCTCTCTCTCTCTCTCTCTCTCTCTCTCTCTCCAGGTGTGAGTCTGTTGGTTCCATCTGGTACTATTCCTCAGGGGAAGTTCTATGAGATGTACCTCATCATCAACAAGTGGGAGAAAACAACGTCAGTAAACTACACTCATCCAAGTCTGTAACCTACACACACACAAAAGTAGTATACTATATAGCAGAGTAGTGCACTATATAGCAGAGTAGTGTACTAGATAGCAGAGTAGTGCACTATATAGCAGAGTAGTGCACTATATAGCAGAGTAGTGCACTATATAGCAGTGTTTCCCCTAGTATTTCTTTCGGTGGCAAAGTTAGGTTGCATGGTAGTGGCTGTGGTACGGTTTTAGAGGCCCTCCTCTTTACCACAGCGACAACATTTTGCTGTTTAAAAGTGAATTTCCTGCAATTCTATACATTTTGCTATGGGCCAGAGAGAACATTTTACAGTTTTAAAGCGAAGTTTCCTTAAATTCTACTCATTATGCCGTGTTCTTCTGCTATCTGAGTGACTCAAACATTATAACTAAATCAATGTGGGCCCCATGCCGTGACATTTTGGGAATGTTTTATTCTCCCTGACTGTCTAGTTTTTATTTTGGTGATTGTTAGTTCTCAAAGATGATCTTATTGAAAAATATATGAAATAAAATATATTGCTCCTAATTCGTATTTTCTTAATCAGTAAAAAGACATTCAGTGGCGGTCATGATTTTGCGCCGCTGCTAAATGCATTTAGGGGAACGACTGATATAGGGAATAGGGTGCTATTTGGGATTTTAAAGTTGACCTTGATTTTCAGTTCATAAGTTCTCTGTGACATTATTTTACTCTAAAGGACTGTTGATCAGCTACGAGTTAAGTGAAATTATGTTTGCAGTCTCGCTACAATCAGGCGATCTCAAATATTCATATCCAATCTAGTTGCTGAAGGATGTTGAAGCGTTAAGGGTAAAGTAAACGATAATTCAAAAAGGACACTTGTCTCTGTGTATCCTCTAGGCTACCGTCAGAGGGCAGTGAGACAGTGTTATTACTATGTGTTATTAACATGTTACTCTAGGTCCATATAGCAGTGAGACAGTGTTATTACTATGTGTTATTAACATGTTATTACTATATATTTCTCTAGGCTCTACCAGTCATGAGGGTAATTACTAGTGAGACAGTGTTGTTATTACTATGTGTTATTAACATGTTATGTATTATTACTCTAGGCTAGGTGTTACCATCTAGCAACGAGAGACAGTGTTATTACTATGTGTTATTAACATGTTATTACTATATATTACTCTAGGTTACCGTCTAGCAGCGAGACAGTGTTATTACTATGTGTTATTAACATGTTATTACCATATATTACTCTAGGTTACCATCTAGCAGTGAGACAGTGTTATTACTATGTGTTATTAACATGTTATTACTATATATTACTCTAGGTTACCATCTAGCAGTGAGACAGTGTTATTACTATGTGTTATTAACATGTTATTACCATATATTACTCTAGGTTACCATCTAGCAGCGAGACAGTGTTATTACTATGTGTTATTAACATGTAATTACTATATATTACTCTAGGTTACCATCTAGCAGTGAGACAGTGTTATTACTATGTGTTATTAACATGTTATTACTATATATTACTCTAGGTTACCATCTAGCAGTGAGACAGTGTTATTACTATGTGTTATTAACATGTTATTACTATATATTTCTCTAGGTTACCATCTAGCAGTGAGACAGTGTTATTACTATGTGTTATTAACATGTTATTACTATATATTACTCTAGGTTACCGTCTAGCAGTGAGACAGTGTTATTACTATGTGTTATTAACATGTTATTACTATATATTACTCTAGGTTACCATCTAGCAGTGAGACAGTGTTATTACTATGTGTTATTAACATGTTATTACCATATATTACTCTAGGTTACCATCTAGCAGTGAGACAGTGTTATTACTATGTGTTATTAACATGTTTATTACCATATATTACTCTAGGTTACCATCTAGCAGTGAGACAGTGTTATGACTATATATTACTCTAGGTTACCATCTAGCAGTGAGACAGTGTTATGACTATATATTACTCTAGGTTACCGTCTAGCAGTGAGACAGTGTTATTTACTATGTGTTATTAACATGTTATCACCATATATTACTCTAGGTTACCATCTAGCAGCGAGACAGTGTTATTACTATGTGTTATTAACATGTTATCACCATATATTACTCTAGGTTACCATATAGCAGCGAGACAGTGTTATTACTATATATTACTCTAGGTTACCATATAGCAGTGAGACAGTGTTATTACTATGTGTTATTAACATGTTATTACTATATATTACTCTAGGTTACCATCTAGCAGTGAGACAGTGTTATTACTATGTGTTATTAACATGTTATTACTATATATTTCTCTAGGTTACCATCTAGCAGTGAGACAGTGTTATTACTATGTGTTATTAACATGTTATTACTATATATTACTCTAGGTTACCGTCTAGCAGTGAGACAGTGTTATTTACTATGTGTTATTAACATGTTATTACTATATATTTCTCTAGGTTACCATCTAGCAGTGAGACAGTGTTATTACTATGTGTTATTAACATGTTATTACCATATATTACTCTAGGTTACCATCTAGCAGTGAGACAGTGTTTATTACTATGTGTTATTAACATGTTATTACCATATATTACTCTAGGTTACCATCTAGCAGTGAGACAGTGTTATGACTATATATTACTCTAGGTTACCATCTAGCAGTGAGACAGTGTTATGACTATATATTACTCTAGGTTTACCGTCTAGCAGTGAGACAGTGTTATTACTATGTGTTATTAACATGTTATCACCATATATTACTCTAGGTTACCATCTAGCAGCGAGACAGTGTTATTACTATGTGTTTATTAACATGTTATCACCATATATTACTCTAGGTTACCATATAGCAGCGAGACAGTGTTATTACTATATATTACTCTAGGTTACCATATAGCAGTGAGACAGTGTTATTACTATGTGTTATTAACATGTTATTACTATATATTACTCTAGGTTACCATCTAGCAGTGAGACAGTGTTATTACTATGTGTTATTAACATGTTATTACTATATATTACTCTAGGTTACCATCTAGCAGTGAGACAGTGTTATTACTATGTGTTATTAACATGTAATTACTATATATTACTCTAGGTTACCATCTAGCAGTGAGACAGTGTTATTACTATGTGTTATTAACATGTTATTACTATATATTACTCTAGGTTACCATCTAGCAGTGAGACAGTGTTATTACTATGTGTTATTAACATGTTATTACCATATATTACTCTAGGTTACCATCTAGCAGCGAGACAGTGTTATTACTATGTGTTATTAACATGTTATCACCATATATTACTCTAGGTTACCATATAGCAGCGAGACAGTGTTATTACTATATATTACTCTAGGTTACCATATAGCAGTGAGACAGTGTTATTACTATGTGTTATTAACATGTTATTACTATATATTACTCTAGGTTACCATCTAGCAGTGAGACAGTGTTATTTACTATGTGTTATTAACATGTTATTACCATATATTACTCTAGGTTACCGTCTAGCAGCGAGACAGTGTTATTACTATGTGTTATTAACATGTTATCACCATATATTACTCTAGGTTACCATATAGCAGCGAGACAGTGTTATTACTATATATTACTCTAGGTTACCATATAGCAGTGAGACAGTGTTATTACTATGTGTTATTAACATGTTATTACTATATATTACTCTAGGTTACCGTCTAGCAGTGAGACAGTGTTATTACTATGTGTTATTTAACATGTTTATTACTATATATTACTCTAGGTTACCATATAGCAGTGAGACTGTGTTATTACTATGTGTTATTAACATGTTATTACCATATATTACTCTAGGTTACCATCTAGCAGCGAGACAGTGTTATTACTATGTGTTATTAACATGTTATTACTATATATTACTCTAGGTTACCGTCTAGCAGCGAGACAGTGTTATTACTATGTGTTATTAACATGTTATCACCATATATTACTCTAGGTTACCATATAGCAGTGAGACAGTGTTATTACTATGTGTTATTAACATGTTATTACTATATATTACTCTAGGTTACCATATAGCAGTGAGACAGTGTTATTACTATGTGTTATTAACATGTTATTACTATATATTACTCTAGGTTACCATCTAGCAGTGAGACATTGTTATTACTATGTGTTATTAACATGTAATTACTATATATTACTCTAGGTTACCATCTAGCAGTGAGACAGTGTTATTACTATGTGTTTTAACATGTTATTACTATATATTACTCTAGGTTACCGTCTAGCAGTGAGACAGTGTTATTACTATGTGTTATTAACATGTTATTACTATATATTACTCTAGGTTACCATCTAGCAGCAGCGAGACAGTGTTTATTACTATGTGTTATTAACATGTTATTACTATATATTACTCTAGGTTACCGTCTAGCAGTGAGACAGTGTTATTACTATGTGGTATTAACATGTTATTACCATATATTACTCTAGGTTACCATCTAGCAGTGAGACAGTGTTATTACTATGTGTTATTAACATGTTATTACCATATATTACTCTAGGTTACCGTCGGAGGGCAGTCAGACAGTGCTGAGCCCGGTGGTGAGCTGTGGACCATCAGGCATGCTGCTGAGTCGCCCTGTGGTCCTTACTCTGCCACACTGTG
>CM072218.1:104000485-104066121 GCA_036851935.1 Coregonus suidteri | reverse complement strand
AATATGAAGTTGTCATTTTTCAATACTGTGTATGTACTCTTTTTTTTTACTTCTTGTGAAAGTAGTCAAATGTCATCAGTAATAAAAACCAACCAAAAATGAGTTCTGGTGAAATGTCCAGGCGAATATGATGATCTGATTTACTGTGTTGACATTCTGCTTTGCTGTGATTGGGCAAACGGGAGAATGATTTTGTATATTTGCAGGTTAATGTAGCCTTGTATTGAACTACTGGCAGCAATGGACCATCAACTTTAGTTCAAGATTATTATTTATTTTTTTTTCACTGTTTCATCCATCCCTTTACCTGTTTCTGCCTTTCCATGTCAGTCTCTCTTTCTGTCTCTCTGTCTACCTTCTCCTCCCCCATCCTTCTGTTATTATACACCAGTTTTAACCGCCTGCTTTCTGGTCAGGGTCTTCATGCTACTTCTTGCATTGTCAGAATATATTGTTGTTCCAATCGTTACTGTCTAAAACACAGCAGGATGTCTGGATGCTGTCTTCATTAACAATATTGTCATTACTTTATATTTCTATTATGATTATTATCCCTAGAAGCGAAAAAAAAAAAAAAAAAATTTAGAAAAAAAAAAAGAAAGAAAGAAAGAAAAAAAAAGAAAAGAAAAAAAAGAAAAGAAAGAAGAAAAAAAAAGAAAGGAGAAAAAAAGTGTTAAACTGAGTATCTATTCCAAATGGCACCCTATTCCCGATATCAGGTTATTCAACTCTGACCCCTACGAGGTCCGGAGCCTGCTGGTCTTCTGTTCTACCTGATCATTAATTGCACACACCTGGTGTCCCAGGTCTAAATCAGTCCCCGGCTGAATCTCAAACCGAACACTAAGCCCTTTATCGAGTGGCCACTTGCTGTTGTGTTCGATAGTGATCACTCAAGTCTCACTCAAGTGTTCTGGCCAAAATGAGCATTGAGATGATGCTGACTCAGGGCAGAGCAGGCTGTTTGCTGCTTCATTCAAACTTGTTCATTGTGATAAAATAACGTTACCACAGTAGCTAGCTAAATAGCTTATGGAAGGAGCATATAATTTAGTGTTGCATAAGCTGGTTGGTTAGCTTTCTTTTTCGTTTCATATGAAGTGACAGGCTGCACATGATCAAACTTCAGAAATACACTAAACTACTTAGCTAGATGTAAAAAATCGCGCGACTAAGACCTCCTCGAAATTAAACTTCCAAATGAAATACAGATTTCTTGATATCTTAGTATATTCTGACTATCTTTTAGAGTGAAGTAGTAGTGACTGTTGTTGCTAGGTAATGTGCTAAGATTCATGGGAGGAAGTTGCTGCCGTGGGCGCCGAGTCGACATAGGATGCCCACTCGATAGAGGCTTCCGAAGGGCGCAGTGGAAGCCCTGGATGACTCAACAACTAGCGTTTGAGATTGACTCGTGAACGCGGATGTCGAGTGCTCAAAGTATTCGGTTTGAGATTCATGCACCTGATTAGAGGGGAACAATGAAAAAAAGGAAATGGCTTCGAGGTCCAGAGTTGAGTTTGAGGGCCCTGTATAGTTCACTGCTTTGGGTCATATGGACCCTGGTCAAAAGTAGTGCACTATATAGGGACTAGGGTGCCATTTGGGGACGCAACACAGTTCTCTGAGACCATAGAAACCAAAGCACAGGCAGTATACTCTATTGACATTTCTCTTCTCCAATGGAACGGGGAACAATTGGTTGAATCCGTCTGTGTGTTACTCATATCTCAACAGTTCTGTGTCATCTCTTTGTACGTAAGCAGCGTGTGAATTACTGGATTCGCTTGGTTCCGAATCCCTGAAATAAATGTTTTTTTTTTTTCAGTGAGAGATCAGATCAGGGCATATAGAAACAGGGTTGAAGAGTTAAGTCCTCACTAAGGTGGTTACTACTGGGTCAGACGTGCTGACTGTGGAATACAGGGCTACGGCAAGCAACAAAGGACATAATCACTGCTCACTGCTCAGTAAAGCACACTCTGGGGAAGGATAAAAACAAGATGATGAAGAGGAGGAAGATGAAGAGGACAATGATGATGATGATGAACATTTTGCTCATATCCTTTAGCTCATACTGATTACACTGGACTGTTCCCACCACCAGGGGGCACCATACCCTTTAGCTCATACTGATTACACTGGACTGTTCCCACCACCAGGGGGCACCATATCCCTTTAGCTCATACTGATTACACTGGATTACATCTTACTCTCTCTCTCTTCTCTCTCTCTCCCCCCCCCTCTCTCTCTCTCTCTCTCTCTCTCTCTCTCTCTCTCTCTCCCCCCCCCCTCTCTCTCTCTCTCTCTCTCTCTCTCTCTCCTCTCTCTCTCTCTCTCTCTCTCTCTCTCTCTCTCCCCCCCTCCCTCTCTCTCTCTCTCTCTCTCTCCCCCCCCCCCCTCTCTCTCTCTCTCTCCCCCCCCCCTCTCTCTCCCTCTCTCTCTCTCTCTCTCTCTCTCTCTCTCTCTCTCTCTCCCCCCTACTCTCTCTCTCTCTCTCTCTCTCTCTCTCTCTCCCCCCCCCCCTCTCCTCTCTCTCTCTCTCTCTCTCTCTCTCTCATCTCTCGTCCCCCCCCCCTCCTCTCTCTCTCTCCCTCTCCTCTCTCTCTCTCTCTCTCTCTCTCTCTCTCTCTCTCTCTCTCTCTCTCTCTCTCTCTCTCTCTCTCTCTCTCTCTCTCTCTCTCTCTCTCTCTCTCTCTCTCTCTCTCCTCTCTCTCTCTCTCTCCTAAACCTTGAACTGTGTGATGCAGGTGTTATAGAGGTCATTGTGATTACTTCAGATAAGATGTTATGTTGTGTATCCACTGGATTCTGGTCCAATCTTTCCCCTGGGGTGGGAGAAAGCCGACGCTTGATGGCGCTCCCTAAGGATGATACCTGGACCTGCGTCTGACTCCTCCACATTGCTGTCTGGTCAAAGAGAAACAAGAAATAGGCCTTTGATTGTGAACCGAACCCGTGTCATTTGTTACGAGAAAAAAACAAAAAAAAAAACAGAATTCAGAGAGAAATTTGTTTTCATTTAAATCTGTAAACCACCAATTGTAAATAAGCATCTAGCCTTCTTAACTGTAACTAAATATAATTTTTATGCAATAAATTATATTTCCTAGTTTAACAAGAACCTCTGTCATTTTTGTTGTCTGAAGATTAGCGAAGACCGCATTCACGGTAAACGCTGCATATATTAAATATGTCAGCTGAATCGGAAATTACCTTTACATTTCCAACACTTAATCTGTAATGCTTCAGCGATACAGATTGAACAGACCCCGTGATGTGTCACAAATTAGCTTGTATTGCGCTCTATCAAATGGAGGTACACTATATGGCCAAAAGTATGTGGACGCCCCTTCAAATTTGTGGGTTCGGCAATTTCAGCCACACCCGTTGCTGACAGGTGTATACAATCAAGCACACAGCCATGCAATCTCCATAGACAAACATTGGCAGTAGAATGACCTTACTGAAGAGCTCAGTGAATTTCAACGTGGCATCGTCATAGGATGCCACATTTCCAACAAGTCAGTTTGTCAAATGTCTGCCCTGCTAGAGCTGCCCCGGTCAACTGTAAGTGCTGTTATTGTGAAGTGGAAACGTCTAGGAGCAACAACGGCTCAGCCGCAAAGTGGTAGGCCACACAAGCTCACAGAACAGGACCGCAGAGTGCTGAAATCATCTGTCCTCGGTTACAACACTCACTACCGAGTTCCAAACTGCCTCTGGACGCAACGTCAGCACAAGAACTGTTCGTCGGGAGCTTCATGAAATTGGTTTCCATGGCCGAGCAGCCGCACACAAGGCTAAGATCACCATGCGCAATGCCAAGCGTCGGCTGGAGCAGTGGAAACACGTTCTCTGGAGTGATGAGTCATGCTTCACCACCTGGCAGTCCGACAGACAAATCTGGGTTTGGTGGATGCCAGGAGAACCCAACCTGCCCGAATGCATAGTGCCAACTGTAAAGTTTGGTGGAGGAGGAATAATTGTCTGGGGCTGTTTTTCATGGTTTGGGCTAGGCCCCTTAGTTCCAGTGAAGGGAAATCTTAATGCTACAGCATAAAATGACATTCTAGACGATTTTGTGCTTCCAACTTTGTGGCAACAGTTTAGGGAAGGCCCTTTCCTGTTTACTGGCCTGCACAGAGCTGACCTCAACCCCATCGAACACCTTTGGGATGAATTGGAACCTGGCCACTGTTTTAAATGCTACAGTTTTAGCATTTGTGACACAAATCCAATGCAAGTCAATGGTACCTATATTAGCATTTTCGCGCTTCATGTCCAAATCATCCTAAAGTATCTAAAGATTGATTGTTTAAAATTTGCCCAAGACAGTTTTGAAGAAATGTCAATTTAAACAAATGTAGCCAATTTATGAATTACTAAATTAAGCTCACAGAGAGATTCTTACCTCTTACTTTACCTGGAACCAAAAAGGGTTCTCCTATGGGGACAGCTGAAGAATCCTTTTGGGACCGTTTTTTCTAAAGCCCTGTTTATACCTGGTTCTAACATGCGTCTGTTGTCCTGATCTTGTCCACATTCTGAATGTGCCCACATTTGTCGACAGGTTAGAAAAATATCAACAAGTGACTGAAAGTTTGAAAATGATATATGAAATCATTAGAATTATTCCTTAATTTACATTTTAGTCATTTAGCAGACGCTCTTATCCAGAGAGACTTACAGTTAGTGAGTGCATCAATTATTTTTTTGATTTTTTTTTGTGGGAATTGAACCCAAAACCCTGGCGTTGCAAACGCCATGCTCTACCAACTGAGCTACATCCCTGCCGGCCATTCACCTCCCCTACCCTGGACCAATTGTGCGCTGCCCCATGGGTCTCCCGGTCACGGCCGGCTACGACAGAGCCTGGATTTGAACCAGGATCTCTAGTGGTACAGCTAGCACTGCGATGCAGTGCCTTAGACCACTGCGCCACTTAATTAATTGACTTGACGGATCAGCTTCTCACATAAGCGTTTATTGACAGGTTAGTGGTAAAAAATATATATCTTTATTTATATTTCTTTATGATTCTGGGGGTCATTTACCTTATGTCAAACCATGGAAATGTGACTTTGTCGTTTATGAAGAGAATCAGGACTTTTATTCTATAAAGACACGAGGAGAACATGACAAGGACAGCTGGAGCGTACCTGATTGGTAGTGATAAGCGTGAATAGTCATTGAAAATTGTGAAAAGCATCTCCTACTACATTCCCATTAAAGTGAGGTGAGAAAACAATGTTTAATATAGCTATTATGTGATACATTTTAGGCTGATTAATATTGTAATGCAAAATATCGTGGTTGCGCAACATTGCGATGTTGACGCATGGTTAATTTGAATCAATTTCGAACCTATGAGCGTTAATTATTCAAATCGACACAAACATGAAATGATGGCTAATAATCATGACCGAGGGAATATGGCGACGACAGACATGGCAGCTCTGCTTCTAGCTCCTAAGCAACTTTGCAGTAGTTTTTGTGTGTGTTATTTTTCACATTATTAGCCCAGAACGTTTTTTTTGTGTTATGTGAGGAGTTACCTCAGAGCAGAGGTAACTCCTCAGCATTCCGACCAGAAATACGACTTTCCCAAATTGGATCCTTTGTTCGTACCCCCCAAGGCAATTGACCTTATCCCAGAGGCTCCTCCAAGAAGCCGCCGGCAGAGAATAGTTATTCGGAGTGGAATTCTAGTCCGACTCAGGAGGCGTGCACACCATCCACCGCTTCCGAGTATAGTACTTGCTAATGTTCAGTCTCTGGATAATAAAGTAGACGAGCTCAGGGTGAGGATCTCCTTCCAGAGAGACATCAGGAACTGTAACATACTCTGTTTGACGGAATCATGGCTCTCTGTCCCCGTCCATATAGCCAGCTGGGTTCTCAGTACATCGTACAGACAGGAATAAAGAACCCTCCGGGAAGAAGAAAGGCGGGGGTGTGTGTTTTATGATTAACGATCATTGTGTAATTGTGATAACATAAAGGAACTCAAGTCCTTTTGTTCACCTAACAATACCTCACAATCAAATGCCTCTCCCAAGATAATTTTCTTCGGTTATAGTCCCGGCCGTTTATATCCCCCCTCAAGCCGATACCACGACGGCCCTCAAAGAACTTCACTGGACTTTATGCAAACTGGAAACCACATATCCTGAGGCTGCATTTATTGTAGCTGGGGATTTTTTCAAAGCAAATTTGAGGAAAAGGTTGCCGAAGTTCAATCAACACATCGACTGTAGTACTCGCGCTGCTAAAACACTCGACCTCTGCTACTCTAACCTCCGGGATGCATACAAGGCCCTCCCTTGCCCTCCTTTCGGCAAATCTGACCACGACTCCATTTTGCTCCTCCCTTCCTATAGGCAGAAACTCAAACAGGAAGTACCCGTGCTAAGGACTATTCAGTGCTGGTCTGACCAATCGGAATCCACGCTTCAAGATTGTTTTGATCACGCAGACTGGGATATGTTCCGGGTAGCTTCAGAGAATAATATTGACGTATATACTGATACGGTGACTGAGTTTATCAGGAAGTGTATAAGAGATGTTGTACCCACTGTGACTATTAAAACCTACCCTAACCAGAAACCGTGGATAGATGGCAGCATTCGCACAAAACTGAAAGCGCGAACCACCGCATTTAACCATGGCAAGGTGACTGGGAATATGGCAGAATACAAACAGTGTAGTTATTCCCTCCGCAAGGCAATCAAACAGGCAAAACGTCAGTATAGGGACAAAGTGGAGTCGCAATTCAACGGCTCAGACACGAGACGTATGTGGCAGGGTCTACAGACAATCACGGATTACAAAAGGAAAACCAGCCATGTCACGGACACCGACGTCTTGCTCCCTGACAAGCTAAACACCTTCTTCGCTCGCTTTGAGGATAATACAGTGCCACCGATGCAGCCCACTACCAAGGACTGTGGGCTCTCCTTCTCCGTGGCCGACGTGAGTAAAACATTTAAGCATGTTAACCCTCACAAGACTGCCGGCCCAGATGGCATCCCTAGCCGCGTCCTCAGAGCATGCGCAGACCAGCTGGCTGGTGTGTTTACGACATATTCAATCTCTCCCTATCCCAGTCTGCTGTCCCCACATGCTTCAAGATGGCCACCATTATCCCTGTACCCAAGAAAGCAAAGGTAACTGAACTAAATGACTATCGCCCCGTAGCACTCACTTCTGTCATCATGAAGTGCTTTGAGAGACTAGTCAAGGATCATATCACCTCTACCTTACCTGCCACCCTAGACCCACTTCAATTTGCTTATTGCCCCAATAGATCCACAGACGATGCAATCGCCATCACACTGCACACTGCAGTGGAATACCTATGTAAGAATGCTGTTCATTGACTATAGCTCAGCATTCAACACCATAGTACCCTCCAAGCTCATCATTAAGCTCGAGGCCCTGGGTCTGAACCCCGCCCTGTGCAACTGTGTCCTGGTCTTCCTGACGGGCCGCCCCCAGGTGGTGAAGGCAGGAAACAACACCTCCACTTCGCTGATCCTCAACACTGGGACCCCACAAGGGTGTGTAATCAGCCCCCTCCTGTACTCCCTGTTCACCCATGACTGCGTGGCCAAGCACACCTCCAACTCAATCATCAAGTTTGCAGACGACACAACAGTAGTAGGCTTGATTACCAACAATGATGAGACAGCCTACAGGGAGGAGTTGAGGGCTCTGGGAGTGTGGTGCCAGGAAAATAACCTCTCACTCAATATCAACAAAACAAAGGAGATGATCGTGGACTTCAGGAAACAGCAGAGGGAACACCCCCCTATCCACATCGACGGGACCACAGTGGAGAAGGTGGAAAGCTTCAAGTTCCTCGACGTACACATCACTGACAAACTGAAATGGTCCACCCATACAGACAGTGTGGTGAAGAGGCTGAAGAAATTTGTCTTGGCACCTAAAACCCTCACAAACTTTTACAGATGTACAATTGAGAGCATCCTGTCGGGCTATATCACCGCCTGGTACGGCAACCACACCGCCCGCAACCGCAGGGTTCTCCAGAGGGTGGTGTGGTCTGCCCATCGCACCACCGGGGGCAAACTACCCGCCCTCCAGGACACCTACAGCACCTGATGGCACAGGAAGGCCAAAAAGATAATCAAGGACAACAACCACCCGAGCCACTGCCTGTTCACCCCGCTATCATCCAGAAGGCGAGCGAGGTCAGTACAGGTGCATCAAAGCTGGGACCGAGAGACTGAAAAACAGCTTCTATCTCAAGGCCATCAGACTGTTAAATATCCTTCACTAGCACATTAGAGGCTGCTGCTGCCTATTGAAATCACTGGCCACTTTAAGAAATTGAACACTAGTCACTTTAATAATGTTTACATATCTTGCATTACTCATCTCATATGTATATACTGTATTCTATAATATTCTACTGTATCTTAATCTATGCTGCTCTGACATTACTCATCCATATATTTATTTATATATTCTTAATTCCATTGCTTTACTTAGATTTGTGTGTATTGGGTATATGTTGTTAAAAATGACTTATTGAAACAGGTTGTAATGTGACTTATTGAAACAGGTTGTAATGTGACTTATTGAAACAGGTTGTAATGTGACTTATTGAAACAGGTTGTAATGTGACTTATTGAAACAGGTTGTAATGTGACTTATTGAAACAGGTTGTAATGTGACTTTTTTCTGGCTTCCCCAGCACCGCTACTGCCTGTTTCAATAATGACAAAGTCTTTAGAATTTTTTTGCACCTTTATTAAAAGTAAAAAACTGAAATACCTTTTTTTCTGTCCCTTTGATATGAGACTCGAAATTGAGCTCAGGTGCATCCTGTTTCCATTAATCATCCTTGAGATGTTTCTACAACTTGATTGGAGTCCATCTGTGTTAAATTCAATTGATTAGACAAGATTTTGAAAGGCACACACCTGTCTATATAAGGTCCCACAGTTGACAGTGCATGTCAGAGCAAAAACCATGCCATGAGGTCGAAGGAATTGTCCGTAGAGAAGGTCCCCAAGAACACAGTGGCCTCCATCATTCTTAAATGGAGGAAGTTTGGAACCACCAAGACTCTTCCTAGAGCAGCACGCCCGGCCAAATTGAGCAATCGGGGGAGAAGGGTCTTGGTCAGGGAGGTGACCAAGAACCCGATGGTCACTCTGACAGGGCTCTAAAGTTCCTCTGTGGAGATGGGAGAACCTTCCAGAAGGACAACCACCTCTGCAGCACTCCACCAATCAGACCTTTATGATAGTGACCAGACGGAAGCCACTCCTCAGTAAAAGGCACATGACAGCCCGCTTGGAGTTTGCCAAAAGACACCTAAATACTCTCAGACCATGAGAAACAAGATTCTCTTGCCTGATGAAACCAAGATTGAACTCTTTGGCCTGAATGCCAGGTATCACGTCTGGAGGAAACCTGGCACCATCCCTACGGTGAAGCATGGTGGTAGCAGCATCATGCTGTGGGGATGTTTTTCAGCGGCAGGGACTGGGAGTCTAGTCAGGATCGAGGGAAAGATGAACGGAGCAAAGTACAGAGAGATCCTTGATGAAAACCTGCTCCAGAGCACTCAGGACCTCAGACTGGGGCGAAGGTTCACCTTCCAACAGGACAACGACCCTAAGCACACAGCCAAGACAACGCAGGAGTGGCTTCGGGACAAGTCTCTGAATGTCCTTGAGTGGCCCAGCCAGAGCCCGGACTTGAACCCGATCAAACATCTCTGGAGAGACCTGAAAATATCTGTGCAGCGACGCTCCCCATCCAACCTGACAGAGCTTGAGAGGATCTGCAGAGAAGAATGGGAGAAACTCTCCAAATACAGGTGTGCCAAGCTTGTAACGTCATACCCAAGAAGACCTGAGGCTGTAATCACTGCCAAAGGTGCTTTAACAAAGTACTGAGTAAAGGGTCTGAATACTTTTTTATTTTTCATAAATTTGCAAAAAAATTCTAAATACCAGTTTTTGCTTTGTCATTATGGGGTATTGTGTGTAGATTGATGACAAAAAAAATACAATTTAATTCATTTTAGAATAAGGCTGTATCGTAACAAAATGTGGAAATGGTTTAAGGGGTCTGAATACTTTCCCAATGCACTGTAGCCACTCGCTCCAGAATGGGAAGAATATCCTTTCTATTCTATTCAGCTAAGTTCATTAAATTGATGTATTATACTTTTTTAAACGTACAGTTGAAGTCGGAAGTTTACATACACCTCAGCCAAATGCATTTAAACTCGGTTTTTCACAATTCCTGACATTTAATCCTAGTAAAAAGTCCCTGTCTTAGGTCAGTTAGGATCACCACTTTATTTTAAGAATGTGAAATGTCAGAATAATAGAGATTTATTTAAGCTTTTATTTCTTTCATCACATTCCCAGTGGGTCAGAAGTGTACATACACTCAATTAGTATTTGGTAGCATTGCCTTTACATTGTTTAACTAGGGTCAAACGTTTCGGGTAGCTTTCCACAAGCTTCCCACAATAAGTTGGGTGAATTTTGGCCCATTCCTCCTGACAGAGCTGGTGTAACTGAGTCAGGTTTGTAGGCCTCCTTGCTCGCACGTGCTTTTTCAGTTCTGCCCACAAATGTTCTATAGGATTGAGGTCAGGGCTTTGTGATGGCCACTCCAATACCTTGACTTTGTTGTCCTTAAGCCATTTTACCACAACTTTGGAAGTATGCTTGGGGTCATTTGCGACCAAGCTTTAACTTCCTGACTGATGTCTTGAGATGTTGCTTCAATATATCCACATAATTTTCCTTCCTCATGATGCCATCTATTTTGTGAAGTGCACCAGTCCCTCCTGCAGCAAAGCACCCCCACAGCATGATGCTGCCACCCCCGTGCTTCACGGTTGGGATGGTGTTCTTCGGCTTGCAAGCTTCCCCCTTTTTCCTCCAAACATAACGATGGTCATTATGGCCAAACAGTTTTATTTTTGTTTCATCAGACCAGAGGACATTTCTCCAAAAAGTACGATCTTTGTCCCCATGTGCAGTTGCAAACCGTAGTCTGGGTTTTTTATGGCGGTTTTGGAGCAGTGGCTTTTTCCTTGCTGAGCTGCCTTTTAGGTTATGTCAATATAGGACTTGTTTTACTGTGGATATTGATACTTTAGTACCTGTTTCCTCCAGCATCTTCACAAGGTCATTTTCTGTTGTTCTGGGATTGATTTGCACTTTTCACACCAAAGTACATTGATCAGTTGAGCTACGTGGTCCTCTGTAGCTCAACTGGTAGAGCACGGCGCTTGTAACGCCAAGGTAGTGGGTTCGATCCCCGGGACCACCCATACACAAAAATGTATGCACGCATGACTGTAAGTCGCTTTGGATAAAAGCGTCTGCTAAATGGCATATTATTATTATTTATTATTATTTATCTCTAGGAGACAGAACGCGTCTCCTTCCTGAGTGGTATGATGGCTGCGTGGTCCCACAGTGTTTATACTTGCGTACTATTGTTTGTACATATTAATGTGGTACCTTCAGGCGTTTGGAAATTGCTCCCAAGGATGAACCAGACTTGTGGAGGTCTACAATTTTTTTTCTGTGGTCTTGGCTGATTTCTTTTGATTTTCCCATGATGTCAAGCAAAGCGGCACTGAGTTTGAAGGTAGGCCTTGAAATACATCCACAGGTACACCTCCAATTGACTCAAATGATGTCAATTAGCCTATCAGAAGCTTCTAAAGCCATGACATCATTTTCTGGAACTTTCACATATGGATCAACCAGAAGGCAAGGATCCATTCTCTCAAAAACCATCTTTGCCATCATTGGGACGAAGCCCAAACTCAGCGGTCTTCACCACACCGCAGGTAATTCATCCTCACTCTCCTGAGATTCAATTTCTGAGCTCCCAGAGTAGTTTTCTTTTTGTACTTGACGCCAATCTTCCCTCTACCCTCAGGTCCTTTCCTTCTTCCTCCCTGTCCATTTCCACATGTCCACCCTCTTTCCGCTCCTTCATCCGCTGTAATAGCAAACTGTTCAAATGGTTCTTGAATTTGCCGCCATGTCGCTTCGACTCGAAAAGCTCTACCAGCCACCATTACTCCTCCACAAGGATGAGCCGAAAAACAGTCAGAGCGCCCCTGGGTGTTTTTCTCTGCAACGTTACGACTGTGGTATATTAGCACACTGAGGGTAAAATAACAACGTTTATCTGAGGTCAAGGGTCAAGTACAGACGATCACATGTAGTAATTAGTAACAGCGCCACCCTCAGGCCACTCCAGGTAAGTACATGACCTCCCGAGTGGCGCAGTGGTCTAAGGCACTGCATCGCAGTGCTAGCTGTGCCACTAGAGATCCTGGTTCGAATCCAGGCTCTGTCGTAGCCGGCCGTGACCGGGAGACCCATGGGGCGGCGCACAATTGGCCCAGTGTCGTCTAGGGTATGGGAGGGAATGGCCGGCAGGGATGTAGCTCAGTTGGTAGAGCATGGCGTTTGCAACGCCAGGGTTGTGGGTTCGATTCCCACGGGGGGACAGTATAAAAAAATTAAATAATGTATGCAATCACTAACTGTAAGTCGCTCTGGATAAGAGCGTCTGCTAAATGACGTAAAATGTACATACATGACATCTCCCTTTCTTTTGAATATTATTTTTTCAACCATTTTTTCTTTTAACTCAGTGTTTCACATTGCAAACAATAAACTTATTTTTTTTTTACAACATAACATAGACATCACAATTGTCATCACATTGTTATTATTAATGTGGTCCTCTGTAGCTCAGCTGGTAGAGCACTGCGCTTGTAACGCCATGGTAGTGGGTTTGATCCCCGGGACCACCCATTCACAACAACAACAAAAATGTATGCATGCATGACTGTAAGTCGCTTTGGATAAAAGTGTCTGCTAAATGGCATATTATTATTATCAATTTATTATTTTCTTCTAATTGTTTTTTATTTCATTTAATTTTTTACTGTCTTTTCAGTACTGGTAGCGTTTTGGCATTCTGATAGGTCTTCCATAACGAGTTGATTTCACTGGTGTGTCAGTGTTTACATTGTTGGTTTTGGTGTTGTTGGTTTTGGAGAACACACAGGGAAGTAGTTTTTTTTTTCCAGGCTGACACTTGTTTCAGGTTCTCTTTCCACCGGTAAGTCCATTATGGTTTCTGAGTGTCTCTCTGGGGGTGTTGTTTCATGTGTGTCTCCGGTTCCTTCTGTAGATTCTCTCGTTTGGTGTTTTTTTTTTTTTACAATGTATGACCTTGGCTAGTCATGTTTTCCAAGTACAATTGCTGGTTGCCATTTGTTGTCTTGTCTGATCCTGACTCATTCTCCTTCCTTCATGAAAGCTAACGTGTGCCTTGGTCAAAGTAGTGTTTTTGTCTCTGTTGTCTGCTTGTGAGACCGGCTCCTGACATGCTGATAGAGTCCTGGCTTTAACAATCTCTTTGATTTCAGAATCTTTGTCTTCAGCCTCCTTCCCATTAGTAGTTGTGCAGGTGAAAGACCTAGTCCATCCAGGGGTGTGTTTCTGTACTCAAGGAGAGCTACAGTGCCTTGCAAAAGTATTCATCCCCCTTGGCGTTTTTCCTGTAATTCCTGTAATTTAAATGGATTTTTATTTGGATTTCATGTAATGGACATACACAAAATAGTCCAAATTGGTGAAGTGAAATGAAAAAAATAACTTGTTTCAAACAATTCTAAAAAATTAATAACGGAAAAGTGGTGCGTGCATATGTATTCACCCCTTTGCTATGAAGCCCCTAAATGAGATCAAGTGCAACCAATTACCTTCAGAAGTCACATAATTAGTTAGATTGCACACAGGTGGTCTTTATTTAAGTGTCACATGATCTGTCACATGATCTCAGTATATATACACCTGTTCTGAAAGGCCCCAGAGTCTGCAACACCACTAAGCAAGGGGCACCACCAAGCAAGCGGCACCATGAAGACCAAGGAGCTCTCCGAACAGGTCAGGGACAAAGTTGTGGAGAAGTACAGATCAGGGTTGGGTTATAAAAAAATATCTGAAACTTTGAACATCCCACAGAGCACCATTAAATCCATTATTAAAAAATGGAAAGAAAATGGCACCACAACAAACCTGCCAAGAGAGGGCCGCCCACCAAAACTCACGGACCAGGCAAGGAGGGAATTAATCAGAGAGGCAACAAAGAGACCAAAGATAACCCTGAAGGAGCTGCAAAGCTCCACAGCGGAGATTGGAGTATCTGTCCATAGGACCACTTTAAGCCGTACACTCCACAGAGCTGGGCTTTATGGAAGAGTGGCCAGACCAAAGCCATTGCTTAAAGAAAAAAAATAAGCAAACACGTTTGGTGTTCGCCAAAAGGCATGTGGGAGACTCCCCAAACATATGGAAGAAGGTACTCTGGTCAGATGAGACTAAAATTGAGCTTTTTGGCCATCAAGGAAAACGAAGTTTTTCATCGGCAGGGACTGGGAAACTGGTCAGAATTCAAGGAATGATGGATGCCGCTAAATACAGGGAAATTATTGAGGTAAACCTGTTTCAGTCTTCCAGAGATTTGAGACTGGGACGGAGGTTCACCTTCAAGGGCGGCAGGTAGCTTAGTGGTTAAGAGCGTAGTGCCAGTAACCGAAAGGTCGCTAGTTGTAATCCCCGAGCCGACTAGGTGAAAAATCTGTCGATGTGCCCTTGAGCAAGGCACTTAATCCTAATTGCTCCTGTAAGTCGTTCTGGATAAGAGCGTCTGCTAAATGACTAAAATGTCAATGTAAGCAGGACAATGACCCTAAGCATACAGCTAAAGCAACACTTGAGTGGTTTAAGGGGAAACATTTAAATGTCTTGGAATGGCCTAGTCAAAGCCCAGACCTCAATCTAATTGAGAATCTGTGGTATGACTTATATTTTGCTGTACACCAGCGGAACCGATCCAACTTGAAGGAGCTGGAGCAGTTTTGCCTTGAAGAATGGGCAAAAATCCCAGTAGCTAGATGTGCCAAGCTTATAGAGACATACCGCAAGAGACTTGCAGCTGTAATTGCTGTCACTTGACAAGAAGTTCTACTCATTTTACGTCATTTAGCAGACGCTCTTATCCAGAACGACTTACAGTTAGTGAGTGCATACATTTTTTATTTATTTTTATACTAGCCCCCCGTGGGAATCGAACCCACAACCCTGGCGTTGCAAACGCCATGCTCTACCAACTGAGCTACATCCCTGCCGGCCATTCCCTCCCCTACCCTGGACCAATTGTGCGCCGCCCCATGGGTCTCCCGGCCGGCTACGACAGAGCCTGGATTCGAACCAGGATCTCTAGTGGCACAGCTAGCACTGCGATGCAGTGCCTTAGACCACTGCGCCACTCGGCTCCTGTATCCAATTTTAACAGGAAGTTTCTGGTTGTTCATTTTCAGTGTTTCTGTCCACTGCTCTTTTCTCAGTATTTTTCTCATTGACATTCACTAGCTGAGCTACACACTACTTCACTCTGTTTCACTTCAATTGTCTCAATGAACATGTCCTCATTTCCTGCTGTCATCTCCCTGTCAACGCCGCGAATCCTTCCGGTTTTCTGTCCATGTGCGTGAGGAGCACATTTTGGCGTCATGATTTTTTTTCTGTGACATGCTTTGCATATCAGACCGTAACGCTGGACACTTTTGTGGTTCGTGTTCGTACCCACAACGTGAGCATTCTCCCAGTGATCTCTCTTTTACTGTCTTTGACTTATTGCCATTTCTGTGTTTTGCTTATGCACCTTGTGAACATCGACTTTATCATGAAGCATTTTCAGCTGGCTCTGGCTCACTTCAGTAGCACGGCAAATGTCTAATTCTCTAGCTACCAGGAGATCTGGTTCTCTGAGTAATCTGCCTCGCACTTGGTCATTTGTGATTCCACATACAACTCTGTCCCGTATCAGTGACTCATTCAGTTGTTGAAACTCAGTCTTTTGCTTTGTTTTTTAGATCAGTCACATAAGCATCAATTGACTCTGTTCGTCCTTGCACTCTCATAAAAAAAACATTTGTTTTCTTGGCTCACAGTATGTTCGGAAAAGCTCTTTTAATACACCCAAGTCATCTACATCATCGTCAAAATCAGACGTATTGAATACCTTGATTGCATAAATCTCCTGCCACTTCCAGGAATGTGGCACATTTCACTTTTTTCAGATTTTTCTGAGATGCCGCTGGCGACGATATAAAGGTTGAATTTCTGGATCCACACTCCAATTTGTTGGCTAGATTTCCCTTCAGAGTAGTTGGGGGGTCTCATTTGTTTCATATTTCATAATGTGGAGCTTTCCTTTGTATTACTTTTTAACTTCTGACACCATGTAATATATCTCAGCACACTGAGGCAGGGATGTGGGTAAAAGAACAACGTTTATCTGGACGTCATGGGTCAAGTGCAAGTCCAGACGATCACATGTAGTAATTAGTAACAGCGCCACCCTCAGGCCACTCCAGGTAAGTACATGACAGTCTCCACCCATCTGGGGTCCCAGATCTAAATCAGTCCCTGATTAGAAGGGATGAAGAAGGGGTGGGGGGGAATCAGTGGGACTTTGAGGTCCAGATCTCAGTTTGAGGGCTGTACAGTATTCATTCACATTACACGGGTATAACTTTTCTAAACCATCGCTAACAAATTATGCGGTCCCACAGCGCCCTTTGCTGCTGAATATGAGTACTGCACGGTTAATCCATGCGCTCGTGGATATGTTGTGAATGTCTGCGACGACTGCTCTGAATTCTGCTACTCTGGTCTCTATAGTCAGGAGGTTGATTAAAACACACCGGGAGTGGTTGGTTTCCACTAGTTACCACAGCCACAAAGTGTAAAAAAAAAATATAAAAATTAATATAAACAAAAAATAGCTTTTTGGTCTTCATTTAAGGTTAGGGTTAGGCATAAGGTTAACATTGTGGCTAAGGTTTGGTTTAAAATCTAATCGTAAGAAGAGAAATTGAAGAAAAGGGCGGAGTTTATAACTCTGTGGCAGCTAGTGACGACGGTGTGGTTCGAGCCGAGATTGAGCGAGGACGACAATAACAGAAGTCTGTGAGCGAGTTTCAGCTGACTTTTACATCGGATCCAACATATTCTGACTCGCCAAAGCCACCAACATCAGCTAATGTGTGCTTTCTTTCTCATGCTGACACGCGTCGAATAGTAGGTGAGTATCTGATGGTATATGAATATCGATAAGGTGTGTATCTGTTTTGAGTACACACCTACACATTGGTTGGTTGAGTGATCGTGTATTCTGAACGTTCCTAGATATCTGTTCCATACAGTTATCCGTTTGATACGTTGTACCATAGATTCAATCAAATGAATGATGCAGGGAGTGTATAAAGGTTACTAGATTGCTGCTGCAGTGTGGAAAGGCAGATGAACCGGTTGAATGATTATTGTGTTTGGGGTAGATGCGTTGCCAAATGTAGCCACTAAACTCGTTTCAGACTTAGTCAATCTCGGTTTGACGTGATTGTGATTTAGTCTAGTCGATGCATCGTCGTTCCGCAGCAGTTGTGCAAACCACAGAAGTAGAATTAAAGTCGTGAGGCCAACACGTGATACTTACGGATGCAAGATCAGCACTTCACAATCCTATAGTCCTCTCTGTTTTGACTGGCTCACCCAAAAGAGGTTGCAAAACTGCACAACCGACAAAACGCGGTGGGATTGAATCCCGGCCAATGTTGGAGTGATGGTTACTCCTGTTGTGCAATAAAATAGCAGAAAGGAAGACCTTATTTGATCACATCACACCTATAACTATATGAGTGGCATTTGGTTCACAGGAACAAGTATTGTGGCTTCATGTGGTCTGTCTGGTCACGTTTTCATCTCGGTTAACCCAGAACTGAAAGTTTGCGTAATTTGGTCAGATGCACAGTTATGTTTCCGTAGTCTGTCAACGCGAGATTACGTTTTCATAAACTCCCCCACTGTAGGCTGGCTGTATTCATTTTAAATGGACCGGTGTCATCCTAGTGGGTCTGTCACAGTCAAGGACACGGGGACAGACTCACAGTCATGGCATAGCCACGGGAAGTAGGGGCCCCCTGAGAAATCAGAAGTAAGAAAATATATATACATACAAAATTAATAGTCCTGTATTAGCGGACTGATATAGCCGTCTGTAGTGCGGCCCAAAAAATAATAATCCCCCACCCCCGAACATCTGAGTCAAGGACACCCTGCATGGCAAAACATTGTCTAGGTTTACCCCATTCAATTGTTGGTGCATTTATTTGTATTGTACCTTTTTATTTAAGCATGGAGTCACCATTGAGAACAGGGTCTCTTTCGCAAGTCAGCCCTATACAGTACCAGTCAAACGTTTGGACACACCTACTCATTCAAGGGTTTTTCTTTATTTTTACTTTAAAAAAATTACATTGTAGAGTAATAGTGAAGACATCACAACTATGAAATAACACATATTCCATATAGTAACCAAAAAAGTGTCAAACAAATCAAAATATATTTTATATTTGAGATTCTTCAAATAGCCACCCTTTGCCTTGATGACAAGCTTTGCACACTCTTGGCATTCTCTCAACCAGCTTCATGAGGTAGTCACCTGGAATGCATTTCAATTAACAGGTGTACCTTCTTAAAAGTTAATTTGTGGAATTTCTTTCCTTCTTAATGCGTTTGAGCCAATCAGTTGTGTTGTGACAGGGTAGAGGGGGTATACAGAAGATAGCCCTATTTGGTAAAAGACCAAGTCCATATTATGGCAAGAACAGCTCAAATAAGCAAAGAGAAACAACAGTCCATCGTTACTTTAAGACATGAAGGTCAGTCAATACGGAACATTTCAAGAACTTTGAAAGTTTATTCAAGTGCAGTCACAAAAACCATCAAGCGCTATGATGAAACTGGCTCTCATGAGGACCGCCACAGGATTGGAAGACCCAGAGCTACCTCTGCTGCAGAGGATAAGTTCATTAGAGTTACCAGCTTCAGAATTTGCAGCCCAAATAAATGCTTCAGAGTTCAAGTAACAGACACATCTCAACATCAACTGTTCAGAGGAGACTGTGAATCAGGCCTTAATGGTCGAATTGCTGCAAAGAAACCATTACTAAAGGACACCAATAAGAAGAAGAGACTTGCTTGGGCCAAGAAACACGAGCAATGGACATTAGACCGGTGGAAATCTGTCCTTTGGTCTGGAGTCGAAATTTGAGATTTTTGGTTCCAACTGCCGTGGCTTTGTGAGACGCGGTGTGGGTGAACGGATGATCTCCACATGTGTATTTCCCACCGTAAAGCATGGAGGAGGAGGTGTTATGGTGTGGGGGTGCTTTGCTGGTGACACTGTCTGTGATGTATTTAGAATTCAAGGCACACTTATCCAGCATGGCTACCACAGCATTCTGCAGCGATACATCATCCCATCTGGTTTGGGCTTAGTGGGACTATCATTTGTTTTTCAACAGGACAATGACCCAACACACCTCCAGGCTGTGTAAGGGCTTTTTTACCAAGAAGGAGAGTGATTGAGTGCTGCATCAAATGACCTGGCCTCCACAATACCCTGACCTTAACCCAATTGAGATGGTTTGGGATGAGTCGGACCACAGAGTGAAGGAAAAGCAGCCAACAAGTGCTCAGCATATGTGGGAACTCCTTCAAGACTGTTGGAAAAGCATTCCAGGTGAAGCTGGTTGAGAGAATGCCAAGAGTGTGCAAAGCTGTCATCAAGGCAGAGTGTGGCTATTTGAAGAATCTCAAATATAAAATTTAACACTTTTGGTTACTACATGATTCCATATGTGTTATTTCATAGTTTTGATGTCTTCACTATTATTATACTATGTAGAAAATAGTTAAAAAATACCCTGGAATGAGTAGGTGTGTCCAAACTTTTGACTGGCAGTGTATATTTAATTTTCAAAAATCAAATACTATATAAAATACAGCAAAACACAAATATTCAAGAAGAACAGTTACATTCCTCAATAAGAAGGTCCCCAATCAATATTTGTAATTGCCCGAGCGGCACCAGAACATCCAACTGTAATGTATTTTGTAGTTGGTTCCGGCAATGAGGTGCTTTCAAGCTAAAAGCTGATTTACCTTATCTTTGTCCCGTGTGGCTCAGTTGGTAGAGCATGGTGCTTGCAACGCCAGGGTTGTGGGTTCGATTCTCACTGGGAACCAGTACGGGACAAATGTATCCACTCACAACTGTAAGTCACTCTGGATAAGAGCGTCTGCTAAATGACTAAAATGTTAATCCAAAATCCCAGATATTTATAGGCGGGAACCCGATCGATGGGAGAACCATCCAATGAATAAATATGTAATCCATCTGAAACATTTTTGTGAGAATAACATATATTTATTCTTGCCCACATTAAGTACAAGTTTTAAACCAACAATGGCATTTTGTAAGGCAACAAAGTCAGATTTGCAGTTATAGCAACGCCTGGTCTACAGTTGCGTCAATGGCATTCATAACAGTACCGTCTGCCTACAGATGAATATTACACGTTTTAACAGATAGACCAATATTATTTATATAAATAGTAAAAGAGAACAGGTCCTAAGGCAGACCCCTGCGGTACACCTTTTTTTTGTGTCTGATCTGACAGAGAATTCTCAAACCACTTGCGAGAAGCCTGATCCAGGCCTATTTCAGTCAGCCTGTGAATGAATGTGAGAATCCAAGGCCCTAAAGGTCTATAAGTCAACAGCGTCCAAGGCCCTGGAAAGGTCTATAAGTAACCTGGAAAGAGGTCTATAAGTAACGCAACGGTCAACAAGGCCCTGTCTATAAGTAACGCAACGGTTTTGGAAAGGTTTATAACGCAAATCAACGGCGTCCAAGCTGGAAATATTTAACGCAGAACATGTTTTTCATAATCGAAGCAATTTTTAACACGTCATATATAACAAGCCGCAAAACTGTGCTGTGTCCAGGTCTAAAACCCAGACTGGGGCACATTTTAAAGAATAGAGTGAGATGTTTAAAGTTCTTAGCTGAGAGTTGGCCAGGGATTCTTAAAACTTTGGAAAGGCAACATAACTTGGAAATTGGACGGTAGTTATCCACGCCAGAAGGATCTCCTCCTTTATGTAGGGGGAGGACATGTACTGCTTTCCAGATCTTAGGGGGGGGGGTTTGTTTCAGAGATCTGACTACTTTCCAGAAGTTCGCTGGATTCCCACCATGCATAGTGTGTGACTTTCTTGCCTTATTTTTTTGATCCAGTCAAGGACAGATAAAACATTCCAACTGTGGTAGAAGTCAGGACTGTCGTTAACAGTTAACAGTGATGTTAGGTCTATGTAGACACAGAGGTAGACTGTCTCAACTAGGGAGGAGAGGTAGTTTTTTGCATTCCACTCTTAAGTGAAACACAGGCATCTATTGTCTAATGCTCTCTCAGAGCACCTCTTACCCAACTGTCTGTGACGTCCTTTTACCACGGTGTTAAAGAAAGACAGACCGACAGACAGACACACACATCTATAAGTATCTGAGTGATAGTGTTGTGGGTCATGTGCTGATGTCAGGGGTCACGGTCATCCTAAACAGCTGTTATAAGCGTGGAGGATGTTTGTGTGTCCCTGTTTAAATGGTACAGATATAACAGGACTATTATATCAATGCTACGACTGTCATGGTCGTTGGTCAAAAGCATTAATGTGAGCTCTCTCTCCTTCCTGTCTGTAGGTGCTGTAGCCTGACTGCCCATACGGGCCTGATCCCCAGTGTTGCCTGAGTCTCTCCCCCACACTATGGCCCTCAACCTTGGGTAGAGCAGTCCTACACACCCCTGGAGAAGCACCTCACTGTCTCTCCTTTCCTCCCCCTCTCTGTCCTTCTCTCTCCCAGTCTCCCCCTCCTGTCCCTCTTTCCTTTCTCCCTCCCTCCTCCCTCCCTCTCCCTCCCTCCTCTCTCCCTTTCCCTCCCTCGTCCCCCCCCCTCCCTCCCTCCTCGTCCCCCCCCCCCCCCTCCCTCCCTCGTCCCCCCCTCTCCCTCCCTCCCTCCCTCCCTCCCTCCTCCCCCCTCTCCCTCCCTCACTCCTCCCTCCCTCCTCCCTCCCTCCCTCCCTCACTCCCTCCCTCCCCCCCCCCCCCTCTCCCTCCCTCCTCCTCCCCCCCCCCTCTCCCTCCCTCCCCCTCTCCCTCCCTCCCTCCTCCTCCCTCCCTCCTACTCCCCTCCCTCCCCTCCCTCACTCCCTCCCTCCTCCTCTCCCCTCCCCCCCCTCTCCCTCCCTCCTCCTCCCCCCCCCTCCCCTCCCCCCTCCCTCCTCCTCCCCTTTCTCCCTCCCTCCTCCCCCCCCCCTCTCCCCCCTCCCCCCCCCCCCCCCCCCCCTCCTCCTCCCCCTCTCCCTCCCTCCTCCTCCCCCTCTCCCTGTGTGTGATTATGGCTGATGGTACAGAGTCTCTACAGGCCAGTGTGAACTCCACCTACTGGGCAGCTCCTCCCATCCACTCCTCCCCTATGTCTGACGAGGAGACCGAGGGACTGGGCCCTGATGAGGTAAACAACATCAACGAGTTTCACGTTTTATTAGTCGTGTTTCGACATTCTCATCACTAGGAGTTGCTCTGGACGCGCACAAAGCTACGGTAGACTAACTACAGCAGATAGAGGTGGTGAATGTGTCCTAAGAATGACCTTGTGTGTGTGTGTGTGTGTGTGTGTGTGTGTGTGTGTGTGTGTGTGTGTGTGTGTGTGTGTGTTCAAGTTTCAAGTTGTATTAGTTGTTTACACATGGTAAACACCACCCAACTAAATGCTGACTGCAGGTTCCTTCCAGACAATGCAAGAACAATAAGAACTAATACAAGAGAAGAATACCAACATTAAGTAAATGTCTCCGTAGAATAGAATAAACATTTTAGCATCAGTATAATACAGGAAGGCACAATTTATAGAACAATATGTACACGTGTTTTTGGGGAAGGGGGGGATTAAATTGTGCACTTTTTAGCAATCATAATAAGAGTCTGGTAGCAGCAGTTGTGATGTGTGTGTGTGTGTGTGGATGGATGTGTTTGTGGATGGATGTGTTTGTGGATGGATGTGTTTGTGGATGGATGTGTGTGTGGATGGATGTGTGTATGGATGGATGTGTGTGTGTGGATGGATGTGTGTGTGTGGATGGATGTGTGGTGTGTGGATGGATGTGTGTGTGGATGGATGTGTGTGTGTGGATGGATGTGTGTGTGTGGATGGATGTGTGTGTGGATGGATGTGTGTGTGGTGTGTGGATGGATGTGTTTGTGGATGGATGGATGTGTGTGTGGATGGATGTGTGTGTGTGTGGATGGATGTGTGTGTGTGTGGATGGATGTGTGTGTGGATGGATGTGTGTGTGTGGATGGATGTGTGTGTGGATGGATGTGTTTGTGGATGGATGGATGGATGTGTGTGTGGATGGATGTGTGTGTGTGTGGATGGGATGTGTGTGTGTGTGGATGGATGTGTGTGGATGGATGTGTGTGTGTGGATGGATGTGTTTGTGGATGGATGGATGTGTGTGTGGATGGATGTGTGTGTGTGGATGGATGTGTGTGTGTGGATGGATGTGTGTGTGGATGGATGTGTGTGTGTGGATGGATGTGTTTGTGGATGGATGGATGTGTGTGTGTGTGGCTGTGTGTGTGAGGGGGTGCATGTGTGCTAAGGTGCGGACATAACAACATTTCATTTAGAAAGGCAGAAATCAAAAAGGTCTTGACATTATATTGTGTGTGTAGTGGACACTACCAGTCAAACGTTTTAGAACACCTACTCATTCCAGGGTTTATCTTTATTCGTTTTTACATTGTAGAATAATATTGAAGATATCAAAACTATGAAATAACACATTGAATCATGTAGTAACCAAAAAAGTGTTCAACAAATCAAAATATATTTTATATTTGAGATTCTTCAAAGTAGCCACCCTTTGCCTTGATGACAGCATTGCACACTCTTGGCATTCTCTCAACCAGCTTAATGAGGCAGTCACCTGGAATGCATTTCAATTAACAGGTGTGCCTTGTTCAAAGTTTAATTTGTGGAATTTCTTTCCTTCTTAATGCGTTTGAGCCAATCAGTTGTGTTGTGATAAGGTAGGGGTGGTATACAGAAGATAGCCCTATTTGGTAAAAGTCCATATTATGACAAGAACAGCTCAAATAAGCAAAGAGAAACGACAGTCCATCATTACTTTAAGACATGAAGGTCAGTCAATCTGGAACATTGAAAGTTCCTTCAAGTGCAGTCGCAAGAACCATGAAGTGCTATGATGAAACTGGCTCTCATGAGGACCGCCACAGGAATGGAAGACCCAGAGTTACCTCTGCAGCAGAGGATAAGTTCATTAGAGTTATCAGCCTCAGAAATTGCAGCCCAAATAAATGCTTCAGAGTTCAAGTAACAGACACATCTCAACATCAACTGTTCAGAGGAGACTGCGTGAATCAGGCCTTCAAGGTCGAATTGCTGCAAAGAAACCACCACTAAAGGACACCAATAAGAAGAAGAGACTTTCATGGGCCAAGAAACACGAGCAATGGACATTAGACCGGTGGAAATCTGTCCTTTGGTCTGATGAGTCCAAATTTGAGATTTCTGGTTCCCAACCGCCGTGTCTTTGTGAGACGCAGAGTAGGTGAACGGATGATCTCCGCATGTGTGGTTCCCACCGTGAAGCATGGAGGAGGTGGTGTGATGGTGCTTTGCTGGTGACACTGTCTGTGATTTATTTAGAATTCAAGGCACACTTAACCAGCATGGCTACCACAGCATCTGCAACGATACACCATCCCATCTGGTTTCGCTTAGTGGGACTATCATTTATTTTTCAACAGGACAATGACCCAACACACACCTCCAGGCTGTGTAAGGGCTATTTTACCAAGAAGGAGAGTGATGGAGTGCTGCATCAGATGACCTGGCCTCCACAATCCCCCGACCTCAACCCAATTGAGATGGTTTGGGATGAGTTGGGACCGCAGAGTGAAGGAAAAGCAACCAACAAGTGCTCAGCATATGTGGGAACTCCTTTAAGACTGTTGGAAAAACATTCCTCATAAAGCTGGTTGAGAGAATACCAAGAGTGTGCAAAGCTGTCATCAAGGCAAGAGTGGCTACTTGGAAGAATATAAAATATATTTTTATTTGTTTAAACGCATTTTTGGTTACTACATGATTCCATATGTGTTATTTCATAGTTTTGATGTCTTCACTATTATTCTACAATGTAGAAAATAGTAAAAATAAAGAAAAACCCTTGAATGAGTAGGTGTGTCCAAACTTTTGACTGGTACTGTATATTAAAACTGTCTTATTTTCAAATGGTATACTAACCCAATGCTAACTTTTAGGCCTTTCCCCACATCTACCGTAACATATCCACTTCCTTACGTTGTAGATAGACAGGGCCCCTCTCCTGCCCAAGCAGCACCATGCAGGACCCCCGGGGGCCACTGGGCGGCCCTTAGCCTCCCGCCACTGTCCAGGAGACTCCTACTGTATGGTGTACATGGTCTTCTTCCTGTTGGGCATCGGTTCCCTGCTGCCCTGGAACTTTTTCATCACAGCCAAACACTACTGGACCTACAAGCTGAGTAATAACACCGATCCTACCGGTCACGGAGAGGAGCCTCGCTCAGATCTTAGCGTGAGTTGGTGAAGTGGTGTGTGTGCGTGTTTTTGTGTCTACTGCATTCATCTTATGACAGCTGTAGGAATTGGAACAGAGTGTTCTTTCGCTCGTCACACAGATCCAAAGCAACAACCATTTTATGAATCGCAATCTGGGTCAGGTGGGCGTCATTTGAAAGATTATTATATTGCCGACGTGGCTAGCTAAGTTATAAAATACGATATTACAGTGTTAGGCTTTCCAAAAGGCACTTCAGACAAACGGATTGTAATTTTTGTGAGCATAGAAAGGAGACGTGAGTGCATTCAGGTGCGTGTTTCCCCTGCTAATTGTCTCCACAATACGACAAACGGGCTCATTCTGTTCAGGACAACCCAGGGTATAACACATCAAACGCAGAACCTGAGCTCTGACCTCATGTATAGCATGTTACTGTCCAGCCACTGAGATCTGACGTCATGTATAGCATGTTACTGTCCAGCCACTGAGATCTGACGTCATGTATAGCATGTTACTGTCCAGCCACTGAGATCTGACGTCATGTATAGCATGTTACTGTCCAGCCACTGAGCTCTGACGTCATGGATAGCATGTTACTGTCCAGCCACTGAGATCTGACGTCATGGATAGCATGTTACTGTATAGCCACTGAGCTCTGATGTCATCATGTATAGCATGTGTTACTGCACAGCCACTGAGCTCTGATGTCGTCATGTATAGTCCATGTTACTGTCCAGCCACTGTGATCTGACGTCATGTATAGCGTGTTACAGGTCCAGCCACTGAGATCTGACGTCATGTATAGCATGTTACTGTCCCAGCCACTGAGATCTGACGTCATGTATAGCATGTTACTGTATAGCCACTGAGCTCTGACGTCATGTATAGCATGTTACTGCACAGCCACTGAGCTCTGATGTCATCATGTATAGCATGTTACTGCACAGCCACTGAGCTCTGATGTCATCATGTATAGCATGTTACTGCACAGCCACTGAGCTCTGATGTCGTCATGTATAGCATGTTACTGTCCAGCCACTGAGCTCTGACGTCATGTATAGCATGTTACTGTATAGCCCTGAGCCCTGATGTCATGTATAGCATGTTACTGCACACAGCCACTGAGCTCTGACGTCATGTATAGCATGTTACTGCACAGCCACTGAGCTCTGATGTCATCATGTATAGCATGTTACTGTATAGCCACTGAGCTCTGATGTCGTCATGTATAGCGTGTTACTGTCCAGCCACTGAGCTCTGATGTCATCATGTATAGCATGTTACTGTACCGCCACTGAGCTCTGATGTCATCATGTATAGCATGTTACTGTACAGCCACTGAGCTCTGATGTCATCATGTATAGCGTGTTACTGCACAGCCACTGAGCTCTGATGTCATCATGTATAGCATGTTACTGTACAGCCACTGTGTTCCAATTTAGGCGTTTATCAGTGCCCAAATCTGCCCTTTTCAACCCGTATACGGGCTGTGAGTGGAAAGGACTGATGAACGCACTAACTGTAAGTAGCTCTGGATAAGAGCGTCTGCTAAATGACTAACATGGAAACGTTTCCCTCTGGCCTTGACAGGACTACTTTGAGAGCTATCTGGCCATAGCCTCCACTGTACCGTCGGTCCTCTGTCTGGTTCTCAACTACCTACTAGTTAACAGGTAACCTCCACTGTACCGTCGGTCCTCTGTCTGGTACTCAACTACCTACTAGTTAACAGGTAACCTCCACTGTGTCCTCTGTCTGGTACTCAACTACCTACTAGTTAACAGGTAACCTCCACTGTACCGTCGGTCCTCTGTCTGGTAGTCAACTACCTACTAGTTAACAGGTAACCTCCACTGTGTCCTCTGTCTGGTACTCAACTACCTACTAGTTAACAGGTAACCTCCACTGTACCGTCGGTCCTCTGTCTGGGTTCTCAACTACCTACTAGTTAACAGGTAACCTCCACTGTGTCCTCTGTCTGGTACTCAACTACCTACTAGTTAACAGGTAACCTCCACTGTACCGTCGGTCCTCTGTCTGGTACTCAACTACCTACTAGTTAACAGGTAACCTCCACTGGGTCCTCTGTCTGGTACTCAACTACCTACTAGTTAACAGGTAACCTCCACTGTACCGTCGGTCCTCTGTCTGGTACTCAACTACCTACTAGTTAACAGGTAACCTCCACTGTGTCCTCTGTCTGTACTCAACTACCTACTAGTTAACAGGTAACCTCCACTGTGTCCTCTGTCTGGTACTCAACTACCTACTAGTTAACAGGTAACCTCCACTGTGTCCTCTGTCTGGTACTCAACTACCTACTAGTTAACAGGTAACCTCCACTGTGTCCTCTGTCTGGTACTCAACTACCTACTAGTTAACAGGTAACCTCCACTGTACCGTCGGTCCTCTGTCTGGTACTCAACTACCTACTAGTTAACAGGTAACCTCCACTGGGTCCTCTGTCTGGTACTCAACTACCTACTAGTTAACAGGTAACCTCCACTGTGCCGTCTGTCTGGTACTCAACTACCTACTAGTTAACAGGTAACCTCCACTGTGTCCTCTGTCTGGTACTCAACTACCTACTAGTTAACAGGTAACCTCCACTGGGTCCTCTGTCTGGTACTCAACTACCTACTAGTTAACAGGTAACCTCCACTGGGTCCTCTGTCTGGTACTCAACTACCTACTAGTTAACAGGTAACCTCCACTGTGTCCTCTGTCTGGTTCTCAACTACCTACTAGTTAACAGGTAACATGCAAAACAAACAGAGGCCAAATCCCCCTTTAGAGGACATCATTAGAGGGACCAGATTCAGTCAGCCGATCAATAGACCTGGCTACAAACACTGGAGCCTGTGAGGTCATGTGTTCTCTCAGCCAAACAGACGGTCTGCTCTGTACCAGGTAGGGATGGAGTCAGCTCAGGATGTAAAGGAACATTATCCTTCCACACAGTGACCTTTTTATTTTACAGTCCTGCCGTGTTTGGACCTTAAATGTAAGGGCTAAGGGAAGGGATCACTGCTGCTACCTAAAACCAACACGTTTCGGCTTTTGGCCTTCTTCAGGGGTTTACTTTGATCAACATCCATTGTCCTCCAAGAGTTGCTGAATCTCCTCTGCTAAAGGCTTGGGTAAGCCTGATCCCAGATCTGTGTGTGCTACCGAACTTCAACTTGCCTCTCTGATGCAAGGGAACACAGTGATAGAACAGAGTGACGCCAATCCCTCAGTCTATCTCTGTCTCTCTCTCAGGTTGTCCCCAGCGGAGTGACGCCAATCCCTCAGTCTGTCTCTGTCTCTCTCTCAGGTTGTCCCCAGCGGTGCGTATCCTGTCCTCTCTGATTGTCATCTTGGCTGTGTTCATAGTGACCACGGTCATGGTCAAGGTGTGTTATTTTTTTATATATATATATACAGTGGGGGAAAAAAGTATTTAGTCAGCCACCAATTGTGCAAGTTCTCCCACTTAAAAAGATGAGAGAGGCCTGTAATTTTCATCATAGGTACACACGTCAACTATGACAGACAAAATTAGAAAAAAAAATCCAGAAAATCACATTGTAGGATTTTTAATGAATTTATTTGCAAAGTATGGTGGAAAATAAGTATTTGGTCAATAACAAAAGTTTCTCAATACTTTGTTATATACCCTTTGTTGGCAATGACACAGGTCAAACGTTTTCTGTAAGTCTTCACAAGGTTTTCACACACTGTTGCTGGTATTTTGGCCCATTCCTCCATGCAGATCTCCTCTAGAGCAGTGATGTTTTGGGGCTGTCGCTGGGCAACACAGACTTTCAACTCCCTCCAAAGATTTTCTATGGGTTGAGATCAGGAGACTGGCTAGGCCACTCCAGGACCTTGAAATGCTTCTTACGAAGCCACTCCTTCATTGCCCGGGCGGTGTGTTTGGGATCATTGTCATGCTGAAAAGACCCAGCCACGTTTCATCTTCAATGCCCTTGCTGATGGAAGGAGGTTTTCACTCAAAATCTCACGATACATGGCCCCATTCATTCGTTCCTTTACCACGGATCAGTCGTCCTGGTCCCTTTGCAGAAAAACAGCCCCAAAGCATGATGTTTCCACCCCCATACTTCACAGTAGGTATGGGTGTTCTTTGGATGCAACTCAGCATTCTTTGTCCTCCAAACACGACGAGTTGAGTTTTTACAAAAAGGTCTATTTTGGTTTCATCTGACCATATGACATTCTCCCAATCCTCTTCTGGATCATCCAAATGCACTCTAGCAAACTTCAGACAGGCCTGGACATGTACTGGCTTAAGCAGGCGGACACGTCTTGCACTGCAGGATTTGAGTCCCTGGCGGCGTAGTATGTTACTGATGGTAGGCTTTGTTACTTTGGTCCCAGCTCTCTGCAGGTCATTCACTAGGTCTGGGATTTTTGCTCACCGTTCTTGTGATCATTTTGACCCTACGGGGTGAGATCTTGCGTGGAGCCCCAGTTCGAGGGAGATTATTAGTGGTCTTGTATGTCTTCCATTTCCTAATAATTGCTCCCACAGTTGATTTCTTCAAACCAAGCTGCTTACCTATTGCAGATTCAGTCTTCCCAGCCTGGTGCAGGTCTACAATTTTGTTTCTGGTGTCCTTTGACAGCTCTTTGGTCTTGGCCATAGTGGAGTTTGGAGTGGGACTGTTTGAGGTTGTGGACAGGTGTCTTTTATACTGATAACAAGTTCAAACAGATGCCATTAATACAGGTAACGAGTGGAGGACAGAGGAGCCTCTTAAAGAAGAAGTTACAGGTCTGTGAGAGCCAGAAATCTTGCTTGTTTGTAGGTGACCAAATACTTATTTTCCACCATAATTTGCAAATAAAGTCATAAAAAATCCTACAATGTGATTTTCTGGAAAAAAAATTCTCAATTTGTCTTTCATAGTTGACGTGTACCTATGATGAAAATTACAGGCCTCTCTCATCTTTTTAAGTGGGAGAACTTGCACAAATAGTGGCTGACTAAATACACACAGTGGGGGGAAAAAAGTATTTAGTCAGCCACCAATTGTGCAAGTTCTCCCACTTAAAAAGATGAGAGGCCTGTAATTTTCATCATAGGTACACGTCAACTATGACAGACATATTGAGAAAAAAAATCCAGAAAATCACATTGTAGGATTTTTAATGAATTTATTTGCAAATTATGGTGGAAAATAAGTATTTGGTCACCTACAAACAAGCAAGATTTCTGGCTCTCACAGACCTGTAACTTCTTCTTTAAGAGGCTCCTCTGTCCTCCACTCGTTACCTGTATTAATGGCACCTGTTTGAACTTGTTATCAGTATAAAAGACACCTGTCCACAACCTCAAACAGTCACACTCCAAACTCCACTATGGCCAAGACCAAAGAGCTGTCAAAGGACACCAGAAACAAAATTGTAGACCTGCACCAGGCTGGGAAGACTGAATCTGCAATAGGTAAGCAGCTTGGTTTGAAGAAATCAACTGTGGGAGCAATTATTAGGAAATGGAAGACATACACGCAAGATCTCACCCAGACAAAATGAGAAAAAAGATTCCAGAAAATCACATTGTAGGATTTTTAATGAATTTATTTGCAAATTATGGTGGAAAATAAGTATTTGGTCAATAACAAAAGTTTCTCAATACTTTGTTATGTACCCTTTGTTGGCAATGACACAGGTCAAACGTTTTCTGTAAGTCTTCACAAGGTTTTCACACACTGTTGTTGGTATTTTTGGCCCATTTCTCCATGCAGATCTCCTCTAGAGCAGTGATGTTTTGGGGCTGTCGCTGGGCAACACGGACTTTTAACTCCCTCCAAAGATTTTCTATGGGGTTGAGATCTGGAGACTGGCTAGGCCACTCCAGGATCTTGAAATGCTTCTTACGAAGCCACTCCTTCTTCGTTGCCCGGGCGGTGTGTTTGGGATCATTGTCATGCTGAAAGACCCAGCCACGTTTCATCTTCAATGCCCTTGCTGATGGAAGGAGGTTTTCACTCAAAATCTCACGATACATGGCCCCCATTCATTCTTTCCTTTACACGGATCAGTCGTCCTGGTCCCTTTACAGAAAAACAGCCCCAAAGCATGATGTTTCCACCCCCATGCTTCACAGTAGGTATGGTGTTCTTTGGATGCAACTAAGCATTCTTTGTCCTCCAAACACGACGAGTTGAGTTTTTACTATTTTGGTTTCATCTGACCATATGACATTCTCCCAATCCTCTTCTGGATCATCCAAATGCACTCTAGCAAACTTCAGACGGGCCTGGACATGTACTGGCTTAAGCAGGGGGACACGTCTGGCACTGCAGGATTTGACTCCCTGGCGGCGTAGTGTGTTACTGATGGTAGGCTTTGTTACTTTGGTCCCAGCTCTCTGCAGGTCATTCACTAGGTCCCCCGTGCGGTTCTGGGATTTTTGCTCACCGTTCTTGTGATCATTTTGACCCCA
This sequence comes from Coregonus suidteri, assembly GCA_036851935.1. Lineage (NCBI taxonomy): Eukaryota > Metazoa > Chordata > Actinopteri > Salmoniformes > Salmonidae > Coregonus > Coregonus suidteri. The sequence continues at coordinate 104,034,025 of CM072218.1, read as the reverse complement.
CAGGGTGAGATCTTGCGTGGAGCCCCAGATCGAGGGAGATTATCAGTGGTCTTGTATGTCTTCCATTTCCTAATAATTGCTCCCACAGTTGATTTCTTCAAACCAAGCTGCTTACCTATTGCAGATTCAGTCTTCCCAGCCTGGTGCAGGTCTACAATTTTGTTTCTGGTGTCCTTTGACAGCTCTTTGGTCTTGGCCATAGTGGAGTTTGGAGTGTGACTGTTTGAGGTTGTGGACAGGTGTATTTTATACTGATAACAAGTTCAAACAGGTGCCATTAATACAGGTAACGAGTGGAGGACAGAGGAGCCTCTTAAAGAAGAAGTTACAGGTCTGTGAGAGCCAGAAATCTTGCTTGTTTGTAGGTGACCAAATACTTATTTTCCACCATGATTTGCAAATAAATTCATTAAAAATCATACAATGTGACTTTCTGGAAAAAAAAAATTCTCAATTTGTCTGTCATAGTTGACGTGTACCTATGATGAAAATTACAGGCCTCTCTCATATTTTTAAGTGGGAGAACTTGCACAATTGGTGGCTGACTAAATACTTTTTTTCCCCACTGTATATGTAAATATATATATGTGTGTGTGTATGTAAGTGTGTGTGTGTGTGTATATATATATACACACGAAGTGACATGGGTAACATGCAGTGTAAATGTCAAGACTTGAATGTACGTGTGTCTAAGACAGTTTTCACCGCAGGACATTAAAGTTGATCCTACTGTACAGGTGGATTCATCTGGCTGTAGAGATCAGTTCTTCTTTGGGACTTTAGCCAGTGTTGCTCTGGTCAGTGGGGCCTCCAACCTCTTCTCTGGCTCTGTGTTCGGGATCAGCGGACATTTCCCAATGAGGATATCACAGGCACTCATATCAGGTATTACACACCAAACACACACACACACACACACACACACACACACACACACACACGAAGGCTCTCATATTCAGAAGATTAATCTCTCTACGTACCATACTTAGCATGCCAATATCATGTACCCAACAGTCTAGTCTACATGATAAAAAATCCATAGCATACCCAAACTGTTCCCTTTGAGACTATCTGTATCTGTCCCATCACTGCTTACATTGACGCCACTTAGCCGGGGCTTTCATACCAAACAACTTAGAGTAAACACTCATCTGATTAGACATGCTTCTCATCCTTCATCCAGACATCATTCTATAAACAGCATGACACAGTCAGTCCTTTTGCCCTCTCTCCCTCCTCCCCTCTCTACCTCTATCCCCGACCAATTCCCTCTATCCCCACCCCCCATCCCTCTATCACCCATCCCCTCTATCCCCCCCATCCCCTCTATCCCTCTCCCCAATCCCCATCCTCTCCCCCCCCTCCCCCTCCTCTCTCCATCCCCCTCCCCCCTCCCCCCTCTCTCGCTCCACCCTCCCTCTCCCCCCTCCCCCCCTCCCTCCCCCCTCCCTCTCCCCCCCCTCCCCCCTTACCCCCTCCCTCTCCTCCCCCCCCTCCCTCCTCTCCCCCTCCTAATCCCCTCCGCCCTCTCCCTCTCTCCCTCCCTCCCTCCCTCCCTCCTCCCTCCCCTCCCTCTCTCCCCTCCCTCCCTCCCTCCTCCCCCTCCCTCCTCCCTCCCTCTTCCCTCTCCCTCTATCCCTCCTCCTCCCTCCCTCTATCCTCCGCTTCCCTCCCCTCCCTCTCCCCACTCCTCCCTCCCTCCCCTCCCTCAATCTCTCCCCCCTCCCTCCCTCCCTCCTACCCCATACCCTCTCTCCCCTCCCTCCTCCCTCCCCTCCCTCTCTCCCACCCTCCCCCCCTCTCTCCCCTCCCCATCTCCCCCTCCTCTCTCCCCTCCCCATCTCCCCCACCCCCTCCCTCTATCCCCTCTCTCTCTCCCCCTCTCCCCCTCCCTCTCTCCCTCCCTCCCTCTCCCCCCTCTCCCCCCCTCCCCCCTCTCCCCCTCTCTCTCAGGCCCTATGGGAGGGACTATCAGTGCAGTCGCCTCCATGAGTGGACCTGGCAGCAGCTAAGATGTGACTGACAGCGCTCCCTTCCTGACCGCTCTCATCCTTCTCCATCATTACCTGCTGCTGCCCAAACTGGCTTACTCACAGTAGGTACACACACACACACACACACCACCCCCACACAACACACCACTCACACCCACCTGCTGCTCCAAACAGGCCTACTCACAGGCTACACACACACACACACAACACACCACACACACACACACACACCACACACACACACACACTGCTGCTGCCCAAAACTGGACTATCACAGTAGGTACAACACACACAAACACACACACACCACACACACACACACACACACACACACACACACACAAACACACACTGTGCGCCCAAACTCCTACTAGTGGTACACACACACACACAACACACACACTGCTGCTGTGCCGCAAACTGGCTTACTCACAGTAGTACACACACACACCACACCCACACACACACACACACACACACACACACACAACACACACACACACTGCTGTGACTGACAGCGCTCTGGCTTACTCACAGTGACTGCTGCTGCCCAAACTGGCTTACTCACAGTTACACCACACACACACACACACACACACACACACACCGCGACACACACACACAACACATGCCTGCCCTGTACTCACAGTAGGTACACACGCACACACACACACCTGCCTGCTGGCCCACTGGCACACACACACACACACACACACACAACACACACACACACACACACACACTGCTGCTGCCCAAACTGGCTTACTCACAGTAGGTACACACACACACACACACACACACACACACACAACACACACACACACACACACAAGCACTGGCCTACTCACAGTAGACACACACACTGCTGCTCAGGCTTACTCACAGTGCCACAAACACACACACACACACACACACACTTGCTGCTGCCCAACTGCCCTACTCACAGTAGGTCACACACACGACACACACACACCACACACACACACACCACACACACACAATACACACACACACATGCTGTCCAAAACTGGCTTAACTAGGTACACACACACACACACACACACACACACACACACACACACTGCCTGGCAACATCGTAGGTACACACAACCACACACACAACACACCACACACACACCACACCACAAACACACACTACACACACACACTGCTGCTGCCCAAAACTAGCTTACTCACAGTAGGTACACACACACACACACACACACCACACACACACCACACACACACACACACCACACACCCACACACTGTCCAACACACACTGCTGTGCAAACTGGCTTACTCACAGTAGGTACCACCACACTGCTGCTGCCCAAGTAGGAACTGCTGCTGCCCAAACTGGCTTACTCACAGTGGTACACACACACACACACACACACACAAACACACACACACACACACCACACACACACACACACACACCACCGCTGCTGCCCAAACTGGCCTTACTGTAGGAACTGCTGTGTGCTTACTCACAGTAGGTACACACACACACACACACACACTGCTGCTGCCCAACTAACTGCTTACTCACAGTAGGTACACACACACACACACACAACACACAACACACACACACACACACACAAGCAAGCAAGAACACACACTCAGGCCAGTGGCACAGGAGCAATAACACTCATCATATGTCACGCTAACTAGGCTACCGAAGGCAACATCGTTACTGCTAACACCCTGTCCTCGTCAGAGGCGAGGAATGTTGGGGCGAGAAGAAGATGAAACACTCGGTGCGTTTTGTGTCCTGCTATGGTCATACAGTTAAATGAAAACTAGTGTCTCCGAAACAAGGAAACAGGCTTTATTCATACTGATTTCCACATTTCCCAGTTTCTGTTCATTAAAACCTTTTGATATGAGCCTTTGTCAAAAAAAATAAACTTCTCACAGAATGCTCTGTTGACCCAAAAGGCATCAATATCAACAACACATTAGCAGTAGAGACACACTACGGCGGTCAAAGGTTTAGAACCATCTACTCATTAAGGGTTTTTCTTTATTTTTACTATTTTCTACATTGAAGAATAATAGTGAAGACATCAAAAACTATGAAATAAACACACATGGAATCATGTATTAACCAAAAAAGTGTAAAGAAATGAAAATGTATTTTATATTTGAGATTCTTCAAATAGCCACCCTTTGCCTTGATGACAGCTTTGCATACTCTTGGCATTCTCTCAATATAATATATTTTGATTTGTTTAACACTTTTTTTTTTTGGTTACTACATGATTCCATATGTGTTATTTCATAGTTTTGATGTCTTCACTATTATTCTACAATGTAGAAAATAGTTTTTTTTTTAAATAAAGAAAAACCCTGGAATGAGTAGGCGTTTGAAAACCTTTGACCGGTAGTGTAGGTCTAATATACCATGAGGTGCTCTTAGATAACGGGAAGGGATATTATAGAACAAAGATAAGTTGATGCTGAACAGTAAACAATGCAGAAAAAGCATTTCTGGGAAAGTAAAGCAGGACGTTTTTTTGCACAAAGGCTTTTTGGACATTGTTGACCATTCAGCATCAACTTCTGTTTGTTCTAATACATTACAAGGGCTATAAGGTCAAATTACACAATTACATACAGAGACAACATATTATAGACCTTTTTATAATAATACATTATAAAGGGCTTATACATAGTTATAGCAAGTAATAAAACATATACCTACAGGTGTTACCAAATGTTATTGCATAGATGATACATTATTTTTAAAATGTTGCGTACTTGCCCGAAAAACCGTTTCCCTTCCTCAGGCACTACATGCTGGCAGCAGAGTACAGCAGTGCGGCGACCCTACCGGAGCCCCGTGGTGAGGCGGACGGCCAGGAGGGAGCCCCAGCGAGCACCGTCTCCTCCGTGTCCATCCCTCCTCTAAAACCCATCCTTCAGAAGACGTGGATCCTGGGTCTCAGCGTCTTCTACGTATTCTTCATCTCTATAATGGTGTTCCCCGCCGTCTCCTCTGGGATCCAGGTAGAAGAACTAAGACGTCGCCTTATTAACAATGGCAGTAAAAATTATTAACAAAGGGGGGTAAACAGTGCTGCTATCTTCTAAGACAATTGTATTTTTATGTTATCTTATCTGATGTTGTCTTCTCTTCTCAGTCTGTTAACCGGAACAGTGGCAGCCCCTGGACAACAACATACTTCACCCCACTCACCAGGTGACAATCGGATTGATTCAGCTCTTTATCTTGTCTGGTCGATTAACACATTTTATTTGTCACATGCGCCGAATACAACAGGTGTAGACCTTACAGTGAAATGCTTACTGACAAGCCCTTAACCAACAATGCAGTTTTAAGAAAAATAAGATTTAAGAAAATATTTACTAAATAAACTAAATAACACAATAAAATAACAATAAGGAGGCTATAAACGGGGTACCGGTACCGAGTCAATGTGCGGGGGTACAGGTTAGTCCAGGTAATAACGAAGCTATATACAGGGGGTACCGGTACAGAGTCAATGTGCGGGGGTACAGGTTAGTCCAGGTAATTTGTAATGAGGGTATATCAGGGGGTACCGGTACAGAGTCAATGTGCGGGGTACAGGTTAGTTCAGGTAATAATGAGGGTATATACATGCTTCTGGGGGTAACCGGTACAGAGTCAATGTCATCGATGTACAGGTTGATGTCCAGTGAATATATGAGGCTATATCAACATCGGGGGTACTGGTACATAGTCAATGTGCGGTGGTAGCAGGTTAGTCAGGTAGCTTAAGCATTCATATACAGGGGGTCCAGTTACAGAGTCACTATGTGCTGGGGTACAGTTTGTCCAGTAATAAGGAGGGTATATACAGGGAGTAGCCAACTGTAGGGCGAGGTCAATGTGCTGGGGTACAGGTTAGTCCAGGTAATAATGAGCCTAGGTATAGTTACAGGGGTACCGGTACAGAGTCAATGTGCTGGGTACAGGTTAGTTTCCCTGTAATAATGAGGGTATATACAGGTGGTACTGGGTACAGAGTCAATGTGCGGGGGTACAGGTTAGTCCAGGTATTTTGTACATGTAGGTAGGGGGTAAAGTGACTATGCATAGATAATAAACATCGAGTAGCAGCAGCATAAAAACAAGGGGAGGGGAGGGGAGAGGGGAGAGGGGGTGCCCAATGTAAATAGTCTGCCCACATCCAACGATGCGTCAGAGCCAGTGTAGTAGAATTCAATCTTAGTCCTGTATTGACGCTTTGCCTGTTTGATGGTTCGTCGGGGGATAGCGGTATTTCTTATAGCGTCCCGGTTAGAATCCCGCTCCTTGAAAGCGGTAGCTCTACCTTTTAGCTCAGGCCGCGGATGTTGTCTGTAATCCATGGCTTTCTGGGTTGGGGTGTGTACGTACGGTCACTGTGGGGACGGACGTCGTTGATGCACTTATTGATGAAGCCGGTGACTGATGTGGTTACTCCTCAATGCCATCGGATGAACCCCGGAACATATTCCAGTCTGTGCTAGAAAAACAGTCCTGTAGCTTAGCATCTGCATCATCTGACCACTTCTTTATTCACTGTGAGTCACTGGTACTTTTCCTGCTTCAGTTTTTGCTTGTAAGCAGGAATCAGGAGGATATAATTATGGTCAGATTAGCCAAATGGAGGGCGAGGGAGAGCTTTGTATGCGTCTCTGTGTGTGGAGTAAAGGTGGCCTAGAGTTTATTTATATTTTTTGTCTGGTTGCACATTTAACATGCTGGTAGAAATGAGGTAAAATGGATTAAAGTTTCCCTGCATTAAAGTCCCCGGCCACTAGGAGCGCCACCTCTGGGTGAGCAATTTCTTGTTTGCTTATGGCCTTATACAGCTCATTGAGTGTGGTCTTGGTGTATCTACGCTTCCTGTATCTATACTTGATATGCCATCACATGTTGCACAGGGCCTGTATTCATAGAGGAGTGCTGATCCAGGATCAGTTTTCAGCCTTTTAGATCATAATGAAATGGATGACATGGACAGGGACGACCTGATCCTAGATCATCACTCCTACTCTGAGATGGGGGGATAATAAAGTCATTATTTTCTCTCCAGCTTCTTCCTCTATAACGTGGCTGACTTCTGTGGTCGTCAGGCCACGGCCTGGCTGCAGGTTCCAGGCCCCACCAGTAGAGTCCTACCTTCCCTGGTCCTCTCCCGGACAGTCCTGGTGCCTCTCCTCATGTTATGCAACTACCAGGTAAAGAAGGGAGAGAACGTCCTCAACTCTTGTCCTCTAGTGGAAATACAGTGGGGGAAAAAAGTATTTAGTCAGCAACCAATTGTGCAAGTTCTCCCACTTAAAAAGATGAGAGAGGCCTGTAATTTTCATCATAGGTACACGTCAACTATGACAGACAAAATGAAGAAAAAAAAATCCAGAAATTCACATTGTAGGATTTTTTATGAATTTATTTGCAAATTATGGTGGAAAATAAGTATTTGGTCAATAACAAAAGTTTCTCAATACTTTGTTATATACCCTTTGTTGGCAATGACACAGGTCAAACGTTTTCTGTAAGTCTTCACAAGGTTTTCACACACTGTTGCTGGTATTTTGGCCCATTCCTCCATGCAGATCTCCTCTAGAGCAGTGATGTTTTGGGGCTGTCGCTGGGCAACACAGACTTTCAACTCCCTCCAAAGATTTTCTATGGCATTGAGATCTGGAGACTGGCTAAGCCACTCCAGGACCTTGAAATGCTTCTTATGAAGCCACTCCTTCGTTGCCCGGGCGTGTGTGTTTGGGATCATTGTCATGCTGAAAGACCCAACCACGTTTCATCTTCAATGCCCTTGCTGATGGAAGGAGGTTTTTCACTCAAAATCTCACGATACATGGCCCCATTCATTCTTTCCTTTACACGGATCAGTCGTCCTGGTCCCGTTGCAGAAAAACAGCCCCAAAGCATGATGTTTCCACCCCATGCTTCACAGTAGGTATGGTGTTCTTTGGATGCAACTCGGCATTCTTTGTCCTCCAAACACGACGAGTTGAGTTTTTACCAAAAAGTTATCTTTTGGTTTCATCTGACCATATGACATTCTCCCAATCCTCTCTGGATCATCCAAATGCACTCTAGCAAACTTCAAGACGGGGCCTGGACATGTACTGGCTTAAGCAGGGGGACACATCTTGCACTGCAGGATTTGAGTCCCTGGCGTCGTAGTGTGTTACTGATGGTAGGCTTTGTTACTTTGGTCCCAGCTCTCTGCAGGTCATTCACTAGGTCCCCCCGTGTGGTTCTGGGATTTTTGCTCACTGTTCTTGTGATCATTTTGACCCCACGGGGTGAGATCTTGCGTGGAGCCCCAGATCGAGGGAGATTATCAGTGGTCTTGTATGTCTTCCATTTCCTAATAATTGCTCCCACAGTTGATTTCTTCAAACCAAGCTGCTTACCTATTGCAGATTAAGTCTTCCCAGCCTGGTGCAGGGTCTACAATTTTGTTTCTGGTGTCCTTTGACAGCTCTTTGGTCTTGGCCATAGTGGAGTTTTGGAGTGTGACTGTTTTGAGGTTGTGGACAGGTGTCTTTTATACTGATAACAAGTTCAAACAGGTGCCATTAATACAGGTAACGAGTGGAGGACAGAGGAGCCTCTTAAAGAAGAAGTTACAGGTCTGTGAGAGCCAGAAATCTTGCTTGTTTGTAGGTGACCAAATACATATTTTCCACCATAATTTGCAAATAAATTCATTAAAAATCCTACAATGTGATTTTCTGGAATTGTTTTTCTCAATTTGTCTGTCATAGTTGACGTGTACCTATGATGAAAATTACAGGCCTCTCTCATCTTTTTAAGTGGGAGAACTTGCACAATTGGTGGCTGACTAAATACTTTCTTTCCCCACTGTAAGTTAAATGGTGCTTGGAGGAGCCAACAGTCGATTAGCCTGAGGGCCAGTCTGGAGGAGCCAACAGTCGATTAGCCTGAGGGCCAGTCTGGAGGAGCCAACAGTCGATTAGCCTGAGGGCCAGTCTGGAGGAGCCAACAGTCGATTAGCCTGAGGGCCAGTCTGGAGGAGCCAACAGTCGATTAGCCTGAGGGCCAGTCTGTTTGTGCTATCATGCCAACTCCTTGTCACTCATTGTCACTTGGCTAGACAATGACCGCAATGAAGTTGGCAAGAGCACAAACAGATCTGGGACCAGGCTATAGAAGGAGAAAACAGATCTGGGACCAGGCTTGGACAGTCGATCACATCAAAGATAAAAAAAAGACCAGCACTCGGTTGAATAGAAGTTGCAATTAAAGCTTTGTTTAAAAAAAAAAAAAAGGTTTCTTATTGCAACACGTCTTAATAGTCTTTTTAGTAACGCCTTCTATGAAGTACGTGCGTATACTGCTTTATAACGTCCTTTATAAAGTTTTATAATACACTTATGTGTTATGACATTGACTATTAGCTTCTTTTTCCCCCTGTAACTACCAAAAAGGCCAGCACTGTTGCGATTGAAGCAAATGGAACCCTGGAACCCTATTCCCCAAATGGAACCCTGTTCCCCAAATGGAACCCTGTTCCCCAAATGGAACCCTGTTCCCCAAATGGAACCCTATTCCCCAAATGGAACCCTATTCCCCAAATGGAACCCTATTCCCTATACATAATGCACTACTGTTGACCAGGGCCCATAGAGATGCAGCCTTTTGTTTTTTAAATTTAGTTTATCTTATAGCAACTTGTCTTAATAATATTTTCTTTATGTAACCTCCAGCCCAGAGACCACCTTCACACGGTCCTCTTCAGCCATGACCTCTTCCCAGTCGTCTTCATCTGTCTCCTGGGCGTCTCCAACGGGTACCTGGGCACCCTGCCCATGATCTACGGGCCCAAGGTGGTGACACGGGACCTGGCGGAGCCCGCAGGCGTGGTGATGAGCTTCTTCCTGACGTTGGGACTGGCTGTGGGATCGGCCTTCTCTGTGTTGATAGTACACTTCATCTGAAGAGGAGGAGGAGGAGGAGGAGGAGGAGACGTCGCCTGACGTCCTGCTTACCTGGACGGATGTCGAATTTCGCAGTGAATCTTGAGCGACCTGGCTGGACTTCTCTGTCCTCGTAGTCCACTGTATCTGAGGAAGAGGAGGAGTAAAGCCTAGATTCAATCAGATCAAAGCATTAGCCGGCGATACCCGACACCCACATAAATGTATGGATTGTTTTTGTGATTTGACTAAAGGCAGTACACAGTCGGTTCAGTTCTCCCCATGCAATATAACAAGTCATCTACATTTCCTGTTTTGAAAACTGGATTTCATAGTTTGATAATAAATGTTTCCAGTAAATCCTTTTGTCAGTTCTTCTCCCTTCCACCCATCATCATCATCATGGTTATCATCACAGAGGTGTAATAAGAACTGGAGACTGCATCCAAGATGGCCGACCGTTGTTTTCAAGGTAATTACTCACGTTCACATACAGTTGAAGTCGGAAGTTTACATACACTTAGGTTGGAGTCATTAAAACTTGTTTTTCAACCACTCCACAAATTTCTTGTTAACAAACTATAGTTTTGGCAAGTCGGTTAGGACATCTACTTTGTGCATGACACAAGTAATTTTTCCAACAATTGTTTACAGACAGATTATTTTCACGTATAATTCACACTACCAGTGGGTCAGAAGTTTACATAGACTAAGTTGACTGCGCCTTTAAACAGCTTGGAAAATTCCAGAAAATGATGTCATGGCTTTAGAAGCTTCTGATAGGCTAATTGACATCATTTGAGTCAATTGGAGGTGTACCTGTGGATGTATTTCAAGGCCTACCTTCAAACTCAGTGCCTCTTTGCTTGACATCATGGGAAAATCAGCCAAGACCTCAGAAAAAAATGTGTAGACCTCCACAAGTCTGGTTCATCCTTGGGAGCAATTTCCAAATGCCTGAAGGTACCACGTTCATCTGTACAAACAATAGTACGCAAGTATAAACACCATGGGACCACGCAGCCGTCATACCGCTCAGGAAGGAGACGCGTTCTGTCTCCTAGAGATGAACGTACTTTGGTGCGAAAAGTGCAAATCAATCCCAGAACAACAGCAAATGACCTTGTGAAGATGCTGGAGGAAACAGGTACAAAATTATTTATATCCACAGTAAAACGAGTCCTATATCGACATAACCTGAAAGGCCGCTCAGCAAGGAAGAAGCCACTGCTCCAAAACCGCCATAAAAAAGCCAGACTATGGTTTGCAACTGCACATGGGGACAAAGATTGTACTTTTTGGAGAAATATCCTCTGATCTGATGAAACAAAAATATAACTATTTGGCCATAATGACCATTGTTATGTTTGGAGGAAAAAGGGGGAGTTTGCAAGCCGAAGAACACCATCCCAACCGTAAAGCACGGTGTGGCAGCATCATGTTGTGGGGGTGCTTTGCTGCAGGAGGGACTGGTGCACTTCACAAAATAGATGGCATCATGAGGAAGGAAAATTATGAAGCAACATCTCAAGACATCCGTCAGGAAGTTAACGCTTGGTCGCGAATGGGTATTCCAAATGGACAATGACCCCAAGCATACTTCCAAAATTGTGGCAAAATGGCTTAAGTACAACAAAGTCAAGGTATTGGAGTGGCCATCACAAAGCCCTGACCTCAATCCTATAGAAAATCTGTGGGCAGAACTGAAAAAGCGTGTGTGAGCAAGGAGGCCTACAAACCTGACTCAGTTACACCAGCTCTGTCAGGAGGAATGTGCCAAAATTCACCCAACTTATTGTGGAAGCTTGTGGAAGGCTACCCGAAACGTTTGACCCAAGTTAAACAATTTAAAGGCAATGCTACCAAATCCTAATTGAGTGTATGTAAACTTCCGACTTCAACTGTATGCCCAGGGTTGCCAGGTCTAGGGCCTGGGTCCCTAAGCGACAGCTTATGTCGCCCGGGGTTGCCAGGTCTAGGGCCTGGGTCCCTAAGCGACAGCTTATGTCGCCCGGGGTTGCCAGGTCTAGGGCCTGGGTCCCTAAGCGACAGCTTATGACTGGAGCCGGCCCTGCTTAACACCACACAGTGTTTCTGTGCACGCATCATTTTGGTGATGTTGCCAGCCAACCCTCTATATGCAGCTAATATATAGGATGACTCGTTGGAGAGAACAGAGCTAGAAGGCAGGCTGGCTGCTACTGCATGAGAACACAGATGACATAACGACATGGAATAAAATAAAATGTGTGTGTATATGCACAACAACTGAAATATTACCCAAATGAAATATTTTATTAAAGTGATGTGAATAAATGATGGTTAATAAGTGATAAGCAGTAATGGGCAGTCACTACCATCATGGTACTTTTTATTCATTGTGTTATTCTGTGTTAAATGTTCTGCATTCAACCCACATAGGGCCTGATTCAGACACAGGAAACGTACACTTCTCAGTCGTTGGTATTCAGACTTACCTTATGCAGGTGCGTAACGGACTTTGCAGGCGTGGTTCCCTTGCGCGCTGAAAACCCTCCCACTTGCTGGCCTACAGATTTTCTCATGGAGTTTTACTTCAGTAGGGTTTTTAAGTACATTTATCTAAAGCCATCCCTTTGATTTTGGTGTACCTTTTTTTTTTATTTGAATGTTCTTGACACAGACTCACTAGAATATATGGAGAGAATGTTCAGAATATAGGGATCTATGACAGGAAGCCATATTCGGCTCCTTTCCAGCACCAAACATACTATGATCATGTGTATTATTTAGGGTTAGGAAAGTATTTATTAATAAATACATAAATAAAATGGTTTGGGACAGCCTTTTACGCACTAAATATATTGGTGAATCAAAAAATACAGTGGTTTGAGTCATTCTAAAAGTTGCCATATTTCAATCCATTAAATATTGGAAGGTGAGAAAAGTGTACAATAGAGGTTGTTGAACAGTAGTCCTAAAAATCTACCCTAATAATCTTCACTAAATCATGGAACTGTGATGACAATGGTCCAGTCGTGGTGAACCGTGCGCCCGGCTCTAGGTTTAACCTGCTAGGTGTATGGCCTGCTGTTCCATAATGATTCAAATAGGTTACATGTCCCAAATTATTGCACATCTTTGTAATGTTAGTCTAATAATCAGCCACTATTGCTAGCGATATTTGAATATTCATTTCTCTACCACAAGCCGCCTCCAACGCCGTTTTAAATCATTTGGCAGTACATTCTCAGGAACGTGACAGATAAAATAAATAAACTAATGATGTAGGCTAATGGAATGATGCAGAACGTAAGTAAACTTAACACTAAAGTCATCAGTACTGCAGCCAGAGGACTTTTCACAGTCCCCAGGTACTGAACAAAAATATAAATGCAACAATTTTACTGAGTTACAGTTCACATAAGGAAATCAGTCAATTGAAATAAATAAATTAGGCCCTAATCTATGGATTTCACATGACTGGGCAGGGGCGCAGCCATGGGTGGGCCTGGGAGGGCATAGGCCCACCCTCTGGGGAGCCAGGACCTGCCAATCAGAATGAGTTTTTCCTCACAAAGGGGCATTATTACAAACAGAAATACTCCTCAGTTTCATCAGCTGCCGGGTGGACTGGTCTCAGACGATCCCACAGGTGAAGAAGCTGGATGTGGAGGTCCTGGGCTGGAGTGGTTACACGTGGTTTGCGGTTGTGAGCCCGGTTGGACGTACTGCCAAATGATTTAAAACGGCGTTGGAGGCGGCTTGTGGTAGAGAAATGAATATTCAAATATCTGGCAACAGCTCTAGTAGACATTCCTTCAGTCAGCATGCCAATTGCACGCTCCCTCAAAACTTGAGATATCTGTGGCATTGTGTTGTGTGACAAAACTGCACATTTTAGAGTGGCCTTTTATTGTCCCCAGCACAAAGTGAACTTGTGTAATGATCATGCTGTTTAATCATCTTGATATGCCACACCTGTCAGGTGGATGGATTATCTTGGCAAAGGAGAAATGCTCAGTAACAGGGATGTATGAAAAAAAAAAAATTAAGTATGCACTCACTACATTTAAGTCGCTCTGGATAAGAGTGTCTGCTAAATGACTAAAAATGTAAAAGTAAACAAATTTGGCAACATAATTTGAGAGAAATACGCTTTTTGTGCATATGGAAAAGTACTAAGTACTGTTGTACTGTTGTTATTCTGTCTCTCACTGTTCAAATAAACCTACCATTTAAAATTATAGACTGATCATGTCTTTGTCAGTGGGCAAACGTACAAAATCAGCAGGGGATCAAATACTTTTTTCCCTCACTGTAGGCTGTGTGTGATGTTTTAAATATATGTAGTTCAGTCGTTGACTAATAATGTTCTGTACTATGTACTATGTCATGTTTCATGTGGACCCCAGGAAGAGTTGCTGCTGCTTTTAGCAGCGGCTAATGGGGATCCTAATAAATACCAATCCCAAAAGTCAGTGACAGTTATAAATGTATGTCGGTGTAACTGACGGTGGCTGCCGATAGTGGCTAATATTTAACAGGTTACAAATTGTAAATAAATAAATAACAAGTGCATAAAAGGGAATTACGTTCCTTTAACTCGGGTCGGAATTCCCCCCATAATGCATAGTGGATTTATTGTTAACAAACCGAAACTACCTGTGACCAGGCAATATCGGTGAGAGGAGCGCCCTTTATCAAATCAAACAATAATCTGTGCTGCCAGATTATATTGTCAACAAAGCAATGGTTCTTTGTTCAGATACACCTCTTTTCTATACAAATGTGTTACATTTTCTAACTAGTTTTCCTTGGGAAGGCAGATAAAATGCATTTTGATTTAGAGCTCACAAAATGTTTACATGTAAAATGTGAAAACTCTGAATCCTAAATCGTTACTCCACATGCTTGACATTAGGGGTGTACCGAGTACCCATACAAAACAAGTATTGTAATGAATATGGAGAATTTTCAGAATACGATTGAGTATTTTGTGTAATTATCGTGATTAGAAAAAAAGTAATGATCTGTTTCCGGCGCGCATCCCTCTCACTCAGTGTCAACGGGTGTTCACTGTAAATAACTCAATTGGCTAGTTCTGTTTGGATGTAACATAACAAATTCTGCTGTCTGAAATGAAACAGTCGGGGTCGTAGGTTGAGCCTCCTGCCACAATCGGAGGAAAACAAGCCCCTCCCTCCGTTATCACTTTCCCAGACACACACACACACACAACACCCCATTTAGCCATAACTTAGGTTTAGCTGTATTTCTACACACCCCATATAGCCATACCTTAGATTTAGCTGTATTTCTACACACCCCATTTAGCCATACCCTAGGGTTAGCAGTATTTCTACACACCCCATTTAGCCATATCCTAGGGTTAGCAGTATTTCTACACACCCCATTTAGCCATACCTTAGGTTTAGCTGTATTTCTACACACCCCATTTAGCCAAACCCTTGGTTTAGCTGTATTTCTACACACCCCATTTAGCCATACCCTAGGGTTAGCAGTATTTCTACACACCCCATTTAGCCATACCTTAGGTTTTTAGCTGTATTTCTACACACCCCATTTAGCCATACCTTAGGTTTAGCTGTATTTCTACACACCCCATTTAGCCAAACCCTTGGTTTAGCTGTATTTCTACACACCCCATTTAGCCATACCCTAGGGTTAGCAGTATTTCTACACACCCCATTTAGCCATACCTTAGGTTTAGCTGTATTTCTACACACCCCATTTAGCCATAGCTGTATTTTAACACATCCCATTTAGCCATACCCTTGGTTTAGCTGTATTTTAACACACCCCATTTAGCCATACCTTAGGGTCAGCTGTATTTCTACACACCCCATTTAGCCATACCTTAGGTTTAGCTGTATTTTAACACACCCCATTTAGCCATACCTTAGGTTTACCCCCCTAATCAAACCCGCCTGCCTGAAAATTGTAGAGAGGCTGTGTGGCCCACGGGTGGTGGATAAAGTGAGAACCGTCCCACTCTCTGACAAAGACAGAATTGATCAAATGGCTGGAGATTGTCAAAACCAGCTGCACGAGAAGCTTAGGAATGTTCCCTTTGCCATTCAGTTGGATGAAACAACAACAGTGTCAGACGAATCCGTGCTCATCGTTTATGTGCAATATATTGACGGTGACGACTTGAAACAAGACATTCTTATGTCTACCAATCTAGCCACAACAACAACAGGCCAATATATATTTTTTATAGCTATGGACTCATATCTCTCGTCCAACAATCTGCCCTAGGAGAATATTGTTGCATGCTGCACTGCTGGGGCTGCAGCGTTGATGGGCAAAAACAAGGGATTTCACAGCCGATTGAAGGAAAAAGTCCCGGAGTGCGCGATTTTCCACTGCATGCTACATCGCCAAGCATTGGCCAGTAAAAAACACTTTCAGAAGACCTTAGTAACACCCTGGCAACTGTTGTAAACTTAATTAAGGCTCGCCCCACTAACAAGAGACTGTTTGCCCAGCTGTGTGAGGATGAAGCGCATCAAACACTGCTGTTACACACAGAGGTACGCTGGTTGTCACGTGAACAAGTGCTTGTGCGTTTTATGGAACTGCAGGAAAATATAAATGAATTCTTGCAAGATCACAATCGACCACTGTGCGAACAGCTGACTGATGCGTTTTGGATCAAAACGGCATACCTAGTGGATACATTCACTCTCTACAACGAGACAAACAAGCGGATGCAGGGTCCTGAATCAAACGTCATGCACTGCAAAGACCCTCTCGACGCTTTTGTGCGGAAACTGGAGTACAGAGTTGGAAAAAATGTAAAAAGGGGAGCTACAACAATTTCCACTGCTGATGAAACAGTCTGGTGGCACTGTGCCTGCGTCTTTACGCACTGAGTTTACCCGGCACACGAACATGCTTCGGGAGGAAATTAAATCCCATTTTGCCGATGTTGACGAATACTTATCAAATACCACAGCTTTTCTTAGATACAAGTAGGGGGGGGGGCTCCAAGGAAAAAAAGGTTGGGAACCACTGTCCTAGGTGGACAGGCAGACCGAAAGATGTACTTGCAGACTGGGTAAAAACAGAATCAAATGCAAATGTTGTAGCTTATGGTGTCATTACCTTGTTGACATGCTTTTCAGATAGTGGCTAGACAGAAGCCAATAAGTCTTCTTTATTCAAAATGGAAAAGTAAAATAAATAGAACCTAATCAAGCTAATGTATACAGTAAAACGGGTTGCTAGCCCGTTAGCAGAACAAACCGTTGCCTCTCACCATAGCACCTTGCTTGCGCGATCGGTCTCCCCTTTTCGCACGCACCTGTTAAAGACAACCTATGCTTGATCTGAAAATGTGCTCGGATGATTCGTATGGAGGGTGTGACGCAATGCGGAGCCTCCAGAGGGACAAATCAAGCTCTGTAACGCATTGCTGTGTGCCTCTCAAATGTTGTAACAATGCGGAGGGCTCTGTATAGCAGATCGGCGCGACGGTCAGTCAGATTCCGTGGGCAGTCATATCTGGCGTCGACACCGGCCCATGAATCTGAATCGGTGTATGCGAACGTGAGTAGATTACCTTGGAAGCAACGGTCCGGACATCTTGGACGCAGTCTCCAATTCTTATTATACCTCAGTGGTGCCATCTAATGGTGTTCATTCCTAATCACTATGGGCCTTAGAAGCCCATATGATTAACATTTTAGTGGCTCAATCAAATCAAATCAAATCAAATTGTATTGGTCACATGTGCCGAATACAACAGGTGCATACATTACAGTGAAATGCTTCCTTACAGCCCTTAACCAACAGTGCATTTATTTTAAACAAAAAAAGTAAAAATAAAACAACAAAAAAAGTGTTGAGAAAAAAAAGAGCAGAAGTAAAATAAAGTGACAGTAGGGAGGCTATATATATAGTGGGGTACCGTTGCAGAGTCAATGTGCGGGGGCACCGGCTAGTTGAGGTAGTTTAGGTAATATGTACATGTGGGTAGAGTTAAAGTGACTATGCATAAATACTTAACAGAGTAGCAGCAGCGTAAAAAGGATGGGGTGGGGGGTTACAATGCAAATAGTCCGGGTAGCCATGATTAGCTGTTCAGGAGTCTTATGGCTTGGGGGTAGAAGCTGTTGAGAAGTCTTTTGGACCTAGACTTGGCACTCCGGTACCGCTTGCCGTGCGGTAGCAGAGAGAACAGTCTATGACTAGGGTGGCTGGAGTCTTTGACAATTTTGAGGGCCTTCCTCTGACACCGCCTGGTATAGAGGTCCTGGATGGCAGGAAGCTTTGCCCCAGTGATGTACTGGGCCGTACGCACTACCCTCTGTAGTGCCTTGCGGTCGGAGGCCAAGCAGTTGCCATACCAGGCGGTGATGCAACCAGTCAGGATGCTCTCGATGGTGCAGCTGTAGAATTTTTTGAGGATCTGAGGACCCATGCCAAATCTTTTTAGTCTCCTGAGGGGGAATAGGCTTTGTCGTGCCCTCTTCACAACTGTCTTGGTGTGTTTGGACCATGATAGTTCGTTGGTGATGTGGACACCAAGGAACTTGAAGCTCTCAACCTGTTCCACTACAGCCCCGTCGATGAGAATGGGGGCGTGCTCAGTCCTCTTTTTTTCCTGTAGTCCACAATCATCTCCTTTGTCTTGGTCACGTTGAGGGAGAGGTTGTTGTCCTGGCACCACACGGCCAGATCTCTGACCTCCTCCCTATAGGCTGTCTCATCGTTGTCGGTGATCAGGCCTACCACTGTTGTGTCGTCGGCAAACTTAATGATGGTGTTGGAGTCGTGCCTGGCCATGCAGTCATGGGTGAACAGAGAGTACAGGAGGGGACTGAGCACGCACCCCTGAGGGGCCCCCGTGTTGAGGATCAGTGTGGCAGATGTGTTGTTACCTACCCTTACCACCTGGGGGCGGCCCGTCAGGAAGTCCAGGATCCAGTTGCAGAGGGAGGTGTTTAGTCCCCAGGATCCTTAGCTTAGTGATGAGCTTAGAGGGCACTATGGTGTTGAATGCTGAGCTGTAGTCAATGAATAGCATTCTCACGTAGGTGTTCCTCTTGTCCAGGTGGGAAAGGGCAGTGTGGAGTGCAATAGAGATTGCATCATCTGTGGATCTGTTGGGGCTCAAGTTTGTCCAGTGTGCAGATTACACATTTCATACTAATACTGTGTCTTGTATCTTCAGGGAAGCATGCTCAGCCCACGTGGGTTTATAATAAATCATGTGGTGGGTGCTTATATTTGTCCTACAAAGCCACAGTATTCAAAGACTGCTTTTAGTGTGCGTCAATTACTAGTATAACCATTATCCGACCAATCTGAATACCAAGTGGATTTGGGATCATATTATTTCAACCGTAAAAAAAAAAATTAAAAATCGGACAGATCCAATCGATCACAAGAAGCTCGCCATCTCCATCTTTAAAGCAACAATCAGAAGATTAAACAAAACGCTCGCCCCGCCGTTTCGGTAAAAAGCTGAGGGATGGGGCTGGAGAAATGTAACCATTCAAATTCATAGACAGCTATGAATGCAAGGTCTGACCATCCCATGATATTAAAATTAGTTTTAAACATGTTGAGGCTATATAGGTGTTCGTTTACGTTCACTTCAGAAACATTAATTAGCATCAACAGGGTGGGGAGAGCATTGGCCCAGAGGGACACTGCAAGCAGGGAGGCTAGAAGGGCCACAAACGTACCGTTAGAAATGGGGGCGTCCCAAATAGCACCCTGTTCACTTTATAGAGCACTACTTTCCACCAGGGCCCCTCTGTCTGGGTCAAAAGTAGTGCACTATATAGGGAATATGGTGCCATTTGGGAGGCAACCGGAGGAGGATGCATTCGTTTTCTCTCTCACACAGGGCATCGTGGCGGGGCTAACCATTTTAGAGTAGACCATTCTATTGGTCCCTACATTGGAAACTACTTTTGACTCCCATGGGCCCTTTTTTGAAAAGTAGTGCACATACAGTCGTATGAAAAAGTTTGGGCACCCCTCTGAGGCTGCATAATAAATTTACTAATTGTCATTGGGTGCCCAAACTTTTTCATACGACTGTGTATGTAACCGGTGTGAAATGGCTAGCTAGTTAGCGGTGCGCACTAGTAGCGTTTCAATCGGGTGACGTCACTCGCTCTGAGACCTTGAAGTAGTTGTTTCCCTTTGCTCTGCAAGGGGCCGCGGCTTTTGTGGAGCGACGGGTAACGGGTGCTTCGAGGGTGACTGTTGTCGATGTGTGCAGAGGGTCCCTGGTTCAAGCCCAGGTAGGGGAGAGGAGAGGGACGGAAGCAAAACTGTTACATATATATAGGGAATGGGGTGCCATATCAGACGCACCCAATCTTTACTCTCCTCACATCAGCTCGTTAATAAAAACGTACACCGAAAGAATTCAACACAAGTCAACTGTTTCTACAAAATAGAGAAAGTTCAAATCAAATTTATTTGTCACATGCGTCGACTACAACAGGTGTAGACCTTACCGAAGAAACGCTTACTTACAAGCCCTTAACCAACAATGCAGTTAAGAAAATAGAGATAAGAATACTATCAACTTGCATTAGGAGACTCAATTTAAAACAGAAAATATCCCAGGAAGGTACGATACACTGTCCGAGCAAGTTCTTCCAGTTGCAGTCATTGCAAGGGAGGGGGATACATTGAGTAAAGAATTAGCCTGAGATCAAAGGACACCCTGAGATTCAACAGGAGGTCTCGAACCCCTCTCCTTTCACAGATAGTAGTATCCATTTACCCACCTGTCTTCTTCACATACTTAAAATGGGCCAGTTTCATGGACAGAGATTAAGTCTTGGACTAACAAGCATTCTATTTAGTCCAAGACTATGCTTAACCTGTGTCCGGGAAACCAGCCTCGTCAAGTTAGCAACCGTGTGCGACATGTAAAATCATTTAGCGAAAGAGAGCGTTACACAAACCAGACCCATTCAATAATCAGTCCAACTACAGATCATTTTGGAAGGTTATCCCAGTAACTAAAAAAAACAGTCAGGTAGGTAGATTCATTCTAGAACTCGTAACACTCCTTCTCCCCCCCCCCACACATAAAGAAACTCAAACTTCTGTCAGGAAAAAAAGGCATCCACTCCCTCCAAAACATCTCCAGTTCAATCTGCCTAGTACATTTACTTTGACAATTGCAAAAAAACAGGACACATTTCTTGATTTAAAAACAGGAAAGCAGCAGCAGTGCTACAGTATTTCTCTTCAATTTCCTAAAAAGGTTCATATTGTGTAGGTTAGTCCTCATCCTCTTCTACTCCCACACGTGACGCTTGCAGTGTGCCACCGCCTGGGAGAGAACACAGACAACAGCAACAGGTCAGACAGAAATAGGCCATCCCTAGGGGCTAGTTTGTCCTTTAGATAAGATATCTTGTCTGTGACACTCAGAGGAGTACTTTCGTCACAAGATTTCCAGAACAGACCTGGATGAGCCGTGCTTCTCGGCCAGTCATAATGCACGGCCCGGAAATTACAGTTTCATAAAATCAGGAATTTTGCATTGCATTCATTTAACCAGGTGAGCTGCAATGAGAATCTATTTTTCCAAGGGAACCCTGGAATGAAACGTTGACCAATGCGGTTGTGTTACTATAAGATGGACAGTGTGCACAGGAACAGTCCATGGTGCAGTGCAGACTGTGTTGAGTACTCACGTTGCAGCGTTTTGCTGCGTCCATGTTCTTGCACCAGAAGGCAGGTCCCCAGCTACACTGCTCCATACCCAGAAGACTTTGCACTGCCTCGGGACACACCCCCACCTTCTGTAATCCAGGACAAACACAGACACAAGCATTCATATACCCTTCATTCAACCAGGCAAGTCAGTTAACTGAATTCTTCATTCAACCAGGCAAGTCAGTTAACTGAATTCGTCATTCAACCAGGCAAGTCAGTTAACTGAATTCTTCATTCAACCAGGCAAGTCAGTTAACTGAATTCGTCATTCAACCAGGCAAGTCAGTTAACTGAATTCTTCATTCAACCAGGCAAGTCAGTTAACTGAATTCTTCATTCAACCAGGCAAGTCAGTTAACTGAATTCTTCATTCAACCAGGCAAGTCAGTTAACTGAATTCTTCATTCAACCAGGCAAGTCAGTTAACTGAATTCTTCATTCAACCAGGCAAGTCAGTTAACTGAATTCGTCATTCAACCAGGCAAGTCAGTTAACTGAATTTCTCTTTATTAACTCCTTGGACACTAGATTTTTTTCCATATACGTTTTTCCCCCTCATCATCATCATCATCATCATCATCATCCCTCTTCTGACACCTTTTTTCTATATTAAAATATATTCCTCCTCTATGTATTCCAGTGCTCACCATGCAGACAAAGTCAGGGTCCAGCACCTGCAGCAGTAGCTGAACCAGCATAGGCTCATACAGCTCAACCAGCTGGTCACACTGGAGGAGAAAGAGTGGTTAACAGTCACACCAAAAAAAACATTAATAGTTGAGCAGTTACTATCCAATATCCATTCTTCTTCTTCGTCTAAGGTTGCAGTAACAGGATTCAGGAAACAGTGTAATCTACTAACGATAATAAAAATGTTTCCTCATAAAGTGCAACACAAGTAGATGTCATCGATCCTCACCTTGCTCCTGATGCCCTCTGGGACAAAGCTGCAGGCTTTCCGGACTGCGTCTTCAATCTGAGCCTCTGTGGCGTTCTGTTCCAGGATCCCATCGATGTAACGCACAGCCATCTTACACACGTCACAGAAGCCGCCCGCCTCGACCTGGGACCGCTCCATCACCGCTGAGGGATGGAGGAACAAGGAGGAGTCAACAGGATTATCTAACTTCATCTGGATTGGATCACGACCAATAAATCGGCAGAGCCAATATTGGCCTTTTCTAGTTTAATGGTATTGAATATCGGCCATCGGCCTCCTTGACCCCCCAAAAATCTGTATCGGCCCCAAAAATAAAATCCATATCGGTCGTTCTCTAATCTGGATGCATTAAAAACAGCCAACAGGGCCTGTCCCATGCTTCTCAAACACACACAGGATGGATGATCACACACACGCCCCCCTTCTAGACTTTTCCACACACACACACACCCTCTACTCACGGATGAAGGCGCGGCTGGCGTCCTGGCAGAGCCCCAGCACGGTGCAGATAGTCTTGGGGTCGGCCTCCTGCACCAGCAGATCAATGATGTCCTGGCCGTAGGTCTCAATCAGGGCCTTACACTGGGCCGACAGGGAGGAGGGCAGCACGGAGCACACCTTCTCCAAAGCATGCACCACCTCTTGCTGAGGGGGGGAGTGGAAGAGCACAGAGGTCAGTTAGGCATGACCTAATCTTGTTCCCAGACACTTCTGCCCAAATGCCAACGTCAAATGCAAATGTCAAACTTGGCTTTCATTAGCAAACAGAAAGAAACTCTTGGTGCATAGGCATTGGCTTAATCTACCAACCAATCATCTCCCACAACACCTTCCCCCTAACCCTCCTTGTATGAGTCTTCCATACGGTTATTGCTCCATTTGGAGCCACGCCTCGCAGTGATGTGTTTCGCTAAAATGAAATGATCACATATACTTTGTTGTGAAGCTTTGACAAACAAAACAACAAACCATCAGGTGTATCCGACGGACAGTCAGCCAGTACAACTCTCTCCGGTTACTGGGGCAAAGCCTGAAGTCAACAGGTGCAACTGCAAGCCTGAAGTCAACAGGTGCAACTGCAAGCCTGAAGTCAACAGGTGCAACTGCAAGCCTGAAGTCAACAGGTGCAACTGCAAGCCTGAAGTCAACAGGTGCAACTGCAAGCCTGAAGTCAACACCTAAGACCTCTTTCTCTCTCTTACGCTCATTTTCCCTCTATCGTTCCAGTGCAGAACTCTTTTTCCAATGCGCTCGCTGATGTTCAGTGTGGCTGGACTATTATGGCCCTGGTAGATGTATTGGGGTTGACATTTTAGTTAAAAGGGAGGTTGCGTGTTGTTTATTGTTGTTTGAACTGTATAGATTTGGTGTGGAACTATTGACATTTGGCCGAGAAGATTTGGGACATTTTTAAGGCCTTTGCAAAAACCTACAGGAGGGTATCTCTCCAGGAACAGGGTTGGAGTTAAAACCTACAGGAGGGTCTCTCCAGGAACAGGGTTGGAGTTAAAACCTACAGGAGGGTATCTCTCCAGGAACAGGGTTGGAGTTAAAACCTACAGGAGGGTATCTCTCCAGGAACAGGGTTGGAGTTAAAACCTACAGGAGGGTATCTCTCCAGGAACAGGGTTGGAGTTAAAACCTACAGGAGGGTATCTCTCCAGGAACAGGGTTGGAGTTAAAACCTACAGGAGGGTATCTCTCCAGGAACAGGGTTGGGCAGCCCTGCTGTCGGCAGTCTCTTCTGCTGCTGTGTGTCTGGTAGCGGGTCTGGATCTATCTTACCCTTTTCCTTTTGGCAGGGTTAATACCTGCCTGGCACCCGAATAAAAATCATTTTCTTTACCCTCTAACACAGGGGTGTCAAACGTCCGGCCCGCAAACGGGTTTAATCCGGCCCGCGAGATGATTAAAAAAATTAATTTAATAAATTTTTAAAAAAGACAATTTTTTTTTGTAAAGTATAAAAATGCGCTGCAATTTTTCAATAAAATAAACTGCTGTTCCAATTGCGTCCACTGGATGGTGCAATAGCAATTGTGTTAAGCAAGCAAACTGTTTACACCGGGGCAGAGCAAGTAGGTCAAGCACGTGCAGCCAATGAGCTACTTTGTTTTGCCCGCGATATTTATTACGGCTTCTACTTTTAACATTATGTGCTTTGGCACCCTCATTGCCCCAATATGTCTCTGTCAAAAAAGAGAAAAGTGGACGCAGAGTGCAGAGTGTTCCAAGAAAAATCATCCTATTTGTCATCCTATTTATTCACGGAATTGAATGGGAAAGCTGTATGTTTGGTGTGTTCAGAGCATGTTGCAGTGCTGAAAGAATATAACCTTCGTCGCCACTATGTGAGTCTTCATGCCGACAAATATGACAACTTTCAAGGACAGCGGAGATGAGAGAAGGCGGGTCTGAAGAAACAGCAGTCTGTGTTTACTCACAGCCGAGACATCAGTGATGCTGCAGTGAAAGCTAGCTACCTCATTGCTAATGAAATCGCAGTGGCTTCAAAACCATTTAGTGAGGGTGAATTTGTAAAAACATGCATGATGAAGGCAGCGGAGATTGTGTGCCCTGAAAAGCGGCAGGCTTTTGCAAATATCAGCCTGACAAGAGACACAGTTGCAGACAGGATTTCCGATCTTTCAGTGGATTTGGACAGCTAGTTGAAGCAAAAAGTAAAGTCATTTATTGCGTTTTCGGTTGCAATTGATGAAAGCACGGACATTACAGATGTTGCACAACTGGCCATTTTCATCCGCGGAGTTGATGACACATTGACCGTCACCGAGGAGTTCGTGGAGTTGGTGCCGATGACAGATACAACAACAGCAGCTGATATTTTTACCGCACTCGTCGGCACGCTGGACAGGGTCGGAGTGGACTGGTCCCGCGCTGTCAGCCTGACTACAGATGGTGCGCCCTCAATGATCGGGAAAAAAAGCAGGCGTTGTGACAAAGTTCAGAGAGAAAGTGCAATCTGCAAATGGAGGACGTGATTTTTTGACTTTTCACTGTATTTTGCACCAGGAGGCTTTGTGTTGCAAGTCATTAAAGATGGATAACGTCATGAAGGTGGTCATCCAAACTGTTAATTTCATCCGATCCAGAAGCCTGAATCACCGTCAGTTTGACAGCCTTCTCAGAGAGAAAGACCACATCTATGGCCTGCCATACCACACTGAGGTAAGATGGTTAAGCCGAGGTGCTGTGCTGAGGCGTTTCTTTGATTTACGAGAAGAAATTGAACAGTTCATGGAAGAAAAGGGCAAACCAGTGTTAGAATTTCATTCCGCAGAATGGATGCCGGACCTTGCATTTATGGTGGATGTTACAGAGCACCTGAATAACTTGAACAAACAGCTGCAAGGGCGCAACAAAGTTGTTACGCAGTATTATGACAGCATACGTTCTTTCAAGTTGAAGCTGTCATTGTGGGAGACGCAACTTGCCGGTGGTGATGCAGCTCACTTCCCCTGTCTGAAAAATGTGTGCGCGACCCAACGTGGCAGACATGAAGCGGTTCAAAGATAAAATAACTGGACTGTTACGGGAGTTTGAGCAACGCTTTCAGATTTATGTTTATATGTTTTTATGTTGATGTGCTATTGTTTTTAATTGATTTTATTTTATTTGTATATTTAACCTATTCTTGACTCTGTGGTTCTTGCACTTGTTTGGGGAACAGGATTTCATTATTTTTATCTACATTTCTGCCTGAGAAATGACACCCTGATATAGTTTCTGTGATCTGTGAAACAGTTTCTGTTAATCACTGAGGCATTGTGTGTTTGTGTGTTCTTTTTCTTTAGAATTTTCAAATAAACTTGACGTGTTTTTATGATTAATAGTGATGTTGTGCTTGTACTATTTTGGACACACTGTCCTCAGGCTCCAGCTTTATGTTGTATGTTGATCGTATTAAAACAAAGAAAACAATCTGAAGTTGTTGTTTTTAAGTTATATATATATATATATATACCATGATTTTTCCGGTCCGGCCCACTTGGGAATAGATTTTCCTCCATGTGGCCCCTGAGCTAAAATGAGTTTGACACCCCTGCTCTAACAATACCGCTACAGAGTGAAACAATATCCACTGCTGCTTGCACGGTAATACGCACGCCACCATCACACAGGGTCAGAGTAATGTGTGGCCTCAGGATGCAGAGACGAGATGCATTGGACTAAATTCTTGTTCATCCTTGACACACAGGACAAACAAGCCCACTTTGGCCAGGGGGGGGGGGGGGGGGGGGGGGGGGGGGGGGGGGGGGGGTGGGTTGTGTAAAACCTTGTGTACATTCAGACAGAATAATCGTTTTTAGAACCCTCAAGTCACAGCCAACATGTCACTTAATAACAATTTCAGTTGAACTAATTTGAATGAACATTAAAATGTTACGGAGAAGCCGCAAATAGCTCCTTTTGTCTGGATTACTGTGGCTTTTTAGGCGGCAATATTCAAACTGAAAATGTGTTGATGATCCAGCATATGCCAGAGGTGGAGAGCAATCGCATTCATTTATATAGTGCTTTTTATCATGATCAATATTATTTATTGTAACCCCATTACAAAACAGAGTGATGTTTTGGTCATGGGACCATCAGACCGAGAGTAGCACCTCCACTCCTGTTGTTTGAACATGAAACCCTTTACCACATCGTCAAGTGTTTTATAGAAGGTCGTAACTCATGAGCAACCGGTCAGGTGACCTACCTCAGTCTTCTTATGCCCCAGCATGCTCTCCACCTCCTTTATTATGAACTCACATACGACACATTGGGGGGAGCCACGGGCACGCACCATGTTCTACAGAGAGAAGAAGAGGTTAACTAGCTAGCTAAGGACAGTAGTAGTAGTACCCTCATAACACAGTGCATTCTGGGGCATGAACCATGTTCTAGAATAGTGTGGGGATCTATTCTCTTACAACTAGATGTGATGCCTAGCTTAGAAATAATACATTAATGATTAAACATAATAGGTTTGTGCTGTACTGATATAGATTGTTTAACATAACAAGCTGTGATTAATGTGAGGAACCGTTAGGGGGTAGGCTGAGATAGACTTGTGACTCACACACAAACACTGCCTCTTTGTTAAACCGCTCAAGGACATGTGTACTGCTACAGAAACAACTAACGCCTGGCAACAGTGAAGCGCCAACGATAGGTTGGGTAAGTTTAAACCACACCCAGCCTCTACTCTGACAGGCCCAGCCTGGAGCAGGAACTATCTCTGTCAGAGTATTAAAGAAGAACCTTGGGTTGAAAAAGTTAGTTCTCTGACTGCCCCTGCGTGGTGTTTCAGTGGGCCCATATATACGAACATCATACACTGCTAAAAAAAATAAAGGGAACACTTAAATAACACAATGTAACTCCAAGTCAATCACACTTCTGTGAAATCAAACTGTCCACTTAGGAAGCAACACTGATTGACAATACATTTCACATGCTGTTGTGCAAATGGAATAAACAGGTGGAAATTATAGGCAATTAGCAAGACACCCCCAATAAAGGACTGGTTTTGCAGTTGGTGACCACAGACCACTTCTCAGTTCCTATGCTTCCTGGCTGATGTTTTGGTCACTTTTGAATGCTGGCAGTGCTTTCACTCTAGTGGTAGCATGAGACGGAGTCTACAACCCACACAAGTGGCTCAGGTAGTGCAGCTCATCCAGGATGGCACATCAATGCGAGCTGTGGGAAGAAGGTTTGCTGTGTCTGTCAGCGTAGTGTCCAGAGCATGGAGGCGCTACCAGGAGAGACAGGCCAGTACATCAGGAGACGTGGAGGAGGCCGTGGGAGGGCAACAACCCAGCAGCAGGACTGCTACCTCCGCCTTTGTGCAAGGAGGAGCAGGAGGAGCACTGCCAGAGCCCTGCAAAATGACCTCCAGCAGGCCACAAATGTGCATGTGTCTGCTCAAACGGTCAGAAACAGACTCCATGAGGGTGGT
Source organism: Coregonus suidteri (assembly GCA_036851935.1). Lineage (NCBI taxonomy): Eukaryota > Metazoa > Chordata > Actinopteri > Salmoniformes > Salmonidae > Coregonus > Coregonus suidteri. Next base: position 104,005,467 of record CM072218.1, on the reverse strand, counting down.
ATGAGGGCCCGACGTCCACAGGTGGGGGTTGTGCTTACAGCCCAACACCGTGCAGGACGTTTGGCATTTGCCAGAGAACACCAAGATTGGCAAATTCGCCACTGGCGCACTGTGCCCTTCACAGATGAAAGCAGGTTCACACTGAGCACGTGACAGACGTGACAGAGTCTGGAGACGCCGTGGAGAACATTCTGCTGCCTGCAACATCCTCCAGCATGACCGGTTGTGGCGGTGGGTCAGTCATGGTGTGGGGTGGCATTTCTTTGGGGGGGGCCGCACAGCCCTCCATGTGCTCGCCAGAGGTAGCCTGACTGCCATTAGGTTCCGAGATGAGATCCTCAGACCCCTTGTGAGACCATATGCTGGTGCGGTTTGGCCCTGGGTTCCTCCTAATGCAAAGACAATGCTAGACCTCATGTGGCTGGAGTGTGTCAGCAGTTCCTGCAAGAGGAAGGCATTGATGCTATGGACTGGCCCGTCCGTTCCCCAGACCTGAATCCAATTGAGCACATCATGTCTCGCTCCATCCACCAACGCCACGTTGCACCACAGACTGTCCAGGAGTTGGCGGATGCTTTTAGTCCAGGTCTGGGAGGAGATCCCTCAGGAGACCATCCGCCACCTCATCAGGAGCATGCCCAGGCGTTGTAGGGAGGTCATACAGGGGCACGTGGAGGCCACACACACTACTGAGCCTCATTTTCACTTGTTTTAAGGACATTACATCAAAGTTGGATCAGCCTGTAGTGTGGTTTTCCACTGTAATTTTGAGGGTGACTCCAAATCCAGACCTCCATGGGTTGATAAATTTGATTTCCATTGATAATTTTTGTGTGATTTTGTTGTCAGCACATTCAACTATGTAAAGAAAAAAAGTATTTAATAAGATTATTTCATTCATTCAGATCTAGGATGTGTTATTTTAGTGTTTCCCTTTTTTTTTTTTGCAGTGTATTTACCATTCAAGTGTTTGCATTAATTAAAATACTAGTCTATTTTTAGAAGACGTGTATTGACCTCTTTTTTGTTCCTATACCAGATTTGAATTGACGCAACTTGACAATAGTAAACATACCAACGTCATAACTACTTTACAAACACATGGTCAGTGTGATTATATCACTTTTTTTATGTGTATGGAAATGTCTTTGTATTTAAATGTAAATGTATTTCATGTGGAAGAAAGAAAGTGAAGGTACGGTTGTACAGTTCCAGTGCCTCTGGTACAAGTAGGTTACCTTGGCGGGCTTGAGAGCCTCCATCTTAGTGGCAGGGGACCAAGTTTGACAGCGGGGATTGCCTTGGCAGCTACCAGCTTCATCATGGGACAGAGCTCTTCACCTCTGCAGAGCAGAAGCCAGCGCGGGCACAGATATCTTTTAGGTTTCTGAGTGGGGAGAATGTCAGAATGGACAGTTTAGACACATTCATACCATACCCACAGAAACTATGTTGCATCACATGCCGTCAGGATGATGCATGTGTACAACGTGCACAGTCCACTGCTGCTCCATAGTCTCAGAGACAGATCCATGCTATACATTTCCTCATGCAATCAATTTCAAACCCACACAATAGGTTCAGTATACTGTCTAACCCAGAAGCCCATGTCAACAGGTTAGATGATTCTCATGCATAGGGATCAGATGGTTCCAGTCACTAATGAGCATTAAGAAACTATAACATTGGTAGTGAATCAATTCATTTTAGGATTGGACGTCTATTAGCAGAACGCTAAACAAAATTAGCACAAGTAATAGTGAATTTTCCATGGAGGCTGCTAGCTAAAATATGCTAACGAGCGCAAAAGAAAAATAAACGACAATTGCAAAGAAAAGGCAGTCCCAGCTCATAAAGTTTCTACATGTACAGGTAGGAGCTTCCCGAATGTCATTTTTGGTGAGTTTGGACATTTACAAGTGAATGGAGACATCGTGCAAATGAACAAAGTTTTGACCACATGCTTTGTCTGAAGGAAGAACAGTACTGTGTCTGTGTGGAGTCGCTAGGGCAACCGGCCTGCCTGCTCTCCTCGGAGAAGATGGGGGCGGAGCAAACAGACCAGAACAGAAAGGAGAAAAAAAAACAAGGTATAAATCAAGCTACAGTGGCAGCTGTACAGATAACTCATCCAAAAGGGCTTTGTTTTTCTCAAACCATCAGCTGTACAGATAAGTAACTCATCCAAAAGGGCTTTGGCTTCTCAAACACAGAAGAAAGCGAACACGATATGATGCCACGTGACCTTATCAATTCAGCCACTTACTTAGATATCAGAGTTAAACTTAAGGGTGCGTGTTAACGCAGAATTCTGTGTTTCACACGCAGGAGAAAAAAAAAAAGAAACGCATAAGAAATCTCTTGCTTCGTTTTGTAAACACAGATCTAAATGCTTCACATTGTAATTTTTCTGCTCGGCGCTCAGACTAATGTTGTGCTTCTGTTGCACTTTTAAAACTCGGGGGAGAATTCATGAACGGCCGTTCTATCAGCAGACAGTACTTCTTTTTCCTCCGTAACTTTTCTCAGTGTAGTCAGTCTACTTTTCTCCGGTAAAAAATGCAAGATTAACTTTAAGCAAAACATTAGAACATGCAGCTGGCTACATTCTTTCTATGATAGGCCTAAACATTAGAAATATGATGGCCATGCATTGTTTTTTTTGCAAAAACCTTGCTTGCTTTTTCATTGTAAGCTCATTTACTTGTGGCTGCCAGCCAAATAGCGTTGCATTTCTGCTGTCATCTGAAGAAAATGAAGGCTTTTTTCTGCCGAATGTGCTTCACTAATGCCTTTTTTGTGAAGGAAAACTATGGTATATTTGACTTTTCAATATTAAAACGCCGACCCCTGTAAATACACAGCTGACTCACCTGACTACCACTGTCCCTGTTGTGCTGTTTTACCAACAAACACCTGACTGGCTCAACTGTTCTGGGGAACTACGGTTTCCTAATGTAAATGATGTGACAGGTGAAATGAAAAACGCGTCTGCTTTATCTCCTAACGCATTGCACAAGTTGACAGCAGGTACTAAGTATTTACTTAAAAAATTTTAACCAAATATAAAAAAATAAAAAAAGAGTCAAAGAAATTGTTTCAACAGTATTGGTGCGTATTGAAAAAACCATCCCGTGGCTTTTTCAAATACCCGGTATACCCACCCCCAAAAGCCCGGTTAATGACCCCGCCAAACCCAGTAAGGGACAAAATGGAGAGGGTTGCACGGACCAATCTGCAGTCCTAGTATCACGACACACACATCAAATATATGTTTTACAAAAAAAAGCTCGACTTTCCTAGGTATTTGCATTCGGCACAAAACAGAGAAACATTGTGATGCCGTTCTAGAACAGTAAAAGGTGAGTATTTAAAGTGAGTAGCACTAGTAGAAAGACATACAGAAAACAGAAGCCTCAGGCTGTGGCAGACAGATTGTCAGCAAAATTCCAGATACTTTTTACAATGGTAGTCATCAGTTGACAGATGGACAACGGAGATGATTGTCTCCGTCAAAAAAAAAACGCTCAATATGTCAGCCTTTTTGAGGACAAAATGGACAATGCTGAATGCATAATAGGATTTCATCCCAGTCTCTGTGTGGCTACAGCGTTAAAAGGGTAAGAAGACTGAACACAGAGCGAGAGAGACCCACCCGTTTTTAAAAACCCCTAGCAACCCCAGGACGGAGAGAGCAGGAGGGGAGGAGAGAGAGAGGAGAGGAGGGAGGGGGGCGAGAGAGAGCAGGGGGGGGAGGAAGAAGAGAAGGGGGGGGGGGAGGAGAGAGAGAGAGAGAGAGAGCAGGGGGGGAGGAGAGAGGAGAGAGAGAGGCAAGGGGAGGGGAGAGGGGAGAGGCAGGAGGGGGGGAGACAAGAGAGAGCAGGGGGGGGAGGAGAGAAGAAGAGCAGAGGGGGAGGGAGAGAGAGAGAGAAGGAGGGGAGGAGAGAAGGGGAGGCAGGAGGGGGGGAGGGAAGGGAGAGAGCAGGGGGGAGGGAAGAGAGAAGCGGAGGGGAGGAGAGAGAGGGAGCAGGAGGGGAGGAGAAGGAGAGAGCAGGGGGGAGGAGAGAGAGAGCAGAGGGGAGGGGAGAGAGGAGAGAGAGAGAGGGGGGGGAGGAGAGAGAGAGAGAGAGAGAGCAGGAGGGGAGGAGAGAGAGGAGAGCAGGAGGGGAGGAACAGGGAGAGAGCTGGAGGGGGGGAGAGAGAGAAGGCGGGGGGAGGAGAGAGAGAGGAGCAGGAGGGGAGGAGAAGGGGGAAGCAGGGGGGGAGAGGAGAGAGAGCGGAGGGGGGAGAGAGAGGAAGGCAGGAGGGGAGGGGGGGGGAGCAGGGGAGGGAGGAGAGAGAGGGGAGCGGAGGGGAGGAGAGAGAGAGAGAGAGCAGGAGGGGGGGAGGAGAGGAGGCAGGGGGGGAGGGGAGAGAGAGGAGCAGGGGGGGAGGAGAGGGGAGAGAGCAGGAGGGGGGGAGAGAAGAGAGAGCAGGAGGGGGGGGACAGAGAGAGAGCAGGAGGGGGGAGGAGAGAGGAGAGCTGGGGGGAGGAGGAGAAGAGAGAGGCAGGGGGGGAGGGAGAGAGAGAGAGCAGGAGGGGAGGAGAGAGAGAAGGGAGGGAGGGGAGGAGGGGAGAGGGAGCAGGAGGGGAGGAGAGGAGAGAGAGCAGGGGGGGAGGGGAGAGAGAAGCTGGGGGGAGGAGAGAGAGAGACTGGAGGGGGGGAGAGAGGAGAGCTGGAGGGGAGGAGAAGAGAGGATGGAAGGGGGGGGAGAGCGAGGGGGAGAGGAGGAGGAGGAGAGAGAGAGGAGGGGGAGGAGGAGAGAGAGAGCAGGGGGGGAGGAGGAGAAGGAAGAGGGGGAGGAGAGAGAGCGGGGGGAGAGAAAAGGGGGGGGGAGGAGAGAGAGAGAGGAGGGGGAGGAAGAGAGAGAGAGAGAGGGGGGAGAGAGGGAGAGGGAGGGGGGGGAGAGAAGAGGAGAGAGGGGGGGGAGGGGAGGGGGGG
>CM072218.1:103970233-103999985 GCA_036851935.1 Coregonus suidteri | reverse complement strand
GTGTGTCACATCCCGTATAGGTCCCCCTGTACATGCTCTGTGCTTAACAAGCAGAACTCACTTCCCCATAGGCCTAATTGGCTAGTATCATTACAATAACTTGGTTGTAGTAAACATGCACAAGCTTGTTACCTTTTTGCTTTAGTGTCCTAGTTTGGTGTGGAGATTGAAGGGTTGCTTGTTGCTGCTCTGTTGTGACAGACAATAGCTAGGCCTATTTATAACTAGCTTGTTCCTTGTTGACTTGGTTTTGGAATGCCCTGTGTGATATGAAATTGTATGATTACTCATAGCGAGTGTCAGTCGTATGATTTCTCATAGTTGCAGAACTACAGGCTAGGTATCAGTTCCTGCAATACATTTGCTCTTGTGTTCCTCTTTTTTAGTTTTGGGGTCATTTGTAGAGCGTTTAGTTTGCAATGCTGACAGCACAAAATCGACAATCAGTATTAGACTAGTTCTTTGACACACCTTACTTCAATTGGAGTGCTGCTTAAGCATTTGGCTGCACCCGCTTTAACATCCTGCTAAACTGTGTATGCGACTAATAAACTTTGATTTGCCCCCTCTCGTCATCAACGGCTATCAAATGGGCTAACTGTCTCAGTCAGGGGTTTTCTGAGTCAGTAGTCTTTTGTGCTGCTTTGTGCCGTAATGTGATGTTTGATTCACTCCCCGTCTCCCACAGCTGTTAGTGGCGTAGGCTACATGCAGCTCTTAGTGGCGTAGGCTACAAGCAGCTGTTAGTGGCGTAGGCTACAAGCAGCTCTTAGTGGCGTAGGCTACAAGCAGCTCTTAGTGGCGTAGGCTACAAGCAGCTCTTAGTGGCGTAGGCGTACTACAAGCAGCTCTTAGTGGCGTAGGCTACAAGCAGCTCTTAGTGGCGTATGCTACAAGCAGCTCTTAGTGGCGTAGGCTACAAGCAGCTGTTAGTGGCGTAGGCTACAAGCAGCTCTTAGTGGCGTAGGCTACAAAGCAGCTCTTAGTGGTAGGCGTAGGCTACAAAGCAGCTCTTAGTGGCGTAGGCTACAAGCAGCTCTTAGTGGCGTAGGCTACAAGCAGCTCTTAGTGTGCGTAGGCTACAAGCAGCTCTTAGTGTTAGTGTGGCGTAGGCTACAAGCAGCTCTTAGTGGCGTAGGCTACAAGCAGCTCTTAGTGGCGTAGGCTACAAGCAGCTCTTAGTGGCGTAGGCTACAAGCAGCTCTTAGTGGCGTAGGCTACAAGCAGCTCTTAGTGGCGTAGGCTACAAGCAGCTCTTAGTGGCGTAGGCTACAAGCAGCTCTTAGTGGCGTAGGCTACAAGCAGCTCTTAGTGGCGTAGGCTACAAGCAGCTCTTAGTGGCGTAGGCTTACAAGCAGCTCTTAGTGGCGTAGGCTTCAAGCAGCTCTTAGTGGCGTAGGCTACAAGCAGCTCTTAGTGGCGTAGGCTACAAGCAGCTCTTAGTGGCGTAGGCTACAAGCAGCTCTTAGTGGCGTAGGCTACAAGCAGCTGTTAGTGGCGTAGGCTACAAGCAGCTCTTAGTGGCGTAGGCTTCAAGCAGCCCTTAGTGGCGTAGGCTACAAGCAGCTCTTAGTGGCGTAGGCTACAAGCAGCTCTTAGTGGCGTAGGCTACAAGCAGCTCTTAGTGGCGTAGGCTACAAGCAGCTGTTAGTGGCGTAGGCTACAAGCAGCTCTTAGTGGCGTAGGCTACAAGCAGCTCTTAGTGGCGTAGGCTACAAGCAGCTCTGGCATTCTATTACTCTTCATCATCAAACCCAAACGTAAGATTGATCACTCGTCACTCGTGTGAGTCGTGAATGGTCCTTAACTTGGCCGGCTGTTTTCACCGGCCCATTCAAAGCCAAGCTGGCCAATAATTCCAATCCTTATGACACTGTTTACTGTAGGCTAAAGTAGCAGCACAGACTCCCGAAAATGTAGCCTGTTTTTGTGATGTTTATCCCCCCCTTGTGATGTTTTCAAAGTAGGTGGTAAAAACGTGAATAGCTATCTATGCTGACTCACTGGCACTGTAACATGTAGCAGAAAGGCTTTGCTCGCTGGAGTCAGTTAGACAATGCTGAAATGTCCTTGTGATGGCTAGGTCCAGCACCTCATTTTGGGCAACAACTTGTTTTTTTTTGTCTGCCTAGTCATGTGACCTGACCACTGAGGAGAAAATTAGGAGGGGGGGGCTCTACCTCTACTGTAGGAAGATGGGAGTGAATGATTGACTCACTGCAGTGTGAAGGTATTATCGATTTAATACGAACATGAGCGATTGTTTCACATTGGGCTGCCTACCACGGCCACAGAGTTCTGGGTTGGGCAGAACCACAGAAGGTTTTGGGGCAGAACCACAGAAGGTTTTGGGGCAGAACCACAGAAGGTTTTGGGGCAGAACCACAGAATGTTTTGACAGCTACTACCTCTCCCCTTCTCGGGAACGTTTCGTGGTTACAAAAACACAGGCCCTGCTCTGTCTGTCATCTCTCTTCAGGCTGTTAATTACAATGACCCACTCCTACGGGTCCAGGCTAACTGGGCGACGTCACCGGGGTTTCTGCTCCGTAATTGTTTTCTTTTGTCACATGAGTAGCTATCTAATCACACTGGTGGTTTATTTGGCAACGGCTGTGCATCCATCAGCTTCTTCGGCACTCCTTCCCTCAGTCAATGCAACATTTGTGCTTACATCCATGAATCTGAACCGTTATATTTTTGTGTCTTCCCTAGGTTTTCTTTTCAAGGCCAACTGTGTGTACACACATACATGTATATGTGTGTGTATATATATATATATATATATATATATATATATATATATATATATATATATATATATATATAATATATATATATATATATATATATATCATATACTTTTTGTATGTATGTGGACACCCATTCAAATTAGTGGATTCCGCTATTTCAGCCACACCCGTTGCTGACAGGTGTATAAAATCGAGCACACTGCCATGCAATCTCCATAGACAAACATTGGCAGTAGAATGGCCTTACTGAAGAGCTCAGTAACTTTCAACGTGGCACCGTCATAGTCGGCTCGTCAAATTTCTGCCCTGCTAGAGCTGCCCCAGTCAACTGTAAGTGCTGTTATTGGGAAGTGGAAATGTCTAGGAGCAACAACGGCTCAGCCGCGAAGTGGTAGGCCACACAAGCTCACAGAACAGGACCGCCGAGTGCTGAAGCGTGTAGTGCATAAAAATCGTCTGTCCTCAGTTGCAACACTCACTACCGAGTTCCAAACTGCCTCTGGAAGCAACGTCAGCACAATAACTGTTTGTCGGGAGCTTCATGAAATGGGTTTCCATGGCTGAGCAGCCGCACACAAGCCTAAGATCACCATGCGCAATGCTAAGCATTTGCTGGAGTTGTGTAAAGCTCGCCGCCATTGGACTCTGGAATAGTGGAAACGGGGACGAATCTGGGTTTTGCGGATGCCAGGAGAACGCTACCTGCCCCAATAGTGCCAACTGTAAAGTTTGGTGGAGGAGGAATAATGGTCTGGGGTGGTTTTTCATGGTTCAGGGTGTGTGTGTGTGAGAGCAATCCATCCATGACAGACTATGATCCCTTATTGATGTCACTTGTTAAATCCACTTCAATCAGGGTAGATGAAGGGGAGGAGACCGGTTAAATAAGGACTTTTAAGCCTTGAGACATGGATTGTGTATGTGTGCCATTCAGAGGGTGAACGGGAAAGACAAATGATTTAAGTGCCTTTGAACGGGGTATGGTAGTAGGTGCCAGGCGCACCGGTTTGAGTTTGTCAAGAACTCCAAAGCTGCTGGCTTTTTCACGTGCAACAGTTTCCAGTGTGTATCAAGAATGGTCCACCACCCAAAGGACATCCAGCCAACTTGACACAACTGTGGAAAGCATTGGAGTCAACATGGGGCCAGCATCCCTGTGGAGCGCTTTTGACACCTTGTAGAGTCCATGCCCCGACGAATTGAGGCTGTCCTGAAGATAGTTGGTGTTGGGTGCTTTCCACTGTGGTTTCTTGGTAGGATCTGTTTCCATAAAACACAAAGTTCACTATGTTTCGGTTAGATCAGATGAGGAAGCAGGTCTAGTTGGTCTTGGTATTCCCCTTACGAGTCACATGACCCTTCTTTCATTTCCTGTTCTCTGGTTTATTTTTAAGAGAATTGTATTACGTCTGTACTTTCGCCTGCTTGAAAAGGAACTGGTGCTAGGTTACATACCGTGGGCCAATGTCTTCACTCCAACGGCTAGGCCTGAATAGATCCTTCAAACAAATAGGTTGACTTATAAACCAATGACTGTTTTAACATGCACTATGTTTATCCAAGAATGTGTGGGGGCAGTGTCACTTCTGTAACACTTTTTCTGCTACACCAACCAACCGTTTGGGATAGTTGGGTAGGCAGGGAAATAATAGCCGTCGCTACCCCTCTGTTGGGTACTGAACAGTGTGGCTAACGATAGTTTCTAATGGTAGTGTCTCCTCTCTCCTAGCCGTCGCTACCCCTCTGTTGGGTACTGAACAGTGTGGCTAACGATAGTTTCTAATGGTAGTGTCTCCTCTCTCCTAGCCGTCGCTACCCCTCTGTTGGGTACTGAACAGTGTGGCTAACGATAGTTTCTAATGGTAGTGTCTCCTCTCTCCTAGCCGTCGCTACCCCGCTGTTGGGTACTGAACAGTGTGGCTAACGATAGTTTCTAATGGTAGTGTCTCCTCTCTCCTAGCCGTCGCTACCCCTCTGTTGGTTACTGAACAGTGTGGCTAACGATAGTTTCTAATGGTAGTGTCTCCTCTCTCCTAGCCGTCGCTACCCCTCTGTTGGGTACTGAACAGTGTGGCTAACGATAGTTTCTAATGGTAGTGTCTCCTCTCTCCTAGCCGTCGCTACCCCTCTGTTGGGGACTGAACAGTGTGGCTAACGATAGTTTCTAATGGTAGTGTCTCCTCTCTCCTAGCCGTCGCTACCCCGCTGTTGGGTACTGAACAGTGTGGCTAACGATAGTTTCTAATGGTAGTGTCTCCTCTCTCCTAGCCGTCGCTACCCCGCTGTTTGGGTACTGAACAGTGTGGCTAACGATAGTTTCTAATGGTAGTGTCTCCTCTCTCCTAGCCGTCGCTACCCCTCTGTTGGGGACTGAACAGTGTGGCTAACGATAGTTTCTAATGGTAGTGTCTCCTCTCTCCTAGCCGTCGCTACCCCTCTGTTGGGTACAGAACAGTGTGGCTAACGATAGTTTCTAATGGTAGTGTCTCCTCTCTCCTAGCCGTCGCTACCCCGCTGTTGGGTACTGAACAGTGTGGCTAACGATAGTTTCTAATGGTAGTGTCTCCTCTCTCCTAGCCGTCGCTACCCCGCTGTTGGGTACAGAACAGTGTGGCTAACGATAGTTTCTAATGGTAGCGTCTCCTCTCTCCTAGCCGTCGCTACCCCTCTGTTGGGTACTGAACAGTGTGGCTAACGATAGTTTCTAATGGTAGTGTCTCCTCTCTCCTAGCCGTCGCTACCCCCGCTGTTGGGTACTGAACAGTGTGGCTAACGATAGTTTCTAATGGTAGTGTCTCCTCTCTCCTAGCCGTCGCTACCCCGCTGTTGGGTACTGAACAGTGTGGCTAACGATAGTTTCTAATGGTAGTGTCTCCTCTCTCCTAGCCGTCGCTACCCCGCTGTTGGGTACTGAACAGTGTGGCTAACGATAGTTTCTAATGGTAGTGTCTCCTCTCTCCTAGCCGTCGCTACCCCTCTGTTGGGTACTGAACAGTGTGGCTAACGATAGTTTCTAATGGTAGTGTCTCCTCTCTCCTAGCCGTCGCTACCCCTCTGTTGGGTACTGAACAGTGTGGCTAACGATAGTTTCTAATGGTAGTGTCTCCTCTCTCCTAGCCGTCGCTACCCCTCTGTTGGGTACTGAACAGTGTGGCTAACAATAGTTTCTAATGGTAGTGTCTCCTCTCTCCTAGCCGTCGCTACCCCTCTGTTGGGTACTGAACAGTGTGGCTAACGATAGTTTCTAATGGTAGTGTCTCCTCTCTCCTAGGCGTCGCTACCCCGCTGTTGGGTACTGAACAGTGTGGCTAACGATAGTTTCTAATGGTAGTGTCTCCTCTCTCCTAGCCGTCGCTACCCCTCTGTTGGGGACTGAACAGTGTGGCCGTGGTCCCGCCTACTGGTGCCAAAATGTGAAGACTGCCTCCATCTGCGGAGCCGTAGTTCACTGCCAGCAGAACGTATGGAACCAGCCCCAGATGGTGAGAATCTAGCCTACTGTCTCTTGTCTATTGAAGGGGGGAAATGGTATAGGTCTTTACCCTGTGTAAATGGATGAATAGTAGTGGGCATTGTTTAACCTGGCCTTGGTTTTGTTACGCTAATCATCTCCCTCCTTCTGTTTCAGAAATCTGTGCCATGTGACCTGTGTAAGGAGGTGGTGGTTGTGGTGTACCAGCTGTTGAAAAACAATGCTACGGAGGTGAGTCATGGAGGATGAATGTGGGGAAAGTTCCCTGTTTTTGTTGTTGCTGAAAACAAATTCATGCTCTGCCAAATAGCAGTTTAACTATCTTCTAACCAGCGTACACAATAGTGATGCATGTGTGCCACAACTGTTTTCCAGTCCCTGATGAATGAGTGCTTAAGATAGCCCAGCCATATCTACCATTGTGCACATCAGTCCTCTTGAGTAGTGTAACCCAGTGGTTCTCAAACCTCTCTTTAGGGGATCCCCAGACCTTTAACAATGTTGTTGTTGTCCTGAACTAGATCACATGATTCACCTAGTAAAGGGCTTGACGATTAGTTGAATCAGGTGCTAGTTCTGGAATAGTTCCAAATACATTTACATTTTAGTCATTTAGCAGACGCTCTTATCCAGAGCGACTTACAGTTAGTGAATACATATATTTTTATACTGGCCCCCCGTGGGAATCGAACCCACAACCCTGGCGTTGCAAACGCCATGCTCTATCAACTGAGCTACATCCCTGCCGGCCATTCCCTCCCCTACCCTGGACCAATTGTGCGCCGCCCATGAGTCTCCCGGTCGCGGCCGGCTGCGACAGAGCCTGGATTCAAACCAGGATCTCTAGTGGCACAGTTAGCACTGCGATGCAGTGCCTTAGACCACTGCGCCACTCAGGAGTCAAATACATGGAACTGCTTGGGGTCCCAGAGGAGAGGTTTGAGAACCACTGCTCCACATAGTGTGTTCTTGAGGCTGTGGTCTTGAGGCTGTGGTCTTGAGGCTGTGGTCACAGTGTGGTCTTGAGGCTGTGGTCTTGAGGCTGTGTTCTTGAGGCTGTGATGTGCATGTCCTCTAGGGTGAGATTCTGGGCTACCTGGAGAAGCTCTGTACCTTGATCCCTGTCAAGAGCCTGTCTGCGGAGTGTAAGGAGCTGGTGGACAGCTACTACCCCCTCATCACTGGCATCATCACTGCAGAACTGGTACACACACACACATACACACATACACACACACACACACACACACACACACACACACACATACACACACACACACACACACACATACACATACACACACACACACACACACACACACACACACACACACACACACACACACACACACACATACACACACACACACAGACAGAAGGGGTTTATAGGAAAGTAAGCTGGCCTACACAGAGAGAGAGAGAGAGAAGTGGTTTGTTGTTCAGAATCAATCCAACATCCTCATTTTGCTACGCGATATGGAATTGTTTTAAGAAGGTCATACCAAGGATCATTTAGCTATTTGATTTGGAATTTTAAGACCTCTTGAAGGATCAACAAAAATGATTTGATGAAAAAATATAATTGACCTTACTGCTATTAGCCAATGCAAACACATTGAATAACAGATTCACTACATGGAACAACAGATGGTCCTTAATTTGTAAGTCGCTCTGGATAAGAGTGTCTGCTAAATGACGTAAATGTAAATGTTACTGCTATTAGCCCATACAAACGCATTGAATAACAGATTCACTACATGGAACAACAGATAGTCCCCCCCCAAAAAAAGAAAATCTAAAGGAAGTTTGTACTGAAGTGTCTGGCCTATATCTTCGAGATATAAGAACATTATTATATATATATTTTTAAATGATACATGTATTTAACCCCTTATTTTTGGCAGTAAACAGTCTCCGTATATACTGTACCTCCATCAAATTTTTCAACTGTTACCGGGGTACCTTCAGACGACTCTTGTGAGGCCTTTGGGCGTCCTAGAGCATAACAACTGACATGTTGGTGAGAATCTCACCTCTGCACAGAGGGGTCATATTAGTGTGTAGCCCCAAACTGTTCGGACGCTACAGACAGAAGTTGGCAGATCGGTTGTACCGACTCCAGACGTGTTCGTGAGTCTCATCTTTCCATAGTTTGGAGGCCAAATTGTTCGGACGCTAAAGACGATTTTGTGAGAAGACCGGTTTTCGGGATGTCTCATGGTCTGACAAACACCGCTCTAGCTCTCTCACCTTTCATCGCAGATGCGGAAGTGTGACTTATAAAAAACGGATATCTCTAGCTTAAATTGACAGATTTTTATGGGGATTTATTATTATTATTATGCTAATTAGATTTCCGCTGTGTTTTCTAGGCCTGGAAAACTTTGGGTAAATGATCAAATCCGAAAAGTTTTGGAGAAGTCATGGAAATGTAATATAATTTATGTTCATGTAATTTATTTAGGCACAGTTTTAACAATATTTTATCAATTAAAATTAAAATCGACATATCAGCCAGGATCGGAATGATAGCGCATCTGTTTGCGCGCATCACCTGCATAGTGCGAGAGGCGTGGGCGGTTGCTCAAGGAGAGAGAGACAGTCGGACATTGCAACAGCAGGTAGGCCTATAAAATATGATCGAGAACAGGTTAACTAGGTAGCCATTTCAAAACGTATCTGTACCCTCTAGTCTAACTGTTTAGCTATTATTAGCATGTATTAGTGGTTTCGTCATGTCCCAAAAAACTTTCCACCGACACTGGCGAATTAGGCCATTGAAAGTTGATTTAACTTTTTTCATTTAAATGATAATTTTTGATGAAACGAACAATTCACTTTGCCATTGTATTAGTTGGGATTCGGTTCAATCGTTATGAATCAAATCATGTGAATCAAAATAATAATGTGTGAATCGTGAACATGAATTTTAAGAATAAATATTAGATATATAGCCTTTCTTTTGGATTATGTGGCTTCAACCTGTTTTGTAGATACTTCCAGTTGATTTGTACATTGAATGATGTATGAGACATTAACTCAATAGGTGCTAGTCAGCCTGCAAAGTAAACACTTCTACGGTGGCTAAGATAAATATGACTAAACTAGAAAAGGTACATTTCCTGAAAATGTGTGGGCTTGCTTCAGCTGAATAAAAATGTGTAGCCTACCATATCCATTTGATCTTTGATACATTGAATGAGCGAATTATTTCAAAAGGAATAACACACATTTGGTTGTAATGTTGCCATGTTTTACATCAAGGGTGGTCAACCATCCTCCAGGAGAGCTAATGGGTGTGCAGGCTTTTGTTCCAGTCCCCCTCTAACAAACCACATTTTAGAAATGAGCTGCTCAACCGGACCTTGATAAAACTCTGATGTGTTTGAGCAGGGCTTGATCAAAAGCCTGCACACCCAGCAGCTCTCCAGACTGAGGGGTTAACCACGTGGTGTTTTATACAGTTGCCTAACAGGTATTCTACTTTGTTGGGGGTTAAGTGCCTTTCTCGACGACAGATTGTACATGGGATCAGAGAGCAACCTCCCAGTGTCGATACCACAATTACTTACTTTTTTTATACGTACATAGAGACGCTGCCGATTTGTTGGTCATGAAAACGTCAAGTCATGAAATTCCAACTGTCAAAATGTGTATGAACCCAGTGTATAATAACTGGACTGATACAGCCATAACATTAGTTTTTAAACATTCCCATGACAAATGTTGAGTGGCGATTTAAAGCTTAGTGTTAGAAGATGGTAGACAGCCAAACTGATGAGCAAAGATGGACTAGATGCCCGTTGGCCCTAATGTATATCATACAGTCTTATCATATAAAATGACTTTCATGCAGTCTAGTCCAAGGACCGCAATGTGTTGTGACTGAATGGATATTAGGTTGGAAAAGTTTGTCACTCCTAAATATAACATTTTGACAAACAACGAGTTAAAGCAAAACTGAGGATCATTTGATGAGAATTGAGACACTTTACAATACTATACATTGAATGGTATTCTACAGGACAACTGGCATAGGGCCATCTTAGGCATTAGAAGAGTTGAGCTCTCTCTAGTAAAGGTCATTTATTGTCAAGTAAATGTTGTATGCCTCCTTATCAGACTCAAGTTGTCTGTTGTGACACAAGGGGAACACAGTAGATGTTCTGTGGGGACTACTGAAAGGGAACACAGATGTTCTGTGGGGGCTGGGGACTAGGGAAGTGGAACACAGTATATGTTCTGTGGGGACTAGTAAAGGGGAACACAGTATATGTTCTGTGGGGACTAGTAAAGGGGAACACAGTAGATGTTCTGTGGGGACTAGTGAAGGGGAACACAGTATATGTTCTGTGGGGACTAGTGAAGGGGAACACAGTAGATGTTCTGTGGGGACTAGTGAAGGGGAACACAGTATATGTTCTGTGGGGACTAGTGAAGGGGAACACAGTATATGTTCTGTGGGGACTAGTGAAGGGGAACACAGTATATGTTCTGTGGGGACTAGTGAAGGGGAACACAGTAGATGTTCTGTGGGGACTAGTGAAGGGGAACACAGTATATGTTCTGTGGGGACTAGTGAAGGGGAACACAGTATATGTTCTGTGGGGACTAGTGAAGGGGAACACAGTATATGTTCTGTGGGGACTAGTAAAGGGGAACACAGTAGATGTTCTGTGGGGACTAGTGAAGGGGAACACAGTATATGTTCTGTGGGGACTAGTAAAGGGGAACACAGTAGATGTTCTGTGGGGACTAGTAAAGGGGAACACAGTAGATGTTCTGTGGGGACTAGTAAAGGGGAACACAGTAGATGTTCTGTGGGGACTAGTAAAGGGGAACACAGTAGATGTTCTGTGGGGGCTAGTGAAGGGGAACACAGTAGATGTTCTGTGGGGACTAGTAAAGGGGAACACAGTAGATGTTCTGTGGGGGCTGGGGACTAGGGAATGAAAGGCATTTAGAAGGATGCCAGCTACATATAGATTAAGCCTGTTCCTGGACTAAAACACACTTTCAATTGAGATTCATTTGAGTCCAGGACTAGGCTTAATCTGGGTCTGTGAAACTGACCCTGAGAGTTAATGGTAGTGACTTCATAGTGGAGTCTCTAGTGAGATATACAGATTGTAGTGACTTAATGGTGGAGTCTCTAGTGAGATATACAGATTGTAGTGACTTAATGGTGGAGTCTCTAGTGAGATATACAGATTGTAGTGACTTAATGGTGGAGTCTCTAGTGAGATATACAGATTGTAGTGACTTAATAGTGGAGTCTCTAGTGAGATATACAGATTGTAGTGACTTAATGGTGGAGTCTCTAGTGAGATATACAGATTGTAGTGACTTAATAGTGGAGTCTCTAGTGAGATATACAGATTGTAGTGACTTAATGGTGGAGTCTCTAGTGAGATATACAGATTGTAGTGACTTAATGGTGGAGTCTCTAGTGAGATATACAGATTGTAGTGACTTAATGGTGGAGTCTCTAGTGAGATATACAGATTGTAGTGACTTAATGGTGGAGTCTCTAGTGAGATATACAGATTGTAGTGACTTAATAGTGGAGTCTCTAGTGAGATATACAGATTGTAGTGACTTAATGGTGGAGTCTCTAGTGAGATATACAGATTGTAGTGACTTAATGGTGGAGTCTCTAGTGAGATATACAGATTGTAGTGACTTAATAGTGGAGTCTCTAGTGAGATATACAGATTGTAGTGACTTAATAGTGGAGTCTCTAGTGAGATATACAGATTGTAGTGACTTAATGGTGGAGTCTCTAGTGAGATATACAGATTGTAGTGACTTAATGGTGGAGTCTCTAGTGAGATATACAGATTGTAGTGACTTAATGGTGGAGTCTCTAGTGAGATATACAGATTGTAGTGACTTAATGGTGGAGTCTCTAGTGAGATATACAGATTGTAGTGACTTAATGGTGGAGTCTCTAGTGAGATATACAGATTGTAGTGACTTAATGGTGGAGTCTCTAGTGAGATATACAGATTGTAGTGACTTAATGGTGGAGTCTCTAGTGAGATATACAGATTGTAGTGACTTAATGGTGGAGTCTCTAGTGAGATATACAGATTGTAGTGACTTAATGGTGGAGTCTCTAGTGAGATATACAGATTGTAGTGACTTAATGGTGGAGTCTCTAGTGAGATATACAGATTGTAGTGACTTAATGGTGGAGTCTCTAGTGAGATATACAGATTGTAGTGACTTAATGGTGGAGTCTCTAGTGAGATATACAGATTGTAGTGACTTAATAGTGGAGTCTCTAGTGAGATATACAGATTGTAGTGACTTAATGGTGGAGTCTCTAGTGAGATATACAGATTGTAGTGACTTAATGGTGGAGTCTCTAGTGAGATATACAGATTGTAGTGACTTGATAGTGGAGTCGCTAGTGAGATATACAGATTGTAGTGACTTAATGGTGGAGTCTCTAGTGAGATATACAGATTGTAGTGACTTAATAGTGGAGTCTCTAGTGAGATATACAGATTGTAGTGACTTAATGGTGGAGTCTCTAGTGAGATATACAGATTGTAGTGACTTGATAGTGGAGTCTCTAGTGAGATATACAGATTGTAGTCACTTAATGGTGGAGTCTCTAGTGAGATATACAGATTGTAGTCACTTAATGGTGGAGTCTCTAGTGAGATATACAGATTGTAGTGACTTAATGGTGGAGTCTCTAGTGAGATATACAGATTGTAGTGACTTAATGGTGGTGTCTCTAGTGAGATATACAGATTGTAGTGACTTAATGGTGGAGTCTCTAGTGAGATATACAGATTGTAGTGACTTAATGGTGGAGTCTCTAGTGAGATATACAGATTGTAGTGACTTAATAGTGGAGTCTCTAGTGAGATATACAGATTGTAGTGACTTAATGGTGGAGTCTCTAGTGAGATATACAGATTGTAGTGACTTAATGGTGGAGTCTCTAGTGAGATATACAGATTGTAGTGACTTAATGGTGGAGTCTCTAGTGAGATATACAGATTGTAGTGACTTAATGGTGGAGTCTCTAGTGAGATATACAGATTGTAGTGACTTAATGGTGGAGTCTCTAGTGAGATATATACAGATTGTAGTGACTTAATGGTGGAGTCTCTAGTGAGATATACAGATTGTAGTGACTTAATGGTGGAGTCTCTAGTGAGATATACAGATTGTAGTGACTTAATGGTGGAGTCTCTAGTGAGATATATACAGATTGTAGTGACTTAATGGTGGAGTCTCTAGTGAGATATACAGATTGAAGTGACTTAATGGTGGAGTCTCTAGTGAGATATACAGATTGTAGTGACTTAATGGTGGAGTCTCTAGTGAGATATACAGATTGTAGTGACTTAATGGTGGAGTCTCTAGTGAGATATACAGATTGTAGTGACTTAATGGTGGAGTCTCTAGTGAGATATACAGATTGTAGTGACTTAAGTCCGATGTCTCTGGGTTTCAGGAGAACCCCCAGGTGGTGTGTGGTGCCATTGGTCTGTGTGATTCCCAGCAGGCAGCTCTGGGCAGACTCCAGTCTCAGATCCAATCCAAACAGATCCCCCAGCTCACGTCCAATGAGATCCCTCAGGAAGACCTGGCCCAGAGGGTCGCCCCCTTCCTCCTCAACGTCCCTGGGCTCCTCTACCCCCAGGCCCAGGAGAACACCAAGCAGGGGGTCCCTAAACAGGTACGCCAGTCGTCATAGAATTTGGGGGTCTAGGATTGGGTTTCTGTAAAGCAATTGTTAAAAAGGGCTTTAAAAATACATTAGATTAAGAATTTACTCAGGTGCCCAGCATAGCTGCACATAGGTTGTGTTCAGTAAGGCACAAAGTACCAAATCTTTTTGCAACGGAAAACTGAAATCTGTCTTCTTATTGAACAAATTCTGGCTGTACTTTCCCATTCCAAACCGTTATTTCACTACTGAACACCACCCAGTACCAACTTTAAACTTATCACTGATTCATATTGGTATGTGTGTAGAGGTAACTGCTACTCCTCATTCACTAGTGAATGTCTTCTGTCCCCTGTAGGAGAGTGGAGACGTGTGTGAGGACTGTGTGAAGTTCATCACAGACTTCCAGGACGAGGCTAAGAGCAACTCCAGCTACGTCAACTCTCTGATCGAACGGATCGAGAGCCAGTGTGACCTGCTGGGACCTGGAATCTCTGACCTGGTGAGAGGACTACTTAGTTATCTAATTAGTAGTTGGTGAGAGGACTGGGTTTTATAACAAGTTTGGTGGAGTGATTTATTTTGAGTAATCCAGCAATAGCCATAATCTAATTTAAGGAGGTTGTGAAGTTCGTACCCTAGATGCTAGCTGATTTAATGCACTAGCTGGTTTATTTGACCCTGTTGGTCATCTATGAACGTTCGAAGATCTTGAAGAACGATCTGGCCTTAAATGGCCATGTACTCTTATAATCTCCACCCGGCACAGCCAGAAGAGGACTGGCCACCCCTCAGAGCCTGGTTCCTCTCTAGGTTTCTTCCTAGGTCTCTGCCTTTCTAAGGAGTTTTTCCTAGCCACCGTGCTTCTACATCTGCATTGCTTGCTGTTTGGGGTTTTAGGCTGGGTTTCTGTATAGCACTTTGATATCTGCTGCTGTTAAAAGGGCTTTATAAATACATTTGATTGACCAACAAATACTTTCAATCTATGAAGCTAGAAGATTGTTTTCCACTGACTTTGTTTCTGACTGGTTTTGCCTCCTGTGTTTCAGTGCAAGCAGTACATCAGCCAGTACGCTCCTCTCATCGCCCTGCAGCTCATGTCCATGGTTAGTCACCTCATTGTCTTCTACCTTCAAGGTCACGTCCCAAATGGCTCCCTATATAGTGCACCACTTTTGGCTTTCAGCCCCCCAACAGGAGGGTTTTCTTTTTGTAATGTAATTGTAATCAATGAATCTGCACAGTGTTGCCTGACAAATACTTAACAGGTTTATACATGGGTGAAATGAACCAGTATGTGTATGATAATGTCATAATACATTTAGTGTTTTTATATATATATATATATCCAGACTCCTCCTACAGCACCTCCTAGCCTGCTGATTTCATTCACATCATTAATCACTTGTTTTTATTTCTCTTCCCTCCTTCCTCTCCTCTATTCATGTGCCTCTTCCTGCTCTCTCTCTCCTCCCCTCCTGCTCTCTCTCTCCTCCCCTCCTGCTCTCTCTCTCTCTCCTCCCCCCTCCTGCTCTCTCTCTCTCTCCTCCCCTCCTGCTCTCTCTCTCTCTCTCTCCCCTCCTGCTCTCTCTCTCTCTCTCCTCCCCTGCTCTCTCTCTCTCTCCTCCCCTCCTCCCTGCTCTCTCTCTCTCTCTCTCCCCTCTCTCTCTCTCTCTCCTCTCTCTCTCCCCTCTGCTCTCTCTCTCTCTCCTCCCACTCCTGCTCTCTCTCTCTCTCCTCCCCTCCTGCTCTCTCTCTCTCTCCTCCCCTCCAGCTCTCTCTCTCTCTCCTCCCCTCTAGCTCTCTCTCTCTCTCCTCCCCTCCCAGCTCTCTCTCTCTCCTCCCCTCCAGCTCTCTCTCTCTCTCCTCCCCTCCAGCCCTCTCTCCTCTCTCCTCTCTCTCTCCTCCCCTCCTGCTCTCTCTCTCTCTCCCTCCCCTCCTGCTCTCTCTCTCTCTCCTCCCCCCTCCTGCTCTCTCTCTCTCTCCTCCCCTCCTGCTCTCTCTCTCTCTCTCCTCCCTCCAGCTCTCTCTCTCTCTCTCCTCCCCTCCTGCTCTCTCTCTGTCTCCTCCCCTCCTGCTCTCTCTCTCTCTCTCCTCCTCCTGCTCTCTCTCTCTCTCTCCTCCCCTCCTGCTCTCTCTCTCTCTCTCCTCCCCCCTGCTCTCTCTCTCTCTCCTCCCCTCCTGCTCTCTCTCTCTCTCTCCTCCCCTCCTGCTCTCTCTCTCTCTCTCCTCCCCTCCTGCTCTCTCTCTCTCTCCTCCCCCCCCTCCTGCTCTCTCTCTCTCTCCTCCCCCTCCTCTCTCTCTCTCTCTCTCCTCCCCTCCTGCTCTCTCTCTCTCTCCTCCCCTCCTGCTGCTCTCTTCTCTCTCCTCCCCTCCTGCTCTCTCTCTCTCTCCCCCTCCAGCTCTCTCTCTGTCTCCTCCCCTCCTGCTCTCTCTCTCTCTCCTCCCCTCCTGCTCTCTCTCTCTCTCTCTCTCCTCCCCTCCTGCGCTCTCTCTCTCTCTCTCTCTCCTCCCCTCCTGCTCTCTCTCTCCTCCCCTCCTGCTCTCTCTCTCTCTCCTCCCCTCCTGCTCTCTCTCTCTCTCCTCCCCTCCTGCTCTCTCTCTCTCTCCTCCCCTCCTGCTCTCTCTCTCTCTCCTCCCCTCCTGCTCTCTCTCTCTCTCCTCCCCTCCTGCTCTCTCTCTCTCTCCTCCCCTCCTGCTCTCTCTCTCTCTCCTCCCCTCCTGCTCTCTCTCTGTCTCCTCCCCTCCTGCTCTCTCTCTCTCTCCTCCCCTCCTGCTCTCTCTCTCTCTCTCTCTCCTCCCCTCCTGCTCTCTCTCTCTCTCTCTCTCTCCTCCCCTCCTGCTCTCTCTCTCCTCCCCTCCTGCTCTCTCTCTCTCGCTCTCCTCCCCTCCTGCTCTCTCTCTCTCTCCTCCCCTCCTGCTCTCTCTCGTCTCCTGGGGTTGCTATGGGTCTCTAGGAACAGGTAGGTCTCTCTCGCTCTGTGTTCAGTCTCTTACCCTTTTACGCTGTAGCCACACAGAGACTGGGATGAAATCCTATTATGCATTCAGCATTGTCCAATTTTGTCCTGCAAAAAGGCTGACATATTGAGCGTTTTTTTTTGACGGACAATCATCTCCGTTGTCCATCTGTCAACTGATGACTACCATTGTAAAAAGATCTGGAATTTTCTGACAATCTGTCTGCCCACAGCCTGAGGCTCTGTTTCTGTATTGTCTTTCTACTAGTGCTACTCACTTTAAATACTCACCTTTTACTGTTCTAGAACTGCATCACAATGTTTCTCTGTTTTGTGCCGAATGCAAATACCTAGGCAAGTCGAGCTTTTTTTGTAAAACATATTTGATGTGTGTGTCGTGATACTAGACTGCAGATTGGTCCGTGCAACCCTCTCCATTTTGTCCACTGGGTTTGGGCGGTATACCGGGGTTTGGGCGGTATACCGGGGTATTTGGAAAAAGCCACGGGATGGTTTTTCAATACCACCAATACTGTTGAAACAATTTCTTTGACTCTTTTTTTATTTTTTATATTTGGTTAAATTTTTTAAGTAAATACTGTACCTGCTGTCAACTTGTGCAATGCGTTAGGAGATAAAGCAGATCGCGTTCTTCATTTCACCTGTCACATCATTTTACATTAGGAAACCGTAGTTCCCCAGAACAGTTGAGCCAGTCAGGTGTTTGTTGGTAAACAGCACAACAGGGGACAGTGGTAGCAGGTGAGTCCAGCTGTGTATTTACAGGGGTCGCGTTTTATATTGAAAGTCAATATACCATAGTTTTCCTTCACAAAAAAAGGCATTAGTGAAGCACATTCGGCAGAAAATGCCTTCATTTTCTTCAGATGACAGCAGAAATGCAACGCTATTTGGCTGGCAGCCACAAGTAAATGAGCTTACAATGAAAAAGCAAGGTATTTTTTGCAAAAACAATGCATGGCCATCATATTTCTAATGTTTAGGCCTATCATAGAAAGAATGTAGCCAGCTGCATGTTCTAATGTTTTGCTTAAAGTTAATCTTGCATTTTTACCGGAGAAAAGTAGACTGACTACACTGAGAAAAGTACCGGAGGAAAAGAGTACTGTCTGCTGATAGAACGGCCGTTCATGAATTCTCACCCGAGTTTAAAAGTGCAACAGAAGCACAACATTAGTCTGATGCCGAGCAGAAATTACAATGTGAAGCATTTTAGATCTGTGTTTACAAAACGAAGCAAGAGATTTCTTATGCGTTTCTTTTTTTTTTTCTCCTGCGTGAAACACAGAATTCTGCGTTAACACGACCCTTAAGTTTAACTCGATATCTAAGTAAGTGGCTGAATTGATAAGGTCACGTGGCATCATATCGTGTTCGCTTTCTTCTGTGTTTGAGAAGCCAAAGCCCTTTTGGATGAGTTATCTGTACAGCTGAGTTTGAGAAACCAAAGCCCTTTTGGATGAGTGATCTGTACAGCTGAGTTTGAGAAACCAAAGCCCTTTTGGATGAGTTATCTGTACAGCTGCCACTGTAGCTTGATTTCCTTGTTTTTTTTCTCCTTTCTGTTCTGGGTCTGTTTGCTCCGCCCCCATCTTCTCCGAGGAGAGCAGGCAGGCCGGTTGCCCTAGCGACTCCACACAGACACAGTACTGTTCTTCCTTCAGACAAGCATGTGTCAAAACTTTGTTCATTTGCACGATGTCTCCCATTCACTTGTAAATGTCCAAACTCACCAAAAATGACATTCGGGAAGCTCCTACCTGTACATGTAGAACTTTATGAGCTGGACTGCCTTTTCTTTGCAATTCGTTTATTTTCTTTTGCGCTCGTTAGCATATTTAGCTAGCAGCCTCCATGGAAATTCACTATTACTTGTGCTAATTTTGTTAGCGTTCTGCTAATAGACGTCCAATCCTAAAATGAATGATTCACTACCAATGTTATAGTTTCTTAATGCCTCATTAGTGACTGGAACCATCTGATCCCTATGCATGAGAATCATCTACCTGTGACATGGGCTTCTGGGTTAGACAGTATACTGAACCTATTGTGTGGGTTTGAAATTGATTGCATGAGGAAATGTATAGCATGGATCTGTCTCTGAGACTATGGAGCAGTGGACTGTGCACGTTGTACACATGCATCATCCTGACGGCATGTGATGCAACATAGTTTCTGTGGTATGGTATGAATGTGTCTAACTGTCCATTCTGACATTCTCCCCACTCAGAAACCTAAAGATATCTGTGCCCGCGCTGGCTTCTGCTCTGCAGAGGTGAAGAGCTCTGTCCCCATGATGAAGCTGGTAGCTGCCAAGGCAATCCCCGCTGTCAAACTGGTCCCTGCCACTAAGATGGAGGCTCTCAAGCCCGCCAAGGTAACCTACTTGTACCAGAGGCACTGGAACTGTACAACCGTACCTTCACTTTCTTTCTTCCACATGAAATACATTTACATTTAAATACAAAGACATTTCCATACACATAAAAAAGTGATATAATCACACTGACCATGTGTTTGTAAAGTAGTTATGACGTTGGTATGTTTACTATTGTCAAGTTGCGTCAATTCAAATCTGGTATAGGAACAAAAAGAGGTCAATACACGTCTTCTAAAATAGACTAGTATTTTAATTAATGCAAACACTTGAATGGTAAATACACTGCTCAAAAAAATAAAGGGAACACTAAAATAACACATCCTAGATCTGAATGAATGAAATAATCTTATTAAATACTTTTTTCTTTACATAGTTGAATGTGCTGACAACAAAATCACACAAAAATTATCAATGGAAATCAAATTTATCAACCCATGGAGGTCTGGATTTGGAGTCACCCTCAAAATTACAGTGGAAAACCACACTACAGGCTGATCCAACTTTGATGTAATGTCCTTAAAACAAGTGAAAATGAGGCTCAGTAGTGTGTGTGGCCTCCACGTGCCTGTATGACCTCCCTACAACGCCTGGGCATGCTCCTGATGAGGTGGCGGATGGTCTCCTGAGGGATCTCCTCCCAGACCTGGACTAAAGCATCCGCCAACTCCTGGACAGTCTGTGGTGCAACGTGGCGTTGGTGGATGGAGCGAGACATGATGTGCTCAATTGGATTCAGGTCTGGGGAACGGACGGGCCAGTCCATAGCATCAATGCCTTCCTCTTGCAGGAACTGCTGACACACTCCAGCCACATGAGGTCTAGCATTGTCTTGCATTAGGAGGAACCCAGGGCCAACCGCACCAGCATATGGTCTCACAAGGGGTCTGAGGATCTCATCTCGGAACCTAATGGCAGTCAGGCTACCTCTGGCGAGCACATGGAGGGCTGTGCGGCCCCCCCAAAGAAATGCCACCCCACACCATGACTGACCCACCGCCAAACCGGTCATGCTGGAGGATGTTGCAGGCAGCAGAATGTTCTCCACGGCGTCTCCAGACTCTGTCACGTCTGTCACGTGCTCAGTGTGAACCTGCTTTCATCTGTGAAGGGCACAGTGCGCCAGTGGCGAATTTGCCAATCTTGGTGTTCTCTGGCAAATGCCAAACGTCCTGCACGGTGTTGGGCTGTAAGCACAACCCCCACCTGTGGACGTCGGGCCCTCATACCACCCTCATGGAGTCTGTTTCTGACCGTTTGAGCAGACACATGCACATTTGTGGCCTGCTGGAGGTCATTTTGCAGGGCTCTGGCAGTGCTCCTCCTGCTCCTCCTTGCACAAAGGCGGAGGTAGCAGTCCTGCTGCTGGGTTGTTGCCCTCCCACGGCCTCCTCCACGTCTCCTGATGTACTGGCCTGTCTCTCCTGGTAGCGCCTCCATGCTCTGGACACTACGCTGACAGACACAGCAAACCTTCTTCCCACAGCTCGCATTGATGTGCCATCCTGGATGAGCTGCACTACCTGAGCCACTTGTGTGGGTTGTAGACTCCGTCTCATGCTACCACTAGAGTGAAAGCACTGCCAGCATTCAAAAGTGACCAAAACATCAGCCAGGAAGCATAGGAACTGAGAAGTGGTCTGTGGTCACCAACTGCAAAACCAGTCCTTTATTGGGGGTGTCTTGCTAATTGCCTATAATTTCCACCTGTTTATTCCATTTGCACAACAGCATGTGAAATGTATTGTCAATCAGTGTTGCTTCCTAAGTGGACAGTTTGATTTCACAGAAGTGTGATTGACTTGGAGTTACATTGTGTTATTTAAGTGTTCCCTTTATTTTTTTTAGCAGTGTATGATGTTCGTATATATGGGCCCACTGAAACACCACGCAGGGCAGTCAGAGAACTAACTTTTTCAACCCAAGGTTCTTCTTTAATACTCTGACAGAGATAGTTCCTGCTCCAGGCTGGGCCTGTCAGAGTAGAGGCTGGGTGTGGTTTAAACTTACCCAACCTATCGTTGGCGCTTCACTGTTGCCAGGCGTTAGTTGTTTCTGTAGCAGTACACATGTCCTTGAGCGGTTTAACAAAGAGGCAGTGTTTGTGTGTGAGTCACAAGTCTATCTCAGCCTACCCCCTAACGGTTCCTCACATTAATCACAGCTTGTTATGTTAAACAATCTATATCAGTACAGCACAAACCTATTATGTTTAATCATTAATGTATTATTTCTAAGCTAGGCATCACATCTAGTTGTAAGAGAATAGATCCCCACACTATTCTAGAACATGGTTCATGCCCCAGAATGCACTGTGTTATGAGGGTACTACTACTACTGTCCTTAGCTAGCTAGTTAACCTCTTCTTCTCTCTGTAGAACATGGTGCGTGCCCGTGGCTCCCCCCAATGTGTCGTATGTGAGTTCATAATAAAGGAGGTGGAGAGCATGCTGGGGCATAAGAAGACTGAGGTAGGTCACCTGACCGGTTGCTCATGAGTTACGACCTTCTATAAAACACTTGACGATGTGGTAAAGGGTTTCATGTTCAAACAACAGGAGTGGAGGTGCTACTCTCGGTCTGATGGTCCCATGACCAAAACATCACTCTGTTTTGTAATGGGGTTACAATAAATAATATTGATCATGATAAAAAGCACTATATAAATGAATGCGATTGCTCTCCACCTCTGGCATATGCTGGATCATCAACACATTTTCAGTTTGAATATTGCCGCCTAAAAAAGCCACAGTAATCCAGACAAAAGGAGCTATTTGCGGCTTCTCCGTAACATTTTAATGTTCATTCAAATTAGTTCAACTGAAATTGTTATTAAGTGACATGTTTGGCTGTGACTTGAGGGTTCTAAAAACGATTATTCTGTCTGAATGTACACAAGGTTTTACACAACCCACCCCCCCCCCCCCCCCCCCCCCCCCCGAGGCCAAGTGGGCTTGTTTGTCCTGTGTGTCAAGGATGAACAAGAATTTAGTCCAATGCATCTCGTCTCTGCATCCTGAGGCCACACATTACTCTGACCCTGTGTGATGGTGGCGTGCGTATTACCGTGCAAGCAGCAGTGGATATTGTTTCACTCTGTAGCGGTATTGTTAGAGCAGGGGTGTCAAACTCATTTTAGCTCAGGGGCCACATGGAGGAAAATCTATTCCCAAGTGGGCCGGACCGGAAAAATCATGGTATATATATATATATATATATAACTTAAAAAACACAACTTCAGATTGTTTTCTTTGTTTTAATACGATCAACATACAACATAAAGCTGGAGCCTGAGGACAGTGTGTCCAAAATAGTACAAGCACAACATCACTATTAATCATAAAACACGTCAAGTTTATTTGAAAATTCTAAAGAAAAAGAACACACAACACACAATGCCTCAGTGATTAACAGAACTGTTTCACAGATCACAGAACTATATCAGGGTGTCATTTCTCAGGCAGAAATGTAGATAAAAATAATGAAATCCTGTTCCCCAAACAAGTGCAAGAACCACAGAGTCAAGAAAGGTTAAATATACAAATAAAATAAAATCAATTAAAAACAATAGCACATCAACATAAAAACATATAAACATAAATCTGAAAGCGTTGCTCAAAAACTCCGTAACAGTCCAGTTATTTTATCTTTGAACCGCTTCATGTCTGCCACGTTGGGTCGCGCACACATTTTTCAGACAGGGGAAGTGAGCTGCATCACCACCGGCAAGTTGCGTCTCCCACAATGACAGCTTCAACTTGAAAGAACGTATGCTGTCATAATACTGCGTAACAACTTTGTTGCGCCCTTGCAGCTGTTTGTTCAAGTTATTCAGGTGCTCTGTAACATCCACCATAAATGCAAGGTCCGGCATCCATTCTGCGGAATGAAATTCTAACACTGGTTTGCCCTTTTCTTCCATGAACTGTTCAATTTCTTCTCGTAAATCAAAGAAACGCCTCAGCACAGCACCTCGGCTTAACCATCTTACCTCAGTGTGGTATGGCAGGCCATAGATGTGGTCTTTCTCTCTGAGAAGGCTGTCAAACTGACGGTGATTCAGGCTTCTGGATCGGATGAAATTAACAGTTTGGATGACCACCTTCATGACGTTATCCATCTTTAATGACTTGCAACACAAAGCCTCCTGGTGCAAAATACAGTGAAAAGTCAAAAAATCACGTCCTCCATTTGCAGATTGCACTTTCTCTCTGAACTTTGTCACAACGCCTGCTTTTTTTTCCCGATCATTGAGGGCGCACCATCTGTAGTCAGGCTGACAGCGCGGGACCAGTCCACTCCGACCCTGTCCAGCGTGCCGACGAGTGCGGTAAAAATATCAGCTGCTGTTGTTGTATCTGTCATCGGCACCAACTCCACGAACTCCTCGGTGACGGTCAATGTGTCATCAACTCCGCGGATGAAAATGGCCAGTTGTGCAACATCTGTAATGTCCGTGCTTTCATCAATTGCAACCGAAAACGCAATAAATGACTTTACTTTTTGCTTCAACTAGCTGTCCAAATCCACTGAAAGATCGGAAATCCTGTCTGCAACTGTGTCTCTTGTCAGGCTGATATTTGCAAAAGCCTGCCGCTTTTCAGGGCACACAATCTCCGCTGCCTTCATCATGCATGTTTTTACAAATTCACCCTCACTAAATGGTTTTGAAGCCACTGCGATTTCATTAGCAATGAGGTAGCTAGCTTTCACTGCAGCATCACTGATGTCTCGGCTGTGAGTAAACACAGACTGCTGTTTCTTCAGACCCGCCTTCTCTCATCTCCGCTGTCCTTGAAAGTTGTCATATTTGTCGGCATGAAGACTCACATAGTGGCGACGAAGGTTATATTCTTTCAGCACTGCAACATGCTCTGAACACACCAAACATACAGCTTTCCCATTCAATTCCGTGAATAAATAGGATGACAAATAGGATGATTTTTCTTGGAACACTCTGCACTCTGCGTCCACTTTTCTCTTTTTTGACAGAGACATATTGGGGCAATGAGGGTGCCAAAGCACATAATGTTAAAAGTAGAAGCCGTAATAAATATCGCGGGCAAAACAAAGTAGCTCATTGGCTGCACGTGCTTGACCTACTTGCTCTGCCCCGGTGTAAACAGTTTGCTTGCTTAACACAATTGCTATTGCACCATCCAGTGGACGCAATTGGAACAGCAGTTTATTTTATTGAAAAATTGCAGCGCATTTTTATACTTTACAAAAAAAAATTGTCTTTTTTAAAAAATTTATTAAATTAATTTTTTTAATCATCTCGCGGGCCGGATTAAACCCGTTTGCGGGCCGGACGTTTGACACCCCTGTGTTAGAGGGTAAAGAAAATGATTTTTATTCGGGTGCCAGGCAGGTATTAACCCTGCCAAAAGGAAAAGGGTAAGATAGATCCAGACCCGCTACCAGACACACAGCAGCAGAAGAGACTGCCGACAGCAGGGCTGCCCAACCCTGTTCCTGGAGAGATACCCTCCTGTAGGTTTTAACTCCAACCCTGTTCCTGGAGAGATACCCTCCTGTAGGTTTTAACTCCAACCCTGTTCCTGGAGAGATACCCTCCTGTAGGTTTTAACTCCAACCCTGTTCCTGGAGAGATACCCTCCTGTAGGTTTTAACTCCAACCCTGTTCCTGGAGAGATACCCTCCTGTAGGTTTTAACTCCAACCCTGTTCCTGGAGAGACCCTCCTGTAGGTTTTAACTCCAACCCTGTTCCTGGAGAGATACCCTCCTGTAGGTTTTTGCAAAGGCCTTAAAAATGTCCCAAATCTTCTCGGCCAAATGTCAATAGTTCCACACCAAATCTATACAGTTCAAACAACAATAAACAACACGCAACCTCCCTTTTAACTAAAATGTCAACCCCAATACATCTACCAGGGCCATAATAGTCCAGCCACACTGAACATCAGCGAGCGCATTGGAAAAAGAGTTCTGCACTGGAACGATAGAGGGAAAATGAGCGTAAGAGAGAGAAAGAGGTCTTAGGTGTTGACTTCAGGCTTGCAGTTGCACCTGTTGACTTCAGGCTTGCAGTTGCACCTGTTGACTTCAGGCTTGCAGTTGCACCTGTTGACTTCAGGCTTGCAGTTGCACCTGTTGACTTCAGGCTTGCAGTTGCACCTGTTGACTTCAGGCTTTGCCCCAGTAACCGGAGAGAGTTGTACTGGCTGACTGTCCGTCGGATACACCTGATGGTTTGTTGTTTTGTTTGTCAAAGCTTCACAACAAAGTATATGTGATCATTTCATTTTAGCGAAACACATCACTGCGAGGCGTGGCTCCAAATGGAGCAATAACCGTATGGAAGACTCATACAAGGAGGGTTAGGGGGAAGGTGTTGTGGGAGATGATTGGTTGGTAGATTAAGCCAATGCCTATGCACCAAGAGTTTCTTTCTGTTTGCTAATGAAAGCCAAGTTTGACATTTGCATTTGACGTTGGCATTTGGGCAGAAGTGTCTGGGAACAAGATTAGGTCATGCCTAACTGACCTCTGTGCTCTTCCACTCCCCCCCTCAGCAAGAGGTGGTGCATGCTTTGGAGAAGGTGTGCTCCGTGCTGCCCTCCTCCCTGTCGGCCCAGTGTAAGGCCCTGATTGAGACCTACGGCCAGGACATCATTGATCTGCTGGTGCAGGAGGCCGACCCCAAGACTATCTGCACCGTGCTGGGGCTCTGCCAGGACGCCAGCCGCGCCTTCATCCGTGAGTAGAGGGTGTGTGTGTGTGTGGAAAAGTCTAGAAGGGGGGCGTGTGTGTGATCATCCATCCTGTGTGTGTTTGAGAAGCATGGGACAGGCCCTGTTGGCTGTTTTTAATGCATCCAGATTAGAGAACGACCGATATGGATTTTATTTTTGGGGCCGATACAGATTTTTGGGGGGTCAAGGAGGCCGATGGCCGATATTCAATACCATTAAACTAGAAAAGGCCAATATTGGCTCTGCCGATTTATTGGTCGTGATCCAATCCAGATGAAGTTAGATAATCCTGTTGACTCCTCCTTGTTCCTCCATCCCTCAGCGGTGATGGAGCGGTCCCAGGTCGAGGCGGGCGGCTTCTGTGACGTGTGTAAGATGGCTGTGCGTTACATCGATGGGATCCTGGAACAGAACGCCACAGAGGCTCAGATTGAAGACGCAGTCCGGAAAGCCTGCAGCTTTGTCCCAGAGGGCATCAGGAGCAAGGTGAGGATCGATGACATCTACTTGTGTTGCACTTTATGAGGAAACATTTTTATTATCGTTAGTAGATTACACTGTTTCCTGAATCCTGTTACTGCAACCTTAGACGAAGAAGAAGAATGGATATTGGATAGTAACTGCTCAACTATTAATGTTTTTTTTGGTGTGACTGTTAACCACTCTTTCTCCTCCAGTGTGACCAGCTGGTTGAGCTGTATGAGCCTATGCTGGTTCAGCTACTGCTGCAGGTGCTGGACCCTGACTTTGTCTGCATGGTGAGCACTGGAATACATAGAGGAGGAATATATTTTAATATAGAAAAAAGGTGTCAGAAGAGGGATGATGATGATGATGATGATGATGATGAGGGGGAAAAAACGTATATGGAAAAAAATCTAGTGTCCAAGGAGTTAATAAAGAGAAATGTAGTTAACTGACTTGCCTGGTTGAATGACGAATTCAGTTAACTGACTTGCCTGGTTGAATGAAGAATTCAGTTAACTGACTTGCCTGGTTGAATGAAGAATTCAGTTAACTGACTTGCCTGGTTGAATGAAGAATTCAGTTAACTGACTTGCCTGGTTGAATGAAGAATTCAGTTAACTGACTTGCCTGGTTGAATGAAGAATTCAGTTAACTGACTTGCCTGGTTGAATGACGAATTCAGTTAACTGACTTGCCTGGTTGAATGAAGAATTCAGTTAACTGACTTGCCTGGTTGAATGACGAATTCAGTTAACTGACTTGCCTGGTTGAATGAAGAATTCAGTTAACTGACTTGCCTGGTTGAATGAAGGGTATATGAATGCTTGTGTCTGTGTTTGTCCTGGATTACAGAAGGTGGGGGTGTGTCCCGAGGCAGTGCAAAGTCTTCTGGGTATGGAGCAGTGTAGCTGGGGACCTGCCTTCTGGTGCAAGAACATGGACGCAGCAAAACGCTGCAACGTGAGTACTCAACACAGTCTGCACTGCACCATGGACTGTTCCTGTGCACACTGTCCATCTTATAGTAACACAACCGCATTGGTCAACGTTTCATTCCAGGGTTCCCTTGGAAAATAGATTCTCATTGCAGCTCACCTGGTTAAATGAATGCAATGCAAAAATTCCTGATTTTATGAAACTGTAATTTCCGGCCGTGCATTATGACTGGCCGAGAAGCACGGCTCGTCCAGGTCTGTTCTGGAAATCTTGTGACGAAAGTACTCCCCTGAGTATCACAGACAAGATATCTTATCTAAAGGACAAACTAGCCCCTAGGGATGGCCTATTTCTGTCTGACCTGTTGCTGTTGTCTGTGTTCTCTCCCAGGCGGTGGCACACTGCAAGCGTCACGTGTGGGAGTAGAAGAGGATGAGGACTAACCGACACAATATGAACCTTTTTTAGGAAATTGAAGAGAAATACTGTAGCACTGCTGCTGCTTTCCTGTTTTTAAATCAAGAAATGTGTCCTGTTTTTTTTTTTGCAATTGTCAAAGTAAATGTACTAGGCAGATTGAACTGGAGATGTTTTGGAGGGAGTGGATGCCTTTTTTTCCTGACAGAAGTTTGAGTTTCTTTATGTGTGGGGGGGGGGAGAAGGAGTGTTACGAGTTCTAGAATGAATCTACCTACCTGACTGTTTTTTTTAGTTACTGGGATAACCTTCCAAAATGATCTGTAGTTGGACTGATTATTGAATGGGTCTAGTTTGTGTAACGCTCTCTTTCGCTAAATGATTTTACATGTCGCACACGGTTGCTAACTTGACGAGGCTGGTTTCCCGGACACAGGTTAAGCATAGTCTTGGACTAAATAGAATGCTTGTTAGTCCAAGACTTAATCTCTGTCCATGAAACTGGCCCATTTTTAAAGTATGTGAAGAAGACAGGTGGGTAAATGGATACTACTATCTGTGAAAGGAGAGGGGTTCGAGACCTCCTGTTGAATCTCAGGGTGTCCTTTGATCTCAGGCTAATTCTTTACTCAATGTATCCCCCTCCCTTGCAATGACTGCAACTGGAAGAACTTGCTCGGACAGTGTATCGTACCTTCCTGGGATATTTTCTGTTTTAAATTGAGTCTCCTAATGCAAGTTGATAGTATTCTTATCTCTATTTTCTTAACTGCATTGTTGGTTAAGGGCTTGTAAGTAAGCGTTTCTTCGGTAAGGTCTACACCTGTTGTAGTCGACGCATGTGACAAATAAATTTGATTTGAACTTTCTCTATTTTGTAGAAACAGTTGACTTGTGTTGAATTCTTTCGGTGTACGTTTTTTATTAACGAGCTGATGTGAGGAGAGTAAAGATTGGGTGCGTCTGATATGGCACCCCATTCCCTATATATATGTAACAGTTTTGCTTCCGTCCCTCTCCTCTCCCCTACCTGGGCTTGAACCAGGGACCCTCTGCACACATCGACAACAGTCACCCTCGAAGCACCCGTTACCCCGTCGCTCCACAAAAGCCGCGGCCCCTTGCAGAGCAAAGGGAAACAACTACTTCAAGGTCTCAGAGCGAGTGACGTCACCCGATTGAAACGCGCTACTAGTGCGCACCGCTAACTAGCTAGCCATTTCACACCGGTTACATACACAGTCGTATGAAAAAGTTTGGGCACCCAATGACAATTAGTAAATTTATTATGCAGCCTCAGAGGGGTGCCCAAAACTTTTTCATACGACTGTATGTGCACTACTTTTCAAAAAAGGGCCCATGGGAGTCAAAAGTAGTTTCCAATGTAGGGACCAATAGAATGGTCTACTCTAAAAATGGTTAGCCCCCGCCACGATGCCCTGTGTGAGAGAGAAAACGAATGCATCCTCCTCCGGTTGCCTCCCAAATGGCACCATATTCCCTATATAGTGCACTACTTTTGACCCAGACAGAGGGGCCCTGGTGGAAAGTAGTGCTCTATAAAGTGAACAGGGTGCTATTTGGGACGCCCCCCATTTCTAACGGTACGTTTGTGGCCCTTCTAGCCTCCCTGCTTGCAGTGTCCCTCTGGGCCAATGCTCTCCCCACCCTGTTGATGCTAATTAATGTTTCTGAAGTGAACGTAAACGAACACCTATATAGCCTCAACATGTTTAAAAACTAATTTTAATATCATGGGATGGTCAGACCTTGCATTCATAGCTGTCTATGAATTTGAATGGTTACATTTCTCCAGCCCCATCCCTCAGCTTTTTACCGAAACGGCGGGGCGAGCGTTTTGTTTAATCTTCTGATTGTTGCTTTAAAGATGGAGATGGCGAGCTTCTTGTGATCGATTGGATCTGTCCGATTTTT
>CM072218.1:103848606-103969733 GCA_036851935.1 Coregonus suidteri | reverse complement strand
GTTAGTTACCTCCCTAGGAAGCGTCATAACGCAACAATGATTAGCCAACGTTAACTAGCTAGTACGAAGTCAATGCTGCTACATCAGCTAGCTAGTTAGTTAGTTACACATCTCGAATGTGCAAAAAGTGACGGAATAGGTTTAAAATGTATCAGCGACATTACTACTGACATGTTTACGAAAACGAAAGTAACCTCGATACTTTGATACAAAGTGACAATTATGTGGCTAATCATACATTCTACGTTGTATCATATTACCTGCGAAGAGACGAAAAGCAGAGCGAGGTACAGCATGACTGCGCTGTTTGAAGTTCCTCTTGTTCTATCGAGGTTATTTGACTGTCGGTCTAGTTGTGAGTGGTCGCTCTTGGCTTCTGTCAGACTTTATACTGTCTTTGTTCATATGACGCCACACCGTCAGGTGACCACTGAGCCCGGACATGTGACCACTGAGCCCGGACATGTGACCACTGAGCCCGGACATGTGACGGTCTTGTCTTGGCGTCTTTGATTGATCGGGTGTTTCCACAAATTACCTTTTACTGTCATTTTTTTTGCGTTTAAAGTAGATAGTGTATAATTATGTAGTAACATAATTGCAATTATATGTAGACAAACATACTCATTGTTCACCCCCACATTGACAAAAAATACACTTTATTTCTCATCACATTGCCTGGATTGATCCTTAGCTAGTTTATTTTTATTTAACCTTTATTTAACTAGGCAAGTCAGTTAATAACAAATTGTTATTTACAATGACGGCCTGGCAAAAGGCAAAAGGCCTCCTGCGGGGACGGGGGCTGGGATTAAAAATATAATAAAAATATAGGACAAAACACACACATCACGAAAAGGGAGACACCGCAACACTACATAAAGAGAGACCTAAGACAACAACATAGCATGGCAGCAACACATGACAAAACAGCATGGTAGCATCACAACATGACAACAACATGGTAGCAACATAACATGGCTGCAGCACAACATGGTAGCAGCACAAAACATGGTACAAACATTATTGGGCACAGACAACAGCACAAAGGGCAAGAAGGTAGAGACAACAATACATCATGCGAAGCAGCCTCAACTGTCAGTAAGAGTGTCCATGATTGAGTCTATTATAAAGGTGATAAAGGTGAAGGTGATCACTGTATTCAACTGATCTAATTAAACTTGATTTGATTTATACTGAGTGTTGGTACTCAATTTAGTGCATTTACATGCAAATAAATAATCAAATTTAAACATACTGGGCGTTTTATAGTTATCTTTACATAGCCTGACCTGTCCTCTCCCCAGGGAATATGTAGACGTACTACTACAATGTAACGTATTTCTCCAGGCTCCAGATCACATCTACTTTATGTGATTTAATTTTACAGGATGGATTGTGAGAGAGCCACATTTCCTCAAATAAAGGCTATATTGCGTTAGGAGCGATGTGGTGCAACAGCACAAACCTCAAGCGAATGATCATCGATCGGAAACAGATACTTTTCACTTCTGTCTTTTACTGTTGTGACTCAATCAGGGATTCAAAATGTTATTTTTGTACAGAGGTCGCGACTCAATCAGGGATTCAAAATGTTATTTTGTACAGAGGTTGCTTACCGTCATCAGTATGGCTTTTATTGGAAATTGAATTAAATTATGATGACCTATGTTTATCTTGTATATCTTCCTTTACATACAATTTGACTTGGGTGAATGTGAATGTTATGTTTACTATATATATATTACGTAGAGGTCCCCTGGAAAAAGTAAAGTTAGGCCTATTTTATTTCTTTATTTTGTGCCTAGTGATCGACTAGAATATCAATATTTAATGTCATCCCATTGTTGCGTCAAAACGCACCAATCTGTCAAACTGTCTGCGCTACTGAAGACCGGGAGTTTAATTTCTACCCCGCTTCTACATTTAAACAAAGGTAGGCTACAGACTACGGCCAAATGTTTTTTTGCTTTTTAAAAGTGTGAATTAAGAATCGCTTTTGGGTGACAGATTATGATCGCATTTAGGTGAAATAATTGCATAAGGCAGCAGCCAATTTGAAAAATGCAGTTGGCATTGTTTTTTGGTGGAGCCTAAGTATTATTTGCTTTATGGACATGCATTTTTTTATTTATTTTTTATTTGCATTTATCGTAAATATAAAAACTAAGCTACCGTTAGCGTTAGCAATAGCCCAAAAATAAAGTTAAGTCAAATGAGCAACCCAACCATTTTGACTTATGCACTAAGTTTTTTTTTTTTACAGCAAACTCAGTTTACAGCCTACATACACCTGCTACTGCTACTGATGTGCATCGTTTAGGCCTACTAGCCTACATGTAGAGTTGGTTTGCTCATTCTTCCTTTTATGTTTATTGCTGACACTAAATATGTACCTTAGTTATGTAATAAGTGGGACCCTAAAAAAACATATATATTTTTGTATTTAATTACCTGTTGGGTTTTATTTTTTCATTAGAAGGATTTTTCCCAAATGTTCCTCCTTTTTATTAGTAGTTATCTTCAGCTGGAGCTCAAGTGGTTCTCCTTTGAACCCTCAATCATATTTTGTGAGGAAGAGTAACAGTGTGTTTTTGTACAATATCTTCATTTAATTGGGTCTAAATAATGCAGGACATATCTGCTGAGCTCTTTGCTATTGCCTAAATGGTAGCCTACCCACAATTGTATATTTACATTTTCATCATTTAGTAGACAACCTTGTCCTGACTTACAATCAGGCAAATGCGCAATCACAGGTTCTTTCCAAGATCACTTGTGAAATTCTGGGCACCGGATCTGGTCCTGTGACATTACCACAGTTTGGGAAACACATATGGCTTTGTTTACAAAGGCAGCCCAATTCTGATATTTTTCACTTATTAGTCTTTTTACCAATCAGATAATTAGGCAAAAGATCAGAATTTGTCTGCCTGTGTAAACTAAGCCATTGTGAAGGATGCTCAGAAATGTAACTGGGCCTAGTTTCCTTTATCTATAACAACCACTAGAGGGCAATCATTTTAGATACCCATAATGAATAGTAGCCTACAGACAGACAGACAGACTGCAATGGTAGAATTGTAATTCCACTACCCAGTGTTATTCCCTAAACCCCTCTAGTCTAGGTCATTGTTTTCTGAAGTGGTTGAATTCTGCAATCATTGTGGTTTGTTTTGTTGTAATTCCTCGACATGACTGAAGGGAAAATACATGATGTGTTTAAATCCATCCTATTTCTTTCAGGTTTTGTGCAGAGCTGTGGAAAAGTGTGATAGACAGTAATCACTGAAGACAAACAATGGATGTCCACGAGCCTAAAGACAAGTGAGTAGGAGCCTCTTTGTGTTCACTTTGTATGGTGACATCTTCACAATTTTAGAGACAGTATCTAGTTTCTGTGAACCTCTGGCTAGTCCCTCTTTATATGGTTACTTGCAAATTAAATTGTAACACGCACCAAATGGTAATTTAACCGTTAGGTTAGCCTTTGGATTGGAAGTCGTAGTCCCGTGTAGCTCAGTTGGTAGAGCATGGCGTTTCTGGATAAGAGCGTCTGCTAAATGACTAAAAATGACTAAAATGTAAAGTGTGTCACGAGCTTCCCCCAAGGGAGTTAACTCTTTAGGGACAGTGGTTAGAGTACTCACCTGGAGGCCAGACAGGCGTCCAGGGTTATAACCCCCCCCCCAGTGGTCACACCTTGTCCTACAGAAAGGATTGGAATTTGCTTAATTGAATCCCAAATGTAATATAATATCTAGTCAAGTAATTACCATTTTACCTTGTAATTTTTTTGTGGCCCTACATACTACGTAAAAATGAATATGGTATTTATTGTCAAATTAACCATACAAATAAACTGGGTAACAGTTGCTTCCTCTCCTCTGTCGTCCAACAGAAACAATGGCGTGTGGCTGATCTTTTTCATGCTGGGCTTAGGAACTCTCCTGCCATGGAACTTCTTCATGACAGCCACTATGGTAGCGCACAGCATCTGCTCTTATCATCTACTTTCCGAGTGAACAATAAAAATAATACATGCCAGAAATACAATGCCAGAGCTTTTAGCGAGACGTCTGTATTCAGTCTGTATTCATTTCTAAATATGTCTCAAGTGTTACTTTCCAGATCGTCTTGATATTAGCTTGTGATAATTCACAGAGATACTGATACCCCCTTATCTATTTATTAGAATAATTCTACATTAATGTAAATAAATCTACATTAAATTTGATACATTATTGTATTGCATCCACTACCAATGGATAGCACCTACCTGGGTGATGCACGACAGCCATATTGCTCCAGAACTTTCAACACACATTAGCAATGAACTAAAATTAAGGGTCTGTCCTCTGCCCTCTCCACAGTATTTTACCAGCCGTCTCAGAGACCCCACCCAAATATCAACCGACAAACCCTACGACCGTAGCCCTATGGAGGCCGGTTACAACAACGTATCAACACTTTGTGCAATGGTGCCGTTACTGATCTTCACCTGTCTCAACTCAGTCCTGCATCACAGGTTAGTTAGCCCACCACTTCACCCCCCACATCTTTGAGTTTGCTAATGCATTAAAGCACTACTCCAAAAAGTTACATCTTCATATTTTTTGGGGACAAACTAATATGAAGATGTGTTCATTGTATAGCTTGGCCCAGTTCAGCTCAGTAGTGTTAAAAGTGTACCAGGACCCGCTTGTGATCGACATAAGATTGACCTCGGATTATTTGACTCCGACTCTCTTAACTCCCAGGATTCCTCAAAGGTTCAGGATCATGGGCAGCCTGGCGGTGATTTTGGTGCTGTTTCTTATCACGGCCATCGTGGTGAAAATAGACATGGCACCGGTCCCTTTCTTCACATTAACCATGATCAAGATTGTTATCATAAACTGTGAGTTTTTGGCCCCTTTCTCCTTCTTTTTAACGTGTCAATTCTTTTTCCCCTTGAATTCATCTGAGTTGTCCTGATTGGGCAAAAACAACATAGATCACCAATCAAAAGTTTGGACACGCCTACTCATTCAAGGGTTTTTCTTTATTTTAAACTATTTTTGTACATTGTAGAATAGTAGTGAAGACATCAGAACTATGAAATACCACATATGGAATCATGTAGTAACCAAATAAGTGTTAAACAAATATATTTTATGAAGAGGAGGAAGGGAAGCGCTACTAAGGTACACAATAGTAGATGTTGGTAGACAGAAGGTGCTCTTTGGTCAAAGGGGGTGAATTGGTCATCAAAAAGAAAGGAGGACCAAGGCACTCTTCATAATAATATAATATATTTTATATTTGAGATTCTTCAAATAGCCACCCCTTGCCTTGATGACAGCTTTGCACACTCTTGGCATTCTCTCAACCAGCTTCATGAGGTAGTCACCTGGAATGCATTTCAATTAACAGGTGTGCCTTCTTAAAAGTTAATTTGGGGAATTTCTTTCCTTCTTAATTTCGTTTGAGCCAATCAGTTGTGTTGTGACAAGGTAGGTGGGGTATACAGAATATAGCCCTATTTGGTAAAAGACCAAGTCCATATTATGGCAAGAACAGCTCAAATAAGCAAGGAGAAACGACAGTCCATCATTACTTTAAGACATGAAGGCCAGTCAATATGGAACATGTCAAGAACTTTGAACGTTTCTTAAAGTGCTGTCGCAAAAACCATCAAGCGCTATATTTAAACTGGCTCTCATGAGGACCGCCACAGGAATGGAAGACCCAAGGAGAGTGATGGAGTGCTGCATCAGATGACCTGGCCTCCACAATCCCCCGACCTCTGCCCAATTGAGATGGTTTGGGATGAATCGGATGGCAGACTGAAGGAAAAGCAGCCAACAAGTGGTCAGCATACAGTGGGGAAAAAAAGTATTTAGTCAGCCACCAATTGTGCAAGTTCTCCCACTTAAAAAGATGAGAGAGGCCTGTAATTTTCATCATAGGTACACGTCAACTATGACAGACAAATTGAGGAAAAAAAATCCAGAAAATCCCATTGTAGGATTTTTAATGAATTTATTTGCAAATTATGGTGGAAAATAAGTATTTGGTCACCTACAAACAAGCAAGATTTCTGGCTCTCACAGACCTGTAACTTCTTCTTTAAGAGGCTCCTCTGTCCTCCACTCGTTACCTGTATTAATAGCACCTGTTTGAACTTGTTATCAGTATAAAAGACACCTGTCCACAAACTCAAACAGTCACACTCCAAACTCCACAATGGCCAAGACCAAAGAGCTGTCAAAGGACACCAGAAACAAAATTGTAGACTTGCACTAGGCTGGGAAGACTGAATCTGCAATAGGTAAGCAGCTTGGTTTGAAGAAATCAACTGTGGGAGCAATTATTAGGAAATGGAAGACATACAAGACCACTGATAATCTCCCTCAATCTGGGGCTCCACGCAAGATCTCAACCCGTGGGGTCAAAATGATCACAAGAACGGTGAGCAAAAATCCCAGAACCACACGGGGGGGCCTAGTGAATGACCTGCAGAGAGCTGGGACCAAAGTAACAAAGCCTACCATCAGTAACACACTACGCCGCCAGGGACTCAAATCCTGAAGTGCGAGACGTGTCCCCCTGCTTAAGCCAGTACATGTCCAGGCCCGTCTGAAGTGCATTTGGATGATCCAGAAGAGGATTTGGGAGAATGTCATATGGTCAGATGAAACCAAAATATAACTTTTTGGTAAAAACTCAACTCGTCATGTTTGGAGGACAAAGAATGCTGAGTTGCATCCAAAGAACACCATACCTACTGTGAAGCATTGGGGTGGAAACATCATGCTTTTGGGCTGTTTTTCTGCAAAGGGACCAGGACGACTGATCCGTGTAAGGAAAGAATGAATGGGGCCATGTATCGTGAGATTTTGAGTGAAAACCTCCTTCCATCAGCAAGGGCATTGAAGATGAAACGTGGCTGGGTCTTTCAGCATGACAATGATCCCAAACACACCGCCCGGGCAACGAAGGAGTGGCTTCATAAGAAGCATTTCAAGGTCCTGGAGTGGCCTAGCCAGTCTCCAGATCTCAACCCCATAGAAAATCTTTGGAGGGAGTTGAAAGTCTGTGTTGCCCAGCGACAGCCCCAAAACATCACTGCTCTAGAGGAGATCTGCATGGAGGAATGGGCCAAAATACAAGCAACAGTGTGTGAAAACCTTGTGAAGACTTACAGAAAACGTTTGACCTGTGTCATTGCCAACAAAGGGTATATAACAAAGTATTGAGAAACTTTTGTTATCGACCAAATACTTATTTTCCACCATCATTTGCCAATAAATTCATTAAAAATCCTACAATGTGATTTTCTGGATTTTTTTTTCTCATTTTGTCTGTCATAGTTGACGTGTACCTATGATGAAAATTACAGGCCTCTCTCATCTTTTTAAGTGGGAGAACTTGCACAATTGGTGGCTGACTAAATACTTTTTTTCCCCACTGTATGTGGGAACTCCTTCAAGACTGTTTGAAAAGCATTCCAGGTGAAGCTGAGAGAATGCCAAGAGTGTGCAAAGCTGTCATCAATCTCAAATATAAAATATATTTTGATTTGTTTAACACATTTTTTGGGCTACTAAATGATTCCGTATGTTATTTCATAGTTTTGATGTCTTCACTATTATTCTACAATGTAGAAAATAGTAAAAATAAAGAAAAACCCTTGAATGAGTAGGTGTGTCCAAACTTTTGACTGGTACTGTATATATATATTTTTTAAGGAACTCAGTCCGGCTTTAAACTTATTCTTGAAAGTTGTAATAGTAGAATGCACAAGGTGTCCAATTTCGAAATTGGGCAGTGCATCATCAGAGATGTCCAGATCAACTAGCTGTTTTTTTATTCTGGTTATTTAGCCCATAGATATTGTTGTAATATTTTAGTCACTCAGTTATCACATGAATACACATTAGACATGGCAAAATTTATAGAATTGCAAGAAAATTTGCTTTAAAACGGCAACATTTTCTTTGCACCCCATGACAAAATGTGTACAATTGCAGGGGGTGGGGTCGTGAAAAAGTTTGGGAACCACTAATTTAGCAGACGCTCTTATTCATTCAGCTGCCAAGAAGACAAATGCAGTAATTATTTGTAACCCAAATGTATTTTAGACTGCTTCAAAGAAGTTTGAAAGTTTGAAAGAAGTAAGATTATTGAACACTCAAACTGCATGTTAAATGATAGCTTCATGTTGGGATGACTGGACTGTCTTATTGACTGTGTTTTTTTTGGGGTTTTTTTTACCTTCCATCAGCCTTTGGCGCTATCCTGCAGGGCAGTCTGTTTGGCATGGCAGGGCTTCTGCCCGCCAAATACACCACGCCCATTATGAGTGGGCAAGGTCTGGCGGGCACTTTCGCTGCCTTCTCCATGATCTGTGCTATCGCAAGTACGTCTGGCAAGTCGGTTAGGACATTTTTCCAACAATTGTTTACAGACAGATTATTTCACTTATAATTCACTGTATCACAATTCCAGTGGGTCAATAGTTTACATACACTAAGTTGACTGTGCCTTTAAACAGCTTGGAAAATTCCAGAAAATGATGTCATGGCTTTAGAAGCTTCTGATAGGCTTATTGACATCATTTGAGTCAATTGGAGGTGAACCTGTGGATGTATTTCAAGGCCTACCTTCAAACTCAGTGTCTCTTTGCTTGACATAATGGGAAAAACAAAAGAAATCAGCCAAGACCGCAGAAAAAAACCATAAGTCTGGTTCATCCTTGGGAGCAATTTCCAAACGCCTGAAGGTACCACGATCATCTGTACAAACAATAGTACGCAAGTATAAACACCATGGGACCACGCAGCCGTCATACCGCTCAGGAAGGAGACGCGTTCTGTCTCCTAGAGATGAACGTAATTTGGTGCGAAAAGTGCAAATCAATCCCAGAACAACAGCAAAGGACCTTGTGAAGATGCTGGAGGAAACATGTACAAAAGTATCTATATCCACAGTAAAACGAGTCCTATATCGGCATAACCTGAAAGGCCGCTCAGCAAGAAAGAAGCCACTGCTCCAAAACCGCCATAAAAAAGCCAGACTACGGTTTGCAACTGCACATGGGGACAAAAATTGTACTTTTTGGAGAAATGTCCTCTGATCTGATTAAACCAAAATAGAACTCTTTGGCCATAATGACCATTGTTATGTTTGGAGGAAAAAGGCGGTTGCTTGCAAGCCGAAGAACACCATCCCAACCGTGAAGCACAGGGGTGGCAGCATCATGCTGTGGGGGTGCTTTGCTGCAGGAGGGACTGGTGCACTTCACAAAATAGATGGCATCATGAGGAAGGAAAATTATGTGGATATATTGAAGCAACATCTCAAGACATCAGTCAGGAAGTTAAAGCTTGGTCGCAAATGGGTCTTTCAAATGGACAATGACCCCAAGCATACTTCCAAAGTTGTGGCAAAATGGCTTAAGGATGACAAAGTCAAGGTATTGGAGTGGCCATCACAAAGCCCTGACCTCAATCCTATAGAAAATTAGTGGGCAGAACTGAAAAAGCGTGTGCGAGCAAGGAGGCCTACAAACTTGACTCAGTTACACCAGCTCTGTCAGGAGGAATGGGCCAAAATTCACCCAACTTATTGTGGGAAGCTTGTGGAAAGCTACCCGAAACGTTTGACCCTAGTTAAATAATGTAAAGGCAATGCTACCAAATACTAATTGAGTGTATGTGAACTTCTGACCCACTGGGAATGTGATGAAAGAAATAAAAGCTGAAATAAATCATTCTCTCTACTATTATTCTGACATTTCACAGTCTTAAAATAAAGTGGATATCCTAACTGACCTAAGACAGGGAATTTTTACTAGGATTAAATGTCAGGAATTGAGAAAAACTGAGTTTAAATGTATTTGGCTAAGGTGTATGTAAACTTCCGACTTCAACTGTGTATATATATATATATATATATATAAGAAATACATGTTTTTACATTTTTACTACTAATGCTTTAGAATAAAGTAAAATAATAAAGTT
Source organism: Coregonus suidteri (assembly GCA_036851935.1). Lineage (NCBI taxonomy): Eukaryota > Metazoa > Chordata > Actinopteri > Salmoniformes > Salmonidae > Coregonus > Coregonus suidteri. Next base: position 103,959,726 of record CM072218.1, on the reverse strand, counting down.
CACCTCCACAAAACACAGTTGAGGCAAGAGAGTGATAAAAAATATGATTAAAAAAAGTATTAATATTTCTAAGAAATGAATTTATAGACTCCTTTGGTATATGTACATGTTGCTATAACAGAAAATGGTATTACTTTTGATATGGCTGTACAAGTGAAGTTTCTCTCTCTTTCTCCCCCCCCCTTCCCACCCCCCAGGTGGCTCAGCACTAAGTGATGCTGCTTTTGGATACTTCATCACAGCCTGTGTAGTGATCATATTGGCCATAATGTCCTATGTGGTCCTCCCTAAACTGGTAATAAACTCTAGATTTTAAATGTTATTATAACATATATTTGACTGAAAAGGGGGTTAGGAGATGCTACTTGATGATAATACATAATGCAACTAATACTTCATAATCAACCAATATTTCACAAGTGTGGTCCTCTGTAGCTCAATTGGTAGAGCATGGCGCTTGTAACGCCAGGGTGGAGGGTTCAATCCCCGGGGACCACCCATACGTAAAAATGTATGCGCACATGACTGTAAGTCGTTTTGGATAAAAGCGTCTGCTAAATGGCATATTATTATAATCAACTAATACTTCCTCCCCTTTTCATTCATCACTTATTCATTTACCAGTGTATAAATGTCTGTCGTTCAAGCAAAAACAAATATGTGTAATACTTCCATTCCAGCCATTCCTGTTCATCTCTTCTGTTTCGTTAACATCCCTAGAGAGTGTGAGATAATTGACGGTACTTTCGTGTTGTTCTGAACCTTACTATTAGGAGTTCTACCAATATTACAACAAGAGCCGAAGTGGGAACAGGCTTAGTAACGAGATGAACAGGCTGGAAGGTAAAATGAAAGCCATTTATGATTGTCAGATTTGTGAAAATATTCAATGTAGAAATAAGAGAAAGATAATTGTCATTTTTTTATGTATGGAAAAGTAAATCCAAGCTATGCATAAACTTGGCCACCTGTTGAATATATTTTAATTCAAACATTTGTATTAGGCTACCTATTTTAACGATCATGGAAGATAGCAATACCTCGTTCCTTACCCCTTCAGAAAATGCTGCAGTTCTCAACCAAGGAGAAGGAGAACAAACCGTGTCCATGTTGACCATCTTCAAGAAGGTATGCCAGAATTATTTTTTAGATTGAGGCCGGGATTCAATCCATGGCGCGCTATAGTTCAGGACACTAGACAGCCCACAACTAGGCTTTTAAAGACCTTTTCTCAGATGTTCGTGGAGATCGCATTCATTGTAAACTCTGGCACATGTTGGCTCAACCGTAAATTAAAACATTTGTTATAGCACGGATTAAATCCCGACCTAAAACAATTCAGGAGATTAATTGAAATTCTATTCATGAACTGAAAATCGTTACTGCGCATTAAAAGCAAATACAAAACACTACATTACATCATTTTGGAGACACCTTTGCAGACACTTATCTCTAATCGATAAACAATTACAAGTTAGTTTAGCTGTCTCCAGCATGTCGAATGACCAGTCACATTTACAGCATATTAAGAGTTTGTGGAGAAAGATACAAATATTTCATGAATTTCAATTCACTTTATGAATTGGAAAAACAATGAAAACCAATTCCCTTTTAAATACTGTAGGTATTTAAAATGGATTGTAAACACACCATAGCAATAAATACTTTTTAAATACTCGTTTTTCCATGACTTAGAAAGTAGATCTCTAAACTAAAGAGTCACACTTTTGATATTATTCACTGTACCTACCCGCATACTTCTCTTTCTCCTGGGTTGAAGGAATCTCTCGTGGACAAATGGACGTAACTGTATACATACTGTATTGTAATGAAACAGGCAGGGAGCAGGTCTTGAACCATCAACCTTCTAGCCCGAAGTCCAGCGCGCCAACGACTGTGCCCCAAAAGCATGCTCTGTTGGCAGAGTCGATATCCGCACTTATAAACCCAGAGTCGTTACAGTATGTTATCGTTGAGTCTGTCAACAGACCAGGAGAAGCGACAATTTAAGGCGTCTGTATGCTTCCCAGCCGAAACAGTTTGGAAGAGTTCGTGCAGATATTATGAATATTTTTTTTCATTGAGAAATACAAGGAATTTTGTTCCGGTGGCCGGATTTTTCATTACTGATCATTTGGACAAATCACGATTTGGCAGGTGCTCGCATCTTTCTAATTTCGGAAGTGGAGGGGACATCTGGCTCAAAAACTTGACTGAAACTGGCTAAGAGTTTCCATTTAGGGGGCTGGAGACGAAGCTAGTCTTGTTAGTATTTTTTTCTCTCAAGACATTCAGTTACATAACATTGTGAAATATTCACCATTTATTGTGAATGGGGCACTAACATGGCTGCTATAGAATGTTGTAGTGTCACGTTAATGTATCATAATGCGGAAACCTCAATGTCCCAACCATAGAAATAGAACGTTAATTATATTTATATGGTCCCCAACTCTCTAAATAGGTTATCTAAAGTGCTTTCTTCTTGACCTTTTTGACCCTTTAACTGTAGATCTGGGTCCTGGCTCTCTCTGCATGTTTTGCCTTCACCGTCACCATCGGCGTCTACCCTGCAGTCACTGTGGATGTCAAGTCTACCATCGCTGGTGGAGGCGCCTGGGGTGTGTGTGTGTGTGTGTGTGTGTATGAATATCTATGATAATAGCATGGGTTTATGTGTCCATTTTAGAGTATACTTACATACTCTGGTCGATTTACAAGCCTTTACAAAATGACCATATTCACTGATAATGTGTGTCATTGTACGTTACCCTCTCCTCTCAGAGATGTACTTCATCCCCGTGTGTTGTTTCCTGCTCTTTAACCTGAGCGACTGGGCTGGGAGAAGCCTTACTGCTGTGTGTGTGTGGGTAAGTCAGCAACAAAACCCTTGTTACAGATTGGACGGAATTGGCCCATTTGAATGAATATGCCTGAAACTAACTGATACTTATTTGAATTTTGGATATTGTGAACTAAGGATTCCAGCTCACAGGAACAGAACAGTAGAGGTTACCCATAAGCCTTTACTGGCATGGTACATTTACCAGTAGAGGTTACCCATAAGCCTTTACTGGCATGGTACATTTACCAGTAGAGGTTACCCATAAGCCTTTACTGGCATGGTACATTTACCATTGTTTTTTAGGAGACAAAAAAATCTAAATCAACTTTGAACTACCTTGAACTTAAGATAAATACCTTTAGCATCTTATCTACTTACTTATCTTGAGGTGACGTTGGGAATGTGATGCATGTATCAATCCAATTTCTATGAATTTTACAACCAACTTAATTAAAACAAACATGGCAGTAACGTTTTATTAAACATACAATGTTTTTATTGAATGTGAATTTAAGTTGTAACTTCATCTTCTATCGAATAAAGCACTTATCACTTAGCCTTGGCACTAACACTTAGCCTTGGCACTAACACTTAGCCTTAGCAATATCACTTAGCCTTAGCACTACCCTTAGCCTTAGCACTATCACTTAGCCCTAGCAATATCACTTAGCCTTAGCACTATCCCTTAGCCTTAGCACTATCACTTAGCCTTAGCACTACCCTTAGCCTTAGCACTATCACTTAGCCTTAGCAATATCACTTAGCCTTAGCACTATCCCTTAGCCTTAGCACTATCCCTTAGCCTTAGCACTACCCTTAGCCTTAGCACTATCACTTAGCCTTAGCACTATCACTTAGCCTTAGCACTATCACTTAGCCTTAGCACTATCACTTAGGCTTAGCACTATCCCTTAGCCTTAGCACTATCCCTTAGTCTTAGCACTACCCTTAGCCTTAGCACTATCCCTTAGCCTTAGCACTATCCCTTAGTGGTCCTCTGTAGCTCAGCTTGGTAGAGCACGGCGCTTGTAACGCCAAGGTAGTGGGTTCGATCCCCGGGACCACCCATACACAAAAATGTATGCACGCATGACTGTAAGTCGCTTTGGATAAAAGCGTCTGCTAAATGGCATATTATTATTATTACTTAGTCTTAGCACTACCCTTAGCCTTAGCACTACCCTTAGCCTTAGCACTATCCCTTAGCCTTAGCACTATCCCTTAGCCTTAGCACTATCCCTTAGCCTTGCCCTTAGCACTATCACTTAGCCTTGGCACTATCACTGTACTAGTGCATTTCATCGAATGTGCATGGGCTATGTGTGGTTACTACAGTAGTGTTGACATCTCTTTCTCTGCCATCCACTTTCAGCCTGGGAAGGACAGCAAACTGGTGCCCATTTTTATGGTGGCCCGTGTGATCTTCGTGCCTCTCTTCATGCTGTGCAACGTTCAGCCCCGCTACAAGCTGCCTGTGGTGTTTCAACACGACGCCTGGTTCATCGTGTTTATGATCCTCTTCGCCTTCTCCAGTGGATACCTGGCCAGCCTCTGCATGTGCTTCGGGCCCAAGTAAGACCTCTTGCCTTCTTCGCCTGGGCGCAAACCCAGATAGATTTGAAACTTTCAAGGGTGACATTTTCCTCTCACAATGAACTAACCGTTTTGCAACGCTAACTAACATTTAACATAGATGGTTTGAGTAAAATTATAATATGCAGAGTGATTTAGGCCTACACTAACCTTACACACGGTACAAGTAATTGCGTAAGGTGTCATTTATTGCACTCGCTCTCGCTCTCGTTCTCTCATTCTCTCTCTCTCGTTCTCTCTCTCTCGTTCTCTCTCTCTCTCTCTCTCTCTCTCTCTCTCTCTCTCTCTCTCTCTCTCTCCCTTTCTCTCGCTCTCTCTCTCTCCCCAGATTAGTTGCTCCTCATGAGGCGGAGACGGCTGGTGCCATCATGGCCTTCTTCCTGTCCCTGGGTTTGGCTCTGGGAGCATCCTTCTCATTTCTCTTCAGAGCCATAGTCTAAAATGGCCCCCCTGTGGGGAACATGCATAACCCAAACATGACCCATAACCCTTTGCATTGCAACAGATTCTCAACTGTTTGTGTTTATTTATTTTTTAAACAAGTGATACTTCAAATCTGGTCTTCCAAAGAACACAAGGTGACAAGCAGCTTAAGGCCAGGATTCAATCCGATCACACTTTGTCGGCTAGGCTACTGTATGTGCCATTTAAAGGTAATTTCCGATTGAGTGGACATATGCAGCGTTTACCGTTGAAGTGGTCTCCCATGAATGCCTTTAAAAGGTGCATAGCCGACAAAGCGCGATCAGATTAAATCCTGGCCTCAGTGTGAGGATTATTTTGTTGGACATCTACCAAACTAAAATGGAACAAAGCAGAAGGTTGGTGAAACATCTCCACGTCTCCCATCACATTCTAATCCTTTGGATTCTGTAGCAATCCTTATGAATCCTCGTGACGCTGAATCCTTACTAGGCTACAGTGGAGGACGGCTCATAGTAATGTCTGGAATGGAGTCAGTGGAATGGTATCAACCACGTGGAAACCATGGAAACCACGTGTTTGATGTGGTTGATGCCATTCTATTGACGCCATTCCAGCCATTACTATTAGGAGCCGTCCTCCCCTCAGCAGCCTCCACTGTAGCCTAGTAAGGATTCAGCGTCACGAGGATTCATAAGGATTGCTACAGAATCCAAAGGATTAGAATGTGATGGGAGACGTGGAGATGTTTCACCAACCTTCTGCTTTGTTCCATTTTAGTTTGGTAGATGTCCAACAAAATAATCCTCACACTAAGGCCAGGGATTTAATCTGATCGCGCTTTGTCGGCTATGCACCTTTTAAAGGCATTCATGGGATAGACTATAAGCTCAATACGAAGCAAATCAAACAACATGTACAGCTATATTAGCCGAACTGCCATTGATTGAGGAATATATTGTACCAATATATATAGAAGCAATATTTACTGCCTTATTTCTATTGTATAGACACAATATTTACTGCATGTGTGTTTTTTTTAATGTTTTTTTATTTAACCTTTATTTAACCAGGTAAGCCAGTTGAGAACAAGTTCTCATTTACAACTACGACCTGGCCAAGATAAATCAAAGCAGTGCGATAAAAACAACAACAACACAAAGTTACATATGGGGTAAAACAAAAAACATAAAGTCGAAAATACAATAGAAAATCTATATACAGTGTGTGCAAATGTAGCAAGTTATGGAGGTAAGGCAATAAATAGGCTATAGTGCAAAATAGTTACAATTTCGTATTAACACTGGAATGCTAGATGTGCAAGATCTGCATGTGTGCTACAATGACTGTCGTTGCAAACTGCCATGTCTCTACTCATTTTGAAATGTTAGGCTACACCCTTGAGTTCCTTGCACTAACACTTTGTATTTTCTTACTAGCACTGACTTTGCTGATGTTTTTACATTGTAGAATAATAGTGAAGACATCAAAACTATGAAAATAACACAAATGGAATCATGTAGTAACCAAAAAAGTGTTAAACAAATCAATATATATATTATATTTGAGATTCTTCAAAATAGCCACCCTTTGCTTTGATGACAGCTTTGCACACTCTTGGCATTCTCTCAACCCGCTTCATGAGGTAGTCACCTGGAATGCATTTCAATTAACTGGTGTGCCTTGTTAAAAGTTAATTTGTGGAATTTCTTTCCTTCTTAATGCGTTTGAGCCAATCAGTTGTGTTGTGACAAGGTAGGGGGGTATACAGAAGATAGCCCTATTTGGTAAAAGACCAAGTCCATATTATGGCAAGAACAGCTCAAATAAGCAAAGAGAAACGACAGTCCATCATCATTACTTCAAGACATGAAGGTCAGTCAGTACGGAACATTTCAAGAACTTTGAACGTTTCTTCAAGTGCAGTCGCAAAAACCATCAAGCGCTATGATGAAACTGGCTCTCATGAGGACCGCCACAGGAATGGAAGACCCAGAGTTACCTCTGCTGCAGAGGATAAGTTCATTAGAGTTACCAGCCTCAGAAATTGCAGCCCAAATAAATGCTTCATAGAGTTCAAGTCACAGACACATCTCAACATCAACTGTTCAGAGAGGACTGTGTGAATCAGGCCTTCATGGTCAAATTACTGCAAAGAAACCACTACTAAAGGACACCAATAATAAGAAGAGACCTGCTTGGGCCAAGAAACACGAGCAATGGACATTAGACCGTTGGAAATGTGTCCCTTGGTCTGGAGTCCAAATTGTAGATTTTTGGTTCCAACCACTGTGGCTTTGTGAGACGGATGATATCCGCATGTGTAGTTCCATCCGTAAAGCATGGAGGAGGAGGTGTTCTGGTGTGGGGGTGTTTTCTGGTGACACTGTCTGTGATTTATTTAGAATTCAAGGCACACTTAACCAGCATGGCTACCACAGCATTCTGCAGCGATACGACATCCCATCTGGTTTGGACTTAGTGGGACTATCATTTGTTTTTCAACAAGACAATGACCCAACACACCTCCAGTCTGTGTAAGGGCTATTTGACCAAGAAGGAGAGTGATGGAGTGCTGCATCAGATGACCTGGCCTCCACAATCCCCCGACCTCAGCCCAATTGAGATGGTTTGGGGATGAGTCGGATGGCAGACTGAAGGAAAAGCAGCCAACAAGTGGTCAGCATATGTGGGAACTCCTTCAAGACTGTTGGAAAAGCATTCCAGGTGAAGCTGGTTGAGAGAATGCCAAGAGTGTGCAAAGCTGTCATCAAGGCAAAGGGTGGCTATTTGAAGAATATTAAATATTTTATTTATTTATTAGTACATGATTCCATATGTGTTATTTAATAGTTTTGATGTCTTCACTATTATTCTACAATGTAGAAAATAGTAAAAATAAAGAAAAACCCTTGAATGAGTAGGTGTGTCCAAACTTTTGACTGGTACTGTATCTATGCACTGAATGTAAAGGCATCCGCATACATAGGTTTGGTTTGCTCCTCTCAGGACTCGGGTAGGCATAGCGACCGTCTGTGCTCTCATACTCCCTAAAGACCTTCGCTTGAAAAACAAGAAAAAAAGCGGCAATATTACTGTTTGTCCCTCTTGAGCCACCGTAGCAACAATATAGCCAGAAACACTTCCTCAAAATAGTCCGAATTAATCTAAGATAACGCAAGAAATGTCATTAATTATGACATTTTTGGTCTTAGTCACGCAATTTTAAGATGTTTGGTGCAGTATTTCTCAAATGATTTTTTTTTAATGAAAACTATTCGTCTCTCATTGAATGACTTCATGTTCCCACTCCTACTAGGTGTAGTACTGTTGACCAAACACTGATGAAGGGGTGTAGACTTCGGCTACCGAACTTCGACTTGCCTCAATAAATGTTTTTGTGTGCACGAGCAGCCGAACATTGCGGAAGACCAAACTGAACAAAAACGTCACAAAATGTTCATAATATATGCCCAAACTGTTTTGACTGGAAAGCATACGGTAAGCTTAAGTCGCTCTGGATAAGAGCATCTGCTAAATGACAAATGTTGCTTATAGTAGTGTAATGGTATGTGGTCTCAATGTAGTGTCCCAAATACAGTACTTTCAATTTTAATTATGATGGGATAAGCACTAAGCAGATTCAAAAAGCCTACTTTAAAGTAGCAGTCAATGAGGGGGAAAAAAGTATATACCTAGTGGGGTGTTAACAAAACGATAACTAGCCTGCTAAAAAATAAAACTGCTAAAGATTCTAAACTAAAGATTCCAAACTCAAAACAAAAGGCGTCATGGCAACAAAACCAGCAGCTTCGCGGCTCTCCAAGCTGGCACTCTGACTGACGATCGCCTTAATTGGACACAGCTGAGAAATGATCAAGGCTTAGCTCAGCACCTAATCCCGGTTACCGCCACCTGGGGATAAAGTGTGGAAGTGTCTCATGGAGAGTGTGTTTGTCTGTATCCTAACACTAACCTTCCGCCCCATATCATAACAAGTATCGCTGAAATATTATATCCAAATGTACATGGTACTGTGTATAGCAAATAAGAGTTTTAATAAGATTTTTGTATAGCTTAACAACTCACAAAATGCCCCCTCACCATCCCACCAATTCAACCATGTTGCCATATCACCCTAACCCTTGCATTTATTGCACTTAAAGGTGCCGCATGGTCAATCTGATGTCTGCATTGGCCATACAGCATTTACTGCGATGCGGCCTCTGCAGAAGTCAGAGCAAACATACTTTTTGCACTTTGCGGAGCAGCGCAGAGCTGTTGTGAAGGAAGTTTTGGTATTTGGTATTTATTAGGATCGCCATTAGCCGCTGCAAAAGCATCCGCTACTCTTCCTGGGGTCCACATTAAACAATACACAGTACAGAACATTATTCGTTTTCAAGGGAGTGAGTTTGTTTATATAGGACCTCCCGTCCTCACCTACCATCAGCCAATCATGTGAATGCGGCACTACACAGAGCCCTCTGCATTGTTACAAAATTTGAGGCACACCGCAATGCGGTACTAAGCCCAATTTGGCCTCTGCATTCCTCCGGAGGCTTCGCAATTGCGTCACACCCTCCATCCTGGACTTCCTGATGGGCCGCCCCCAGGTGGTAAGGGTAGGTAACAACACATCTGCCATGCTGATCCTCAACACGAGGGCCCCTCAGGGATGCGTGCTCAGTCCCCTCCTGTACTCCCTGTTCACCCATGACTGCAGGCATGACTCCAACACCATCATTAAGTTTGCCAACGACACAACAGTGGTAGGCCTGATCACCGACAATGATGAGACAGACTATAGGGAGGAGGTCAGAGACCTGGCCGTGTGGTGCCAGGATAACAACCTCTCCCTCAACGTGATCAAGACAAAGGAGATGATTGTGGACTACCGGGAAAAAAAAGGGGACTGAGCACGCCCCCATTCTCATCGACGGGGCTGTAGTGGAACAGGTTGAGAGCTTCAAGTTCCTTGGTGTCCACATCACCAACAAACTATCATGGTCCAAACACACCAAGACAGTCGAGAAGAGGGCACGACAAAGCCTATTCACCCTCAGGAGACTGAAAAGATTTGGAATGGGTCCTCAGATCCTCAAAAAGTTATACAGCTCCACCATCGAGAGCATCCTGACTGGTTGCATCACCGCCTGGTATGGCAACTGCTCGGTCTCCGACCGCAAGGCACTACAGAGAGTAGTGCGTACGGCCCAGTACATCACTGGGGCCAAAATTCCTGCCATCCAGGACCTCTATACCAGGCGGTGTCAGAGGAAGGCCCTAAAAATTGTCAAAGACTCCAGGCACCCTAGTCATAGACTGTTCTCTCTGCTACCGCACGGCAAGCGGTACTGGAGCGCCAAGTCTAGGTAAAAAAGGCTTCTTAACAGCTTCTACCCCCAAGCCATACGACTCCTGAACAGCTAATCATGGCTACCAGGACTATTTGCATTGCCCACCCCCCCCACCCCCTCTTTTACGCTGCTGCTACTCTGTTTATTATCTATGCATAGTCACTTTAACTCTACCCACATGTACATATTACCTCAATTACCTCGACTAAACGGTACCCCCTGTATATAGCCTCCCTACTGTTATTTTATTTTACTGCTGCTATTTAATTATTTGCTTCTTTTTTTTTTGTATCTATTTTTTACTTAACACTATTTTTTCTTAAAACTGCATTGTTGGTTAAGGGCTTGTCAGTAAGCATTTCACTGTAAGGTCTACACCTGTTGTATTCGGCGCATGTGGCAAATAAAATTTGATTTGATATGGTGCCGCCGACCACATTTTCAGATCAACATTGGCTTTAACACTTGCACTAGTCTTTTCTTACTAATACTGACAGTTGCTTTATTGAAGAACACTTTTACTTTAATGCACTGCACATGTACACAGCCCATCTGTAATTAGCCCACCCAACTACCTCATCCCCATATTGTTATTTACATTATTTATTTTGCTCATTTGCACCCCAGTATCTCTATTTGCACATCATCTTCTGCACATCTATCACTCCAGTGTTAATACTAAATTATAATTGTAATTATTTTGCACTATGGCCTATTTATTGTCTTACCTCCATAACTTACTACATTTGCACACACTGTATATAGATTTTCTATTGTGTTATTGACTGTACGTTTTGTTTATTCCATATGTAACTCTGTGTTGTTTTTTCCGCACTGCTTTGCTTTATCTTGGCCAGGTCGCAGTTGTAAATGAGAACTTGTTCTCAACTGGCTTACCTGGTTAAATAAAAATAAATAAAATATGACATGTGGTTGTCTTACCTTGCTACGTTAAGATGAATGCACTAACTAAGTTGCTCTGGATAAGAACGTCTGCTAAACGACTAAAAGGGAAAGTAATGCTGCATTACTTTAATGTCTCACTGACTGCACTTTGAATAGAGTAGGTGAAAACATCATGTAAGAAAACACGTGCCAAAACCTCACTATGCACTCTATGAATAAAAATGAAACAATGTATTTTTACAAGTTTGTAATTTGCGAAGTAATTTAATCAACCCTTAAAGCAGATGGCACTGAAATAGTATTACAGTATATTGGATGGTATGAATTCTCTAGGTGTGTGTGTACATGTTGTGTATGCCAAAAACGTTCTCAATGATGCGTTGTAATTTCCCGACGGTTCTGTGTTCAGGCAGTGCCTCCCTGTTTCAGTCGATTTTCCTCCGTTTGGTGCCTAATGAACATGACGATGATGATGTGAGTCTTCACTCAGGATGTGAAAAACCCTGTCTTCTATATATAGGTTGTTGGCAAGAGAGCAGAAACAGCCTGGCTATCAAATGCGATCCACTTCCCATTGTGTCGCAGAAACTGGGCAACTAGAAAGAGCTCTAGTGGACATCAAGCATATGATGACCGTTCATTCCTGCACTGTGTCCTGGGGTTTTGATGCCACCTGGGATCCGCAACAGGGTCCATTGGAAGGCTCCGGATCCTTCTTCAAGACCGTGGGCCTCACCACGTCAATGTCCCGCTCCAGATGATCCAGCAAGCCCGTGACAATACCGGGAGCAGCGTGGAAGTCAATCAGAAAGTATCCACCGCGCGAGTGTCGCTCGTTGTGTTTCGATATCTTGTACGGTAGAAGTTTCTCACCAAGGTTCTCCAAGCCTCTCACCACAGCGCCCCGCTCCATCAAGGTCTCCACTGTGCGCCGTAGAAGTGCCGCGGTCTCCGGCCTCTGCATGGCCTTCACAATGAGGGCAAGCTCATATCGAGGCATGATTTACAGTTTGTGAAAGGCAAGTAAAGACAATAATACAGTTCAAACGTCCAGACTCACACAAATGTCCTTCATTTACAGTGTTCTCTGAACGTCAAGTGCCATGTCGTGAAACGATTTTAGATGACGTAAAATATATGCCCCAGGGTATACCAAAGATGGAGGGTGGAGGGGTGTAGTTATGGCGCTTAAAACGTTTTACATAAGAATATCTCGATACAATACAGAATAAACCCATGTAGGAAAATGTTTAGAGCTATGTCCAATAATATTACTCGTTTTGAGTACTAAATGATTATCGGCCTCAAACTAAAGATTTATGAGTTTCACAGATGTGCTTTGCCATGTTTTTTTTTATTTCGGTGACGTATTTATCATGCGACAGCGTTTCAGTGCGCATGCGTCTTCGGCGGTTCCCTTCCACACGAGCGTGGTGAAAATGGCGGAGCAAAGTTCCGTGCCGAGTGATCTTTACAAACATGTATATTCATTTCTACTGGAGAACAAGTTTACCAAGGCTGCTCAGCACTTCATCAAACAAGCTAAAGTGGTAAGCGCCGTATTCCGTATCCTATCTACGTCTCCGTTTAGTCATTGTTGACAACGTTATTTACCGCTCGGCTAGCTAGGTGAGCTAACGAGCTAGCCAGCTAAGCAGGATGGTGCACGCCGTGCAGAGAACACGTGTGATCCCAACCCATCAAATTATTTTTTTATTAGAATACCCATTTTATGTGTTACATATTCAGCTTTTATGATGTTTGCTTCTTCAACTGCCATCACCGAATAACGTGAATTGGACTAACTAGATAGCTAGCTAACGTTGAAAGATTGAATAAAAAGTCTGGCTAGCCAGCGGGCTATGAAATGCTGTGTGTGTACTATAGCTAAATAGCTAGAGTAACATGTCAGGCCTGGCATTTCTTGTTTATTGGGAAATGTTGATTGCAGTTGGAACATTGATACATCATCGAAAACTTGACTAGTTGAATAATACTCGTCAATATGAGGAACAATGTGAAACATTGTTCAGGACAATTTGTTCCATTGCATGCAACATGATGGCTATAAACCTGCGAAGACAATAAAATGGCTGACGTGAATGATTATTTCTTTACAACAGCCACCCCAGGACGAAAAAGATGATGCTGGTCTTCTTGACATTTTCAACTTCTGGGTGAAGTAAGTACACTCCATCGGTAACTTTACTTGAATGTATTGTCACCAACAACGTTGCTGGCGAGATTGACTTGACTTGGGTATATTTCAATCCAACGTTATCTTCCCAGAGAACCTTTGTCTATAACTGCGGGGCTAAACCATTGAGTGCACATACCAAGAGTTGTAGTTTACTCTAAATGATGTTGAATGCCACTCACTGCTCCGTTTCTGCCATTCCTTACTCAGGTCTCCTGAGGCTAAGAAACGCAAGGGGCTGCCCATCAGTCCTGAAACCAGCGACAGTCCGTCTGCTAAGAAGGCAAAGACTGCAGAGAGCTCCAGTGAGGAGTCAAGCAGTGATGAGGAGGAAGCTGCTGCACCCACAGGTACGTGCTCATCTGTCCTTTTTAATATATGCCATTTTAGCAGACTCTTATCAAAAGAGACTTACAGTAGTGCGTGCGTACACTTTTGTATGTGTAGCCCCTGCGGTAATCGAACCCACTACTTTGGCTTTGCAAGCACCATGCTCTACCAACTGAGCCACACTGCTAAGTCGAGGTATACTGGGATGGCTACACAGCCACCATAGTTGCTGGAACAATGCTGGAAAGGACAATGCAAGAGAGGATACCCGAGCCTGCACATTATGGTCCAGGTTGGCCCTATAGTGGAGTACCTGAGCCAGCACATACATTTTTTGTAAAATATTTTTATTTATTTAACTAGGCAGGTCAGTTTAGAACAAATTCTTATTTACAATGACGGCATGCACCGGCCAAACCCGGACGACGCTGGACCAATTGTGGCACTCCTAATCACGGCCGGTTGTGATACAGCCTGGAATCGAACCAGGGGGTCTGTAGTGACCCCTCAAGCACTGAGATGCAGTGTCTTAGACCGCTGCGCCACTCTGAATCAGGCAATTATCTTCCTATCGATAGGATTTAATTCCTGCTTTTCTTACGTTACCCTCTATTCACGCATCAGTAATATTCACCTACCCCTAAACCAGGGGTTCCCAAACTATTTTGGCCCACTGCCCCATTTTGACATCTGAAAATTCACGCGACCCTAACTGTGTGAGAATTTATGAAATTAATAGCCTACAGGACAATGACCCAACACACCTCCAGGCTGTGTAAGGGCTATTTTACATTTAGTATTGTGTTGTTTAAAAATGAACATTAACTTATTTTCTTTGCATTATTCGAGGTCTGACAACACTGCATCTTTTTTTTGTTATTTTGACCAGTTGTCAGTTTCTGCAAATAAATGATCTAAGTGACTATTTTTTTGGGGAATTTGGGAAAAATGTTGTCCGTAGTTTATAGAATAAAACAAATGTTATTTTTACCCAAACACATACCTATAAATAGTAAAACCAGAGAAACCGATAATTTTGCAGTGGTCTCAATTTTTTCCATATATAATATTTGTTCTTCGGGATTTTTGAAATTCTCCAACGACCCCATTTTCATATCAGGCGACCCCTAGTTTGGGAGCCGCTGCCCCTAAACCAATATCCTACTTTGCCACGGCATCGACGGACAGAGTTTACCCCTTTCATCCTGTTAAAGGTAAACTCTGCGATATGACCATAGATGTAGAATATAAACAGCATAGTGGGTCAGTTTTCGCAGCCCCTAAGAGCGTTGAAGTGTGAAGCTCAACTTCTCCGCTGTTTTGGTACCCCGCCTAACATGTGAAGTGAACCCGTGCACATACACAGATACTGTGTTAGAGCGAAGTCTTGCATCTCGCTCATCTCAATATCTGCGGTGCTGCTCGTGGCAACGTCAATTCGCTGATTCTACCTTTTTAAACGTTTTCTTCATGTGTTTTTGTTAGCAGCCAAGGCCCCACCCTCTGCTAAAGCAGATTCCAGCAGCAGTGATGATTCCAGTGATGAGGAGGAGGCTGCAGCAAAGGTACAGGAGCTATGTTTAATTGTTTAACAACAATTAATCTTTTGTTTTTTTATTATGTTAAAATTCCTAACCATATGATCTATGGTCAGGTCCAGAACAGATTCAAGGAAACGTACAGTATTATACAGAGCCATGAGTGCATGGAACTCCCTTCCATCTTATTATAGCGCAAATGAATAGCAAATCTGTGTTTTTGTTTTTTTTTACGAATAAAGCAACACCTCACGGTACAACGCCCTTCCCCCATGTGACCTACTTGTGTGTATGTACTGACATGCATGTGTAACTGATAGATGCACACACTACATGTTTATGTTTTTAAATCTATGTAAATTGTAACGTCCTTTGTCTGTAATTTATTTTTCATTATGTGTCGGACCCCAGTTAGACTAGCTGTCGCCATTGGCGTCGGCTAATGGGGATCCTAATAAATATCGATGTTGTTGATTTGCTATAATGGCTGACCATAGGCTATTACAGAGCAATGGGGGGGGGCTTAGTGAAAATTACGCGTGTCCTAATGAAGGCATCATGCTGTTGAAACGTTGGTTATGTTATAAAGAATGTGTGGGGTAGGCCTGTTCTTCCAGCATGTTTTAAATCTGCTCCTCTTCCCTGCCAACAGAAACCTACAGCAGCCCCAGTGAAGGCCCCTGTAGTGGCAGCAGGCAGGAAAAAGGACTCCAGCTCTAGCAGTGAGTCATCTGAAGATGAGGCTCCAGCCAAAGTCGCTGCAGCTAGTGAGTACATTTAAGCTTTGGAATGAACAGGAAGCCCCGCACACTGAACATGCTCCCAATTGCCACCTTTTATTGACAATGTTTCCACGTCCACAAGAATCTTCGTCAGGTTCTTTTCTAGTATCCTCCTTTAGCCCACCAACCATATTTCTAGTATGTGAGTATGACCGCAAACGTTTCTACATTTTAACCTTTGTTCAACCATGAAGTCCCTTGAGACAAGGAATCTCTTTTAGACGGACACCTGACCAAGACAATCGCTTTACGACAGCACACGTGATCCCGTATTGTTTTAGAGGCTTTGCTACCGTCATTGTGCGGGTGCTTCTTGGGTGTTACTTGTCTTCTGTAGTGTCTTGCTGACTGTTCTTCTTGCTCTGTAGAACGAAAGCCTGCAGCCGCCACCCCTAAGGCAGCCGCGACCCCCTAAGGCAGGACAGCCTGCAGCCGCGACCCCTAAGGCAGCCACGACCCCTAAGGCAGCCGCGACCCCTAAGGCAGGAAAGATTGCAACCGCCACCCCTAAGGCAGCCGCGACCCCTAAGGCAGGAAAGATTGCAGCCGCCGCAGCAGCTCAGAAGAAGGCTGAGGACAGCTCCAGTGAAGACGAGGCGCCCACTAAGGTACTGAAACTGATCCACAGCACACCACCTCTCACCAGGGGTATATTCAAAAAGCCTCTCGGAGGAGGAGGAGTGCTGATCTAGGATCATTTTAGCCTTTTTAGGTAGTGATGACTAAAGGTCAGTTGACAGAAGGGAACTGAACCTAGATCAGCAGTCCTCCTCCTGGGACGATTTTGTAAATATAGGCCCAGGGCTCACAAACAGGACAGGCGTCCACGTTACCATGGGAGCTGTGTTGTCAGTGACAGTCTCCCTTCCTAGGCGTGGTACAGCATCTCCTTGTTCCGACAAACCAGCCTTGTGTGCCACGGTCATACGATGCAGGAGTGGAAGAAGGGACATTATCTATATATTGTGGAGTAAATGTGTTGGGGGGGCGAGAAATGAAGACTCAGTCAACCGTGAAACTAATTCATTACACATCTTCATAAAACATTAGAAAAACAATACCAAGGTACTTCATATTTAGTTTTTAAATCTTAACATGTCCACAAGGATAATTAAAACCACACATACACGTTTCAGCTGCTATATCTTCAGATTGTGTCTACAATGTAGTTCTTTACCTCCAGGACTGACCCAGTCTCTCCCAACAGGCCCCAGTGAAGACCCCTCCAGCTAAGGCCGCTGAGTCCAGCAGTGCTGACTCTTCATCGGATGAAGAGGAGGCCTCTCCCAGCAAGAAGGCAAAGTCAGGTGTGTGGTTATCTAGTACTACACCAGGTGTCTGTCCATAGGTGCCTCTGGGTAAATTAGCATAGTACCTGCATGAACTCTGGGGAGTGATTCAAAGTCGTTCCCATAACCACCTATATAGATCTGAAGGGATCAGATGGGGGGTTTAAGTAATCTGATGTGCTGATTGGGTTCTTGGCCATAATGCTTCCCACCTATTCAAATCCTCATATCTACAGGTGTGGCTAGGGATCACATTTTAGAATTCGACGTGATTAGTACAGAGGATGATGCCCCTTGTCTGTCTGTGTAGGTGCGTCCCGGGTCGTCCCACCCGCTGCTGCTGCACTTAAGAAGGCCCCTGCAGCTAAGGATAGTAGCTCCTCAGACAGCAGTGATGACAGTAGTGACGAAGAGGAGGAGGAGAAAGTGGCAGGTAACTAACTACAGTTTTATTTTCCCAAGTCATACCCCTACTTAGGGCTGGTTTCAATTGAAGTGTTTTTATAGTCCCAAGGCTAGTGACATCTGTCTGGGGAAACCGGCCCTGAGCGCCGTCTCGGTATCTGATGCCTTGTTATTCTCCTCAGCTAAAGCAGCCCCGGTGAAGACCACCCCAGCCAAGACTGTGACCCCCAAAGCTGCTGCTAAGAAGGCAGAGTCCAGCTCTGAGAGCACAGGTAGGTTCTAGACCTAGTCTCTAAAGGCTATAGATAATAAGGGTTGTAGATCTTGGTTCTAGACTAGAGCAATGGTAAACGCAACACGTTCTAAATCTTCGGCCAGGTGAAAGGGAGGTTGCGGAATTAGGTTGTTGTAAAACATTCTGAATTGTTTCATCCTTCCAGCTAAAAGTGCCAGTATGATATCACTTTACATTTGTATTTTGGGATATATTTTATCAGAATTTGACTGAAGTCATGTCGGGAAAGTGACGAGAGGAGCGCTACGCTAGCAGGACCAACAATGCAGTTTTAAGAAAATATTTACTAAATAAACTAAAGTTATTTAAAAAAAAACGTTGCACAATAAAATAACAATAACGAGGCTATATACAGGGGGTACTGGTACCGAGTCAATGTGCAGGGGTACAGGTTAGTCGAGGTAATTTGTACATGTAGGTAGGGGTAAAGTGACTGCATAGATAATAAACAGCGAGTAGCAGCAGTGTAAAAAAGGAGGGGGGGAGGGGGGGGGGGGGTCACTGAAAATAGTCCGGGTGGCCATTTTATTAATTGTTCAGGAGTCTTATGGCTTGGGGGTAGAAGCTGTTAAGGAGCCTTTTGGACCTAGATGTGGCCCTTCCGGTACCGCTTGCCGTGCTGTAACCGAGAACAGTCTATGACTTGGGTGACTGGAGTCTTTGACAATTTTTTTGGGGTCTTCCTCTGACACTGGCAGCAGTAAATCCAGGTAGAATGGCTAACAACCATTGGCTACCAATGGGGGCAGCAGGTAGCTTAGTGGTTAAGAGCGTTGTGCCAGTAACCGAAAGGTCGCTGGTTCTAATCCCCGTGCTGACTAGGTGAAAAATCTGTTGATGTGCCCTTGAGCAAGGCACTTAACCCTAATTGCTCCTGTAAGTCGCTCTGGATAAGAGCGTCTGCTAAATGGCTCAAATATAAAAAAAATATATATATAATATCCTGCAAGTTACATCAGCCAATAAAGATCAGGCAGTTGAGCAAAAATAAAGACCTTGAAATAAACAATGACATTAATCCGATTTGGTGTTTTTGACCATTTTCATTTCCGCCAAACGTGCAGTATTCTGACATCCCCAAACACCATGCTAGATCCGTGTGAGTGGGCCAGTTCGTTTTGCATGGCCCGGTGCACTTAGCCAGCTATCTATATTAGTTTTTTTTTTAAATCATCTACTAGCAACATAACACAGGAAGTCTTTGGCCACTTTAGTACCTACTTACCAAAGTGAGGCCTGCGTATGACAGTCGGCCCGACGCGATTGGACCATCTTCCCATCTACTTGCATTTCCACCAAACATGCATGCCACCACCAGGGCGTTGCTCCTTGACGTCAAAGCCGCAATCTATTGTACGTTTTGAGTTTTTTATAAATATAATTCAAATTGTGAAAATAGAAGTGTGTGTGTGTAATGTATTTTTAGATGGAATATCGTCAATCTACGTTAGATTTGTGGAAATATACCTGTCCTTTTTAAAATGACGAGCCACTATTGCAACTGTTTGACCGGAGTTGAGGTGTTTGATTTTAAAGGGGAAGTGAACACTCGCATTGCTTCTCTTATTCCTCTCTTAGACTCCAGCTCTGAGGATGAAGCAAAGAAGCCAGCAGCCAAAGTCCCGGTAACACCGAAGGCTGCCCCAGCGAAGGCTGCCCCAGCGAAGGCTGCCCCAGCTAAAGCTGCCCCAGCAGAAGACTCTGACTCCAGCTCTGAGGATGAAGAGGAGGCTAAGAAGCCAGAAGTAATAAGGGTTAAGTCCACAGCAGTCAAAATAACAGTTACCCCTGCCAAGGAAGACTCTTCCTCGGCCTCCAGCTCCGAGGAAGAGGAGGAGGAGAAGGGTTCGAAGACGGTGAAAGTAGCCCCAGCTACAGCAGCGGTAAAGGTGGCAGAGGAAGAGGAGGAGGGTGCCAAAACTGTGACTGTAACGGGGACGAAGGCTACTGTAAAGGTGGCGGAAGACGGCTCCTCTTCCTCCAGCTCCGAGGATGACGACGACGACGAGGGGACAGTGAAAGTAGCATCAGCCAAGGTGACTCCAGCGAAGGCTGCCCCAGCGAAGGCTGCCCCAGCGAAGGCTGCCCCAGCGAAGGCTGCCCCAGCGAAGGCTGCCCCAGCTAAGAAATCAGACTCTTCAAGCTCTGGTAAGACAGAATTAATACAATTGACTGTAAGATGGACTGATTCATTTTAGAATGCGTCCCAGATCTGGGACTCGGGTTAGATCAGAATATACTTGTCTATTATACACTGGTTATTTTACCAAAACGTTACACAATGCAGTAAATTGCGACTCATTCTTGCCGGTTGGACCCTTCTATGTTCCGCTCAGGGCTAGTACTTCTATATGGTCCCCTCGGGGCTAGTACTTCTATATGGTCCCCTCAGGGCTAGTACTTCTATATGGGCTAGTACTTCTATATGGTCCCCTCAGGGCTAGTACTTCTATGTGGTCCCCTCAGGGCTAGTACTTCTATGTGGTCCCCTCAGGGCTAGTACTTCTATATGGTCCCCTCAGGGCTAGTACTTCTATGTGGTCCCCTCAGGGCTAGTACTTCTATATGGTCCCCTCGGGGCTAGTACTTCTATGTGGTCCCCTCAGGGCTAGTACTTCTATGTGGTCCCCTCAGGGCTAGTACTTCTATGTGGTCCCCTCAGGGCTAGTACTTCTATGTGGTCCCCTCAGGGCTAGTACTTCTATGTGGTCCCCTCAGGGCTAGTACTTCTATGTGGTCCCCTCAGGGCTAGTACTTCTATATGGGCTAGTACTTCTATATGGTCCGCTCAGGGCTAGTACTTCTATATGGGCTAGTACTTCTATATGGGCTAGTACTTCTATATGGTCCCCTCAGGGCTAGTACTTCTATATCAGGGGTCCCCTCAGGGCTAGTACTTCTATATGGTCCCCTCAGGGCTAGTACTTCTATGTGGTCCCCTCAGGGCAGGGCTCAGGGCTAGTACTTCAGGGCTGTGGTCCCCTCAGGGCTAGTACTTCTATATGGTCCCCTCAGGGCTAGTACTTCTATATGGGCTAGTACTTCTATATGGTCCCCTCAGGGCTAGTACTTCTATGTGGTCCCCTCAGGGCTAGTACTTCTATATGGTCCCCTCAGGGCTAGTACTTCTACTTCTATGTGGTCCCCTCAGGGCTAGTACTTCTATGTGGTCCCCTCAGGGCTAGTACTTCTATGTGGTCCCCTCAGGGCTAGTACTTCTATGTGGTCCCCTCAGGGCTAGTACTTCTATATGGTCCCCTCAGGGCTAGTACTTCTATATGGTCCCCTCAGGGCTAGTACTTCTATATGGTCCCCTGGGCTAGTACTTCCCCTCAGGGCTAGTACTTCTATATGGTCCCCTCAGGGCTAGTACTTCTATATGGTCCCCTCAGGGCTAGTACTTCTATATGGTCCCCTCAGGGCTAGTACTTCTATATGGTCCCCTCAGGGCTAGTACTTCTATATGGTCCCCTCAGGGCTAGTACTTCTATCATGTACCCCTCAGGGCTAGTACTTCTATATGGTCCCCTCAGGGCTAGTACTTCTATATGGTCCCCTCAGGGCTAGTACTTCTATATGGTCCCCTCAGGGCTAGTACTTCTATATGGGCTCCCCTCAGGGCTAGTACTTCTATGTGGTCCCCTCAGGGCTAGTACTTCTATATGGTCCCCTCAGGGCTAGTACTTCTATATGGGCTAGTACTTCTATGTGGTCCCCTCAGGGCTAGTACTTCTATGTGGTCCCCTCAGGGCTAGTACTTCTATGTGGTCCGCTCATGGGGCTAGTACTTCTTCTATATGGGCTAGTACTTCTATATGGGCTAGTACTTCTATATGGTCCCCTCAGGGCTAGTCCCCTCAGGGCTAGTACTTCTATGTGGTCCCCTCAGGGCTAGTACTTCTATGTGGTCCCCTCTACTTCTGTGGTCCCCTCAGGACTAGTACTTCTATGTGGTCCCCTCAGGGCTAGTACTTCTATATGGGCTAGTACTTCTATGTGGTCCCCTCAGGGCTAGTACTTCTATATGGTCCCCTCAGGGCTAGTACTTCTCTAGATATGCGTCACCAACATGAGAACTATCAGATTATATATTAATGTTGCTGTTGTCACCTTGCACCCGTTGGAGACATTTCAGTCTGACCCTGGAAAAGTAGTCATAACTTGTTTAGAGAAACAATTCTGCTCTTTGTTGGGCGTTACATTTATTTTTGGATGAATAAAAATGTTTTTTCCCTTTTTGTTGTCCTCAGAAAAACACAGTTAAGTGTTACATAGCATTAGGTAGTGGGGGAGTAGAATTTCGGTCTTGGCTGAGACTAAAATCAAACTCCACATTTATTTAACTGTATCTACCATTTTAAATGCTGTAATGTTCCCATCTGTCTGTCCTGTAGACTCTGACAGCAGTTCTGAGGACGAGACACCAGGTAAACCTGCTGCAGCTGCCCCCAAGGCCCCAGCCAAGGCTGCTGCAGAAAACAGCTCGGACTCCGCCTCTTCTTCTGAAGATGACGAACCCCCAGCTAAGAAGGCTACCTCAGCCCCGGTTACTAAACCAGCCACCCCGGTTACTAAACCAGCCACCCCGGTTACTAAACCAGCCTCCAAACCAGCTACCCCGGTTACTAAACCAGCCTCCAAACCAGCTGCAGCGGAGAGCAGCTCGGACTCCGACTCTTCTTCTGAAGATGACGAACCCCCAGCTAAGAAGGCTACCTCAGCCCCGGTTACTAAACCAGCCTCCAAACCAGCTACCCCGGTTACTAAACCAGCCTCCAAACCAGCTACCCCGGTTACTAAACCAGCCTCCAAACCAGCTACCCCGGTTACTAAACCAGCCGAGAGCAGCTCGGACTCCGACTCTAGCTCAGATGAGGATGAGGCCATAGCTAAGAAGTCTACCTCTAAACCAGCCACCCCAGTGGTGACTAAATCAGCCCCAGCCAAGGCAGCAGCCGAGAGCAGCTCCGATTCAGACAGCTCGGACTCCGAGGACCAGGCTTCTGCGGCCAAGAAGACCACCACCACCACCAAACCTGCGGCCAAGATCACCACCAAACCTGCAGCCAAGAGTCCTGCAGTCAAGGCACCGGCTAAAGCTGCGGAGTCGTCGTCATCTGAGGAGAGTAGCTCTGAGGAAGAGGCCAGTAAAAAGGCTGTGAAACCCTCTGCTACCCCCAAGACCACCCCAGCAGCCAGACCTAAAGCTAAGGAGGACAGCAGCTCTTCAGAGGACTCCAGTGATGAAGAGGGTAAGAAGATTCCTACATTCTCTCTCTCTCTCGGTCTCATATATTTATGTATAGGCTTATTGTTCATCTTCTTCGTATTTCGAGGCCGCTTGTGAGTAAGCATTCCATTGTATTTTTATACATGTGACAACTAAATTGAACTTTGAACCTTGCAGCAGCGCCCAAACAAGCAGCAGCGAAGGCTGCAACCCCAGCGAAGGCTGCAACCCCAGCGAAGGCTGCAACCCCAGCGAAGGCTGCAACCCCAGCGAAGGCTGCAACCCCAGCGAAGGCTGCAACCCCAGCCTCGGCTAAAAAGGCAGCCGAAAGCAGCTCGGACTCTTCCGACAGTTCCGACTCGGAGACAGAGGCCGCCAAGACGACGCCCGCTAAGCCTGCTCTGACCAATGGGAAGCCAGCTAAACCCAAAGCGATCACCTCTGCAGCCAAGGCAACGAAACCGGCCAAGGCTGCCGAGTCGTCCTCTTCCGAGGAGAGTAGCTCTGAGG
This sequence comes from Coregonus suidteri, assembly GCA_036851935.1. Classification (NCBI taxonomy): domain Eukaryota; kingdom Metazoa; phylum Chordata; class Actinopteri; order Salmoniformes; family Salmonidae; genus Coregonus; species Coregonus suidteri. The sequence goes on along the minus strand of CM072218.1, from coordinate 103,936,023 downwards.
AAGAGGCCAGTAAAAACGCAGTGAAACCCGCCGCCACCCCAGCGTCTAAATCCAAGGAGGCCAGCAGCTCATCACCGGCAGCAGTCACAACGCCCATGGCTAACGGTGAGTGTCGAACGCCACTAAAAGTTACAATCTGGAATCTGTTCAATGGGCATCTTAAATTCATGATATTTACCCATTTTGATTATTGACGATTTATAGCTTTTATAAATGCCTCGTGAGCTTTAGTACAACTGTATTGTGTTGAGCGCTGTCTTAAAGGCCTGAAGAAATGGGCTGCATAATGGAGCCATTTACAAAGAGAAGGAAAATTGGTCCATGTTTTGCAGCAAGGCTAATTGTCATGCTACAATAACTCACCAATGACTGTTACTTGAAAAGTCATCCTTGGTTTGAATTGTTTCCATTGTTGTTTAGTTGTATTGCCCTTTTTTTTTCTTTTTTTAAAATCGGTTCTTGGGTTAGTTTGAATTCTTATAACCAGGTTCGTTTTATATTACAGGATAGATTGAGAAGGATATTTTTCTCAGTCTCCCTCTTCTCTCCCTCCACAGGCACTGCAATCGCCAAGAGAAAGAGGGATGGAGGAGCCTCGTCTTCTGAGAGCGAGGAGGAAGAGGCAACGACACCCAAAAATAAGAAAGTAACAAAAACACCACAGACGTTCCCTAAAGTCTCTAAGAAGGTGAGAACAGAACAGAGAGACTGACTGGCTGGATAGCGCTTGGTTTGTATGACTGTTTAATACATATCATTTGTGGGCTGTTGGTTTGGTTCAAAGTATTTATTTCATTTGGCAAATAAACTTGAACATGGTGTCAGACTACACTACTGATCAAAAGTTTTAGAACGCCTACTCATTCAAGGGTTTTTCTTTATTTTTTAAAAACTATTTTCTACATTGTAGGATAATAGTGAAGATGTCAAAACTATGAAATAACACATATGGAATCATGTAGTAACCAAAAAAGTGTTAAACAAATCAAAATATATGTAATATTTTGAGATTCTTCAAATAGCCACCCTTTGCGTTGATGACAGCTTTGCACACTCTTGGCATTCTCTCAACCAGCTTCATGAGGTAGTCACCTGGAATGCATTTCAATTAACAGGTGTGCCTTGTTCAAAGTTAATTTGTGGAATTTCGTTTGAGCCAATCAGTTGTATTGTGACAAGGTAGAAGGGTATACAGATGTTAGCCCTATTTGGTAAGACAAAGTCCATATTATGGCAAGAACAGCTCAAATAAGCAAAGAGAAACGACAGTCCATTACTTTAAGACATGAAAGTCAGTCAATACGGAACATTTCAAGAACTTCAAGTGCAGTCGCAAAAACCATCGAGCGCTATGATGAAACTGGCTCTCATGAGGACCGCCACAGGAATGGAAGACCCAGAGTTACCTAAATAAATGCTTCACAGAGTTCAAGTAACAGACGCATCTCAAAATCAACTGTTTAGAGAGGACTGTGTGAATCAGGCTTTCATGGTCGAATTGCTGCAAAGAAACCACCACTAAAGGACACCAATAAGAAGAGACCTGCTTGGGCCAAGAAACACGAGCAATGGACATTAGACCGGTGGAAATGTGTCCTTTGGTCTGGAGTCGAAATTGGAGACTTTTCGTTCCAATCGCCGTGTCTTTGTGAGACGAGGTGTGGGTGAACGGATGATCTCTGCATGTGTAGTTCCCACCGTAAAGCATGGAGGAGGAGGTGTTATGGTGTGGGGGTGCTTTGCTGGTGACACTGTCTGTGATGTATTTAGAATTCAAGGCACACTTAACCAGCATGGCTACCACAGCATTCTGCAGCGATACGCCATCCCATCTGGTTTGGGCTTAGTGGGACTATCATTTGTTTTTCAACAGGACAATGACCCAACACACCTCCAGGCTGTGTAAGCGCATTTTTACCAAGAAGGAGAGTGATGGAGTGCTGCATCAGATGACCTGGCCTCCACAATCCCCCGACCTCAACCCAATTGAGATGGTTTGGGATGAGTCGGACGGCAGAGTGAAGGAAAAAAGCAGCCAACTGGTGCTCAGCATATGTGGGAACTCGTTCAAGACTGTTGGAAAAGCATTCCAGGTGAAGCTGGTTGAGAGAATGCCAAGAGTGTGCGAAGCTGTCATCAAGGCAAAGGGTGGCTATTTGAAAAATCTCAAATATATTTAGATTTGTTTAACACTTTTCTGGTTACAACATGATTCCATATGTGTTATTTCATAGTTTTGATGTCTTCACTATTATTCTACAATGTAGGAAATAGTAGTTTTTTTTTTTTAAAAATAAAGAAAAACCCTTGAATGAGTAGGTGTTCTAAAACTTTTGACCGGTAGTGTATCCGTATACAGAAATGGGATGAATTGAATTTCTGTACCACTGATTATTTTCTGGTATGTGTGTGTGTGTGCTGGGCTCTATACAGAACTGAAGTGCATTGCATTGTGGATCTAACTGGTCTGTGTCACTGTGGCGCATTTGTCATATGGACTAAACTTGACTACTAAATTCCCTGTTTGACCTGTCTGTCCCTCTAAAGATCAATGTACCTTTCCGTAGAATAAGAGAGGAAGAAATTGAGGTGGATAACCGTCTGATGGACAACTCCTTCGACGCCAAGGTGAGAACCGCACTCCTCTTTCCCTCTGTGTACTATACAAATGTTAAATGGAAAGAAAATTCTTTCCTTTTTACAACATGTCTTACTAGAACACACCATTACAGCTCAGCGTGCTAAAGCCCTTCATTTAAACACCATTACAGTTCTCCTCCCCAAGTGGTAAAACCAATACAGAAGTTATCCGTCTGTAGTTAATTTGCATTATGTCCAGGCAGGTATGTGTGTCGGAGCAACGCGTGTACTAGAGGAATCACAAGACCAGAACATGCATAGCTTTATTTAGCTGGTTTGTTGGAGCAACGATGGTCCTTGGGCTAAATACAGCTGCTCTGAATTCTTACGTTAACACCTGAACACGGTTGAAACATATTTCCTAGTTTCAGGGTTCCTCTAGGGTGTATACGTGTTGCTTGAACTGATGCAAGGACGACGTACCACTGGAAGCACAAATATTTCCGCTGCCATTGTCGGTAACCTTTCAGTCGAAGCAAGCTAATGAATATTAGGTCCTACAGCCTTACTGATTTTACATTTTCTCCAATTCTGATGGTTTTAATCGGGGGGGGGCATTACTGGTGGCCGGCTACAACAGAGCCTGGATTCGAACCAGGATCTCTAGTGGCACCAGGCAGGCCAAAACTCCATCCCACCAAAACAGGCTGAAATTTCAGGCGTTTTTTCAAAAGGCTCTTACACGAAAAGGGCATTATAATCTTCACAATTTCACAGTATTATTCCAACCTCGTAATGTGGTATTATATTATTATTATTTGTAAAAAAAATTGACTGCACTGGGCCTTAAAATCATTCACACACTGAATGGACAACAGTCAGAAGAAGCATTGCACGTTCACACCTTAGCTTGCACTAATTTCCAGTGCTTGAACCCTGAGTTAAAGCTGTACAATAGTTACACATTGCCTGTCGTCAACCCTTCAGCCAGGGATGTGATCACGTCATTATCACATGTTTTGACTAGCTCTCTGCTCTGCTCCTCCTCCTCAGCGCGGGGCGGATGGAGACTGGGGCCAGAGGGCCAATGACGTGCTCCGCTTCACCAAGGGGAAGTCCTTCCGCCATGAGAAGACCAAGAAGAAGAGGGGTAGCTACTGCGGAGGAGCCATCTCCCAGTCCGTCAACTCCATCAAGTTCGACAGCGACTGAGAACCTCGTCATCGTTTGTCACCACCCCTCTTCCTCCCTTCACTTGACCCAGGACTATCCCCCCCCCCCTGAAATGACAATACCTCCCCTCCTCCGCAGCAACCCTGACTGAGCTGAAGATCACGAACTGAACTACAGCTGAGTTGAGACTGCTATTCACATAGCTGGCTGGCTGGTGATTTTTTTAGTTCAGAAGTCTGTGTTAAACCAGTCCTTTTTAAACACAGATTTCTTTAATGGTGGAATGACAGTGTAGAAGTGGAGACTAACTGTCTTGAAATGGCACCCTATATGCTATGTAGTGCACTGCTTTTGACCTGATCGAAAGTAGTGCAGTGTATAGGGAATAGGGTGCGATTTGGGACACAGGCAGACAGGTAAGGCTGCAGGGGAGGTGTCTGACAGGCTCCTCTGTGCCTTCAGGCTGCATTTACAACATATAGCCACCAGGTGGTGGTAATAAGCCACCAACGAAGTTAAATATCCATTTAAGCGTGTCAACTCTTTTCAGATTCCTTTATTTTTCTCTCAGCCCCTTAATCTGTTGCTGCTTGTGTTATTGTTAGCCTGGATCTTTCCCCTTTCTGTCCAGTGATTTTCAGTAGTAAATTTAAATTCTGTTCTTGTTTCTTGTGTATCGCTGTTTGCATTGTTAGGACACATTGCGGGGAAAAGGGTTATTTGTTAGATTTTTGTGCTGTCAGGAAAACGACTGAATGTGTTTTTGTATGTATCATGCAGACCTGTGGGTTGTTTATTTGGGGGTTGAATGAAAACGTTCATTCGTTTCTCTTTTTGGTATGAATAGTATGGTGGGCGCGTTCCAGGCCGACTACATTTGCAGTCACCTACCAGATCTCACGCCTGGATAAGTATTCAACCACTGCAATGTAGTCTGTTTGGAACGCATCTGTTATTTTTCTGCAGTCTCATGTAGGCCCATCACGGTTTTATGTAAGTATTTAACAGTTTTTAGCCTGGGAGTATCAGGGATCATCCAACAGTCATTACAAGCTGTAGTCTAAAAGTAACCGCCTGGGTCGTGTTCAGTCGGGTATACTGAAACAAAATGTTTTGAAAAACGGGGCTTATCGGACTAAGTTCACTCGGTTTCAAAAAATACATTCTGTTTTGCCTACTGGACAGGATCTGGTTGCATCTGAAATGGCACCCCATTTCTACTGGTCAACAGTAGTGTACTGTAGGGAACAAGGTGCCATCCTGGTGTTTATTCCTGCTAAACTGAGACTGACAACCTTTTGGTCTGGTGGTTCATTGGCCGCCGAGGTACTTCTTGGCACAGCAGCTTGATCGACAGCCGAAACAGCCAGCCCCAAGTTGTTTTAATTTTGTGAATTTCAATTTCCTGTTTCTACTTAAATATAACCCCCTTACTGTCTTATTTTCTTTCTAATTGAGTCTTATTACTGGAATAAAATACTTAGTTGCGTCCCAATCGCTCCTTCCTCCCTCCACAATTAAAAGCCATATAAGTCATTTCCTTTTGCTTACTTTGACTTGTGAACTTAGAGATTCAGCAACTCCTGGAGGACAAAGGAATTCAATAAAAAAACAAAAGCTTATTGTTAAATAGAACCAACATGTAAATAACCCAGAATTTTTGTTGTTGATACATTTCATTTACTTCAGTTGTCCTCCCAAGAGTTGCTGAATCAACTCAAATTGTACAGTGGGGAAAAAAAGTATTTAGTCAGCCACCAATTGTGCAAGTTCTCCCACTTAAAAAGATGAGAGGCCTGTAATTTTCATCATAGGTACACGTCAACTATGACAGACAAATGGAGAAAAAAAATCCAGAAAATCACGTTGTAGGATCTTTAATTAATTTATTTGCAAATGATGGTGGAAAATAAGTATTTGGTCACCTACAAACAAGCAAGATTTCTGGCTCTCACAGACCTGTAACTTCTTCTTTAAGAGGCTCCTCTGTCCTCCACTCGTTACCTGTATTAATGGCACCTGTTTGAACTTGTTATCAGTATAAAAGACACCTGTCCACAACCTCAAACAGTCACACTCCAAACTCCACTATGGCCAAGACCAAAGAGCTGTCAAAGGACACCAGAAACAAAATTGTAGACCTGCACCAGGCTGGGAAGACTGAATCTGCAATAGGTAAGCAGCTTGGTTTGAAGAAATCAACTGTGGGAGGAATTATTAGGAAATGGAAGACATACAAGACCACTGATAATCTCCCTCGATCTGGGGCTCCACGCAAGATCTCACCCCGTGGGGTCAAAATGATCACAAGAACGGTGAGCAAAAATCCCAGAACCACACGGGGGGGACCTAGTGAATGACCTGCAGAGAGCTGGGACCAAAGTAACAAAGCCTACCATCAGTAACACACTACGCCGCCAGGGACTCAAATCCTGCAGTGCAAGACGTGTCCCCCTGCTTAAGCCATTACATGTCCAGGCCCATCTGAAGTTTGCTAGAGTGCATTTCGATGATCCAGAAGAGGATTGGGAGAATGTCAGATGAAACCAAAATATAACTTTTTGGTAAAAAACTCAACTCGTCGTGTTTGGAGGACAAAGAATGCTGAGTTGCATCCAAAGAACACCATACCTACTGTGAAGCATGGGGGTGGAAACATCATGCTTTGGGGCTGTTTTTCTGCAAAGGGACCAGGACGACTGATCCGTGTAAAGGAAAGAATGAATGGGGCCATGTATCGTGAGATTTTGAGTGAAAACCTCCTTCCATCAGCAAGGGCATTGAAGATGAAACGTGGCTGGGTCTTTCAGCATGACAATGATCCCAAACACACCGCCCGGGCAACGAAGGAGTGGCTTCGTAAGAAGCATTTCAAGGTCCTGGAGTGGCCTAGCCAGTCTCCAGATCTCAACCCCATAGAAAATCTTTGGAGGGAGTTGAAAGTCTGTGTTGCCCAGCGACAGCCCCAAAACATCACTGCTCTAGAGGAGATCTGCATGGAGGAATGGGCCAAAATACCAGCAAAAGTGTGTGAAAACCTTGTGAAGACTTACAGAAAATGTTTGACCTGTGTCATTGCCAACAAAGGGTATATAACAAAGTATTGAGAAACTTGTTATTGACCAAATACTTATTTTCCACCATAATTTGCAAATAAATTAATTAAAAATCCTACAATGTGATTTTCTGGATTTTTTTTCCTCATTTTGTCTGTCATAGTTGACGTGTACCTATGATGAAAATTACAGGCCTCTCTCATCTTTTTAAGTGGGAGAACTTGCACAATTGGTGGCTGACTAAATACTTTTTTCCCCCACTGTATCTCTCCCCCTCTCTCTCTCCATCTCTCCCCCATTCTACCCCTCCTCCCTCTCTCTCTCTCCCTCTTCCCCATTCTACCCCTCCTCCCCCTCTCTCTCTCCCTCTTCCCCTCTCTCTCTCCATCTCTCCCCCATTCTACCCCTCCTCCCTCTCTCCTAAATATACTGTGTAGCAGCAGGTGAAACTGAAACAGGAATGTATTTAAACTGATGAAAGTCAAAATGTAGAAGATGGTGATGAGGAATCGATTGACAGCAGCAGAGAGGGAGAGTGGCTCTAAGTGCTGTTCTGGGGTCAGTCCTGGCTCAGTCGGTGGAGCATTATGAAAAGGTCAAGATCTGACTAGGGAACAGTCAATAAAGTCAATTTATTTCTGCATGAATAAGCACTAAGCAGCTGCCCTTTATGTTACGCACACACACACACACACACACACACACACACAAATACACACACATATACAGTGGGGAGAACAAGTATTTGATACACTGCCGATTTTGCAGGTTTTCCTACTTACAAAGCATGTAGAGGTCTGTAATTTTTATCATAGGAACCCCGAATTGGTCAATTTATACATTTTCAAGTTAACTATAGAGAACATACAAACATGATATGGTAATACAAAATGTAAGTTTACACACTCCCAGGAATGTCATACATGATGGATCATTAGCTTATACACTAACTTTCACACATCTAGATGGCCGGGTGGGGTGGGTGTGGAGCCAGAGACGGCAGGGGTTCAAACTGTAGAACCCAATTCCTAAATTTGAATATAAAAATTGATTTTATCAAACAAAACTATGCTACATGTTATCTCTGGGACCCTTAGGATGACAAATCAGAGCAAGATTACTGAATGTAAGTACATTATTAACCTTGAGAGGTGAATATAATGTATCAAACCAGTTGCCATGATACGTTTTTTGTTGTTGTGCACTCTCCTCAAACAATAGCATGGTATTTTTTTCACTGTAATAGCTACTGTAAATTGGACAGTGCAACTGCTGGGGGAAAGCTAGCTTACTACCACCATCAGAGTTCACCTTAGCTAGCTAGCTAAGTGGACTGTAAGGTTTCTAGAAAAGAACAACTAGCTATACATTTGGTAGCTATATTTTAAAGACTAGCTAGTTACTGACTATTCTGTCAAACTACTTTGTTCCCCTGTCTGTTAATGTATTGGTGACGGAAAGTAGGTTTAAAAAAAATAAAAAATCCCCTCCTGATTGCACTGCAAATAGGCTTTGTTTTCATATAATTTGGCTGATTAGGCTTGTGCACATTTACATGAGTGTTTCATTAGCTAGTTATTAAGTTGCTGACTGACTAAGCAAATTCGTATTCATATTTTTGTTGTTGCATTTCAGGTGGAGTGGCATTGCTGACAGGCCAGGTCCCATATTCACAAAGAGTACTGATTTTAGGATCAGTTTTGCCTTCACACTGAGTTACAGTTCCATTGACAAGGGGGGAGGCTATATAATGTCCTAGATCACTGTCCCTACACTGAGATAATTAGTGAATACGGGCCCTGGAAGAAAGCTGTTGCCTGATACCTTGCACAGCAGTCGTTTCACCACAGGACTCTAGAGTAGGGGGTGGGCGACCCTGTTCCTGGAGCGCCGCAGGACCCTATAGCAGGGGGTGGGCGACCCTGTTCCTGGAGCGCCACAGGACCCTAGAGCAGGGGTAGGCGACCCTGTTCCTGGAGCGCCGCAGGACCCTAGAGCAGGGGTAGGTGTTCCTGGAGCGCCGCAGAACCCTAGAGCAGGGGGTGGGCGACCCTGTTCTGGAGCGCCGCGCCAGCAGGACTCCTAGAGCAGAGGGTAGGCGACCCTGTTCCTGGAGCGCCACAGGAGAGCAGGGGTAGGCGCCGTTCCAGGACCCTAGAGCAGGGGTAGGCGACCCTGTTCCTGAGCGAGCGCCGCAGGACCCTAGAGCTAGAGCAGGGGTAGGCGACCCTGTTCCTGGAGCGCGCAGGACCCTAGAGCAGGGGTAGGTGTTCCTGGAGCGCCGCTGTTCCTGGAGCGCCGCAGGACCCTACCGCAGGATGTCGACCCTGTTCCAAGTAGCGCCGCAGGCACCTCACCAGGGGTGCGTTCAGTTCGCGTTTTAGTGAGGGGTGCGTTCAGTTCGCTTTAGTGATGGGACGATTGATACCGGCGCTCCGATGCAGTTTTCAGAGCACTACTGATCCGACAAAATGTACCGATGCTAGTTTCAAAGTAACATTATCGCGTGATCAATGACATCTGAATCTTTGTTTGATCACGTGGTTTTTCCCAAACCGTATTTTGCAAAATGTGAGATCCCACTGATTTCGCTGTGGTTCCGGTGCTTTCTTCGATTCCAAGTCGCTTTCAAACACCGACCTCTACTTGACACCGTACTTACAATGCAGTTAGGATTTTTTTCATGTAAAGTCACCTGAACGGTAGCTCAGCAGATAAGAGTTGGGGTCTCAGAGACCAGATGACAGGGAATCGGGTCAAATCCCAGTGAAGGGATATAATTTAGGAAAAAAATGGTGACACACTTTCTGCACATTGTTCAAACTAGTTGTTTTATTTAGTAAAATATACGTTTCTATTCTAAATAATGCCGTAGATTCACAGATTTTGACAGCAATAAAAAGAGATTCACAGCAAAAATGGGAAGCAGCGAACCTGTAACAGTAACTGACAGTAGTCTAAGACCCGCGACTAACCACCATGCCACGGAGATCTGATTAATATTGTGAAAAAAAAACTTCTGTATGAACATCAAACGCTGCTTTTCATTGCTGACCAGCCGATGTCACTAATGTGCATTGTGTTAAAAGCTCAAGAGTAATGGACCATTTTTCGGCACAACTTGGTGAAAGCCTCGGATTCCCATCACTAGTTCACTTGAACATTTTCTACGTTGCGGAAGGGGATGTACTGAATGACACGTTTTTTCCCAAAACGTTCTTGTACATTCTTGAACAGACTTTGAGATACGTTTGCTCCCTTCTGTTGGTGTGCCGGGGTATGGCTTCAAGCAGTGAGTTAAGTATTTAAAGGGCAGCAGTGCATTTTGAACCCACAACCCTGTTTTTCAACTGGTTGTTCAGTACCAGCACCATTTCTGTTCATTTGAACGTTCTATTACGTTTCTATGTACTGAACGCAGCTCTGACCAACTGAGCTAATTGATCAGTTCAGTGATTGCCTAAATTCAACACACCTTGGTCTTCCAGGTCGGTTAAATAAAAAACAGGAAGTGCCTGCAGCACTCCAGAACCAGGGTTGCCTACCTCTGCCCTAGAGGTATTACGGTCAATGCTTATGAACTGGATATTTGTATGCGAATGTCCATATATCAATGACACTAAAGGGTTGAATTGTTCAGCAAAACGTGCAGTAAATGCTAACATGGCTTTGGTGATGAAACGTACATCATGTATTTATTGTCATCTCCCTGTCAGGCCACTATGCTGTAACATTGGCCTGGATGGTGACATCATCTTCAAGGCTGTGGCCTTCAGGGGTACCGGAAGCAAGGACCCGGGGAGTACAGCATAAGTCTCTCTCTCTGTCTCGCAGCCATTCTGTAAAAAAAAAAACCGGCTAGCTGGAGCTCATCTGAGTAGTTGGCTTCTGAGCCCTCACCTGCTATGTACGCATACCCCATAAGACATGCCACCAGAGGTCTCTTCACAGTCCCCAAGTCCAGAACAGACTATTCTGGACACACACAGGCACAGACACACTTAGACATTAATAACACACACTCTATACACACGTACACATGGATTTTGTATTGAATGATATGTGATAGTGGAGTAGTGGCCTGAGGGAACACACTTAATATGTTGTGAAATGTGATGTCATGTAATATTTTAAAGTGTATATAACTGCCTTAATGTTGCTGGAAGCCAGGAAGAGTAGCTGCTGCCTTGGCAGGAACTAATGGGGATCCATAATAAACCCCAGGAAGAGTAGCTGCTGCCTTGGCAGGAACTAATGGGGATCCTTAATAAATACAAATACAGTCATCTCATTTACATTGTATTGGTGTAATCTCTGAATGTAGGCTTGGACAAAATCAGTGATGCTTCCGGAGACCACAGAACACTCAGTGTTATTGACTGAGTTGCTAATGCTGTTTGTGTACCATATGCATGTTTACCAATCTTACTACTGAACATATTAGCCTGTGTTACTGTCACTGAACATAGGCAGTGGTAGGTTCAAGGTTAGATGGGCCAATACCCAAAAGGTTGCTGGTTGAAATACCAGAGACTGCGATTTAGAAAAGGTTGTTGTGCCTTTCAGCAAGGCACGTAATCCCCAATTGCTCCAGGGTTTCCTTTCGCAAGCTCTCCGGGATTTGGGATAGGTCAAAACTAACACATTTCAAATGCACTTCTGTGTTTATGGACCAATATCAACTATTGTTATTATCATTAGAGCACATGTAATTTGTAGTTACACTCACTGTATGTAGTTTCTTGACCAGATGCCACATGACCAGGAAATGAAGAATACCAGTCCTTCTACCACATGACCAGGGATTGAAGAACACCTGTCCTTGTACCACATGACCAGGGTATGACGAACACCAGTCTTCTACCACATGACCTGAACATATTAGCCTGTCCTTCTACCACATGAACAAAGAACACCAGTCCTTCTACCACATGACCAGGGAATGAAGAACACCAGTCCTTCTACCACATGACCAGGGTATGACGAACACCAGTCCTTCTACCACATGACCAGGGTATGAAGAACACCAGTCCTTCTACCACATGACCAGGGTATGACGAACACCAGTCCTTCTACCACATGACCAGGGAATGAAGAACACCAGCTCTACCATTTGGGATAGGGTATGAAGAACACCAGTCCTTCTACCACACTTCTGTGAATGGACCGAACACCAGTCCTTCTATCATTAGAGCACAGGGAATGAAGTAACACACTCAACCACATGACCAGGGAATCTTGAACACCAGATGCCACATGACCAGGGTATGAAGAACACCAGTCCTTCTACCACATGACCAGGGAATGAAGAACACCAGTCCTTCTACCACATGACCAGGGAATGAAGAACACCAGTCCTTCTACCACATGACCAGGGTATGACGAACACCAGTCCTTCTACCACATGACCAGGGAATGAAGAACACCAGTCCTTCTACCACATGACCAGGGAATGAAGAACACCAGTCCTTCTACCACATGACCAGGGTATGACGAACACCAGTCCTTCTACCACATGACCAGGGTATGACGAACACCAGTCCTTCTACCACATGACCAGGGAATGAAGAACACCAGTCCTTCTACCACATGACCAGGGTATGAAGAACACCAGTCCTTCTACCACATGACCAGGGAATGAAGAACACCAGTCCTTCTACCACATGACCAGGGTATGAAGAACACCAGTCCTTCTACCACATGACCAGGGTATGACGAACACCAGTCCTTCTACTTACCTTTCACTGTGTGTGTAATGGAAGTAGGACCAGATTGGAATATCACGTTCAAACTAAAAAAACACACTTTGAGAACAGTGAACATGTCAGCATGTAGGTAAAGATAAAACATTGTGCAGTCACTTGTCAATATAGAGCCTACATACACCTAGACAGGGCTGAAATCTGCATATGTGCCTCAGTGCAGATCTCCTTCAACTTGACCTCCAAGCGGAGCTGGTCAAATGTCCTATTAAAAGGCCTCCTTTTCCATCACGACAGAGTTCCTCTGTGTCTCCCGCTCATCCACCGGGACAATATTATGGATGTCCTTACAGTCATTCTCGATGGAGTTATACGTGCAAAACTGTGCAATATGACCTATGAAAAGGTGTTGACAAACAGTAACGAGGCGTGTGTTGTTTGTACTGTTATGGAAAGTAGTGGCACGTCATATAAAGTGGAACATCATATAAATACTCCAGATGATCGTGTAGGGATTTCAATAGAGATCTGGGAGGTAAATGGGGAGAGATGTGGTGAAGAAGTTAATGAAATGCAGACGGTGGGGATGAAGGGATGCCAGGTTGGCGCACATTCAAACAAATCTGATCTAACAAAGTGGATATTTGTCCAATCCCTCAGGGGATTGAGGGTTTGATTCATCTGGCCATGGCTCCCGGGTAGGCGTGTTTTGCTTGCATTCATTTTGAAACCGGGCTGCCTCCCCGGGGGCGCACGGAGAAGTCGGCTCAAAGCAAAAGTGATGTAATTAGCACGATGAGTAGGATTCTGTGTTTTCACACGCAAAACGGATTTTAATAAACGCTTTATCTCCCTTCCCAATGGAAACTAGTTTGAAAATTCAAACATTTATTTTATGGAAAAGGTTGTATGTTTCTGTACGATGCTGCCTTGTTGACAACATGACCGACTGGCACAGATGACTGTTGGATTTGAGAAGGGCGGTCCTCCCTCCCCACTTTTTCCCATTCACGTTACGGGCCGTAGTCCAAGTCGATATTCACGTAATAATGAGGAAGTCCCCTCGACCACGCCCACAAATTGGGGAAAACAAATATTAATTCCCATCGGACCCCCCCAGTGTAAAAGAGCCAACTTTGTAGTCGATTTTTAGTTATACAGAAATAACAAAACATGACGAAAGGCTGCTGTGTTGTTCAGGTGTCCAGGTCAAAAATCCCGACCTACGGTCACAGGGCTTCAGGCTATTCCTCGGCGTGGGAGAGTGGGAAATTGTGCACACATGACTGTAAGTCGCTTTGGATAAAAGCGTCTGCTAAATGGCATATTATTATTATTATTATTATTATATTATTATCATGAGCCTATGAACCAGAGTTATACTGTTAGCACTGAGGTGGTGTGCCCTATTAGGAAGACCACTGTGTGCAGCTCACCCTGCACGATCAGCTCCAATATAAATAACATAAGCAAATCTACTTCTGATCAGCTTCCCAGTAAAGTATTAAAAACAATCAAGCAACCCAGAAAAAGTGCTAAAAAATAGCCCATATTAACACATGCAGCCTGAGAAACAAGGTTCATGAAGTCAATAACTTGCTTGTAACAAATTCATATTCTGACTATCTCTGAAATTCACTTAGATAATCCCTTTGATGATACAGGGGTAGCAATACATGGCTACAACATCTACAGAAAAGACAATGCCAACGGGGGCGGTGTTGCCGTCTATATTCAGAACCACATTCCTGTAAAGCTTAGAGACAATCTCATGTTAAATACTGTTGAAGTAATATGGCTACAGGTTCATCTGCCTCACCTAAAGCCCATTCTTGTGGGAAGCTACTATAGACCACCAAGTGCTAACAGTCAGTATCTGAATAATGTGTGTGAAATGCTTGATAGTGTATGTGATATCAACAGAGAAGTATATTGACTGGCTCTCATCAAGCTGCCCACTCAAGAAAAAACTTCAAACTGTAACCAGTGCCTGCAACCTGGTTCAGGTTATCAGTCAACCTACCAGGGTAGTTACAAACAGTACAGGAATTAAATCATCAACATGTATTGATAATATCTTTACTAATGCTGCAGAAATTAGCTTTAAAGCAGTATCCAAATCCACAGGATGTAGTGATCACAATATACAGTGGGGAAAAAAAGTATTTAGTCAGCCACCAATTGTGCAAGTTCTCCCACTTAAAAAGATGAGAGGCCTGTAATTTTCATCATAGGTACACATTCAACTATGACATTTTTTTTTGAGAAAGAAAAGTCCAGAAAATCACATTGTATGATTTGTAATGAATTTATTTGCAAATTATGGTGGAAAGTAAGTATTTGGTCAATAACAAAAGTTTCTCAATACTTTGTTATATACCCTTTGTTGGCAATGACACAGGTCAAACGTTTTCTGTAAGTCTTCACAAGATTTTCACACACTGTTGCTGGTATTTTGGCCCATTCCTCCATGCAGATCTCCTCTAGAGCAGTGATGTTTTGGGGCTGTCGCTGGGGGCAAACGGACTTTCAACTCCCTCCAAAGATTTTCTATGGGGTTGAGATCTGGAGACTGGCTAGGCCACTCCAGGACCTTGAAATGCTTCTTACGAAGCCACTCCTTCGTTGCCCGGGCGGTGTGTTTGGGATCATTGTCATGCTGAAAGACCCAGCCACGTTTCATCTTCAATGCCCTTGCTGATGGAAGGAGGTTTTCACTCAAAATCTCATGATACATGGCCCCATTCATTCTTTCCTTTACACGGATCAGTTGTCCTGGTCCCTTTGCAGAGAAACAGCCCCAAAGCATGATGTTTCCACCCCCATGCTTCACAGTAGGTATGGTGTTCTTTGGATGCAACTCAGCATTCTTTGTCCTCCAAACACGACGAGTTGAGTTTTTACCAAAAAGTTATATTTTGGTTTCATCTGATCATATGACATTCTCCCAATCCTCTTCTGGATCATCCAAATGCACTCTAGCAAACTTCAGACGGGCCTGGACATGTACTGGCTTAAGCAGGGGGACACGTCTTGCACTGCAGGATTTGAGTCCCTGGCGGCGTAGTGTGTTACTGATGGTAGGCTTTGTTACTTTGGTCCCAGCTCTCTACAGGTCATTCACTAGGTCCCCCCGTGTGGTTCTGGGATTTTTGCTCACCGGTCTTGTGATCATTTTGACCCCACGGGGTGAGATCTTGCGTGGAGCCCCAGATCGAGGGAGATTATCAGTGGTCTTGTATGTCTTCCATTTCCTAATAATTGCTCCCACAGTTGATTTCTTCAAACCAAGCTACTTACCTATTGCATATTCAGTCTTCCCAGCCTGGTGCAGGTCTACAATTTTGTTTCTGGTGTCCTTTGACAGCTCTTTGGTCTTGGCCATAGTGGAGTTTGGAGTGTGACTGTTTGAGGTTGTGGACAGGTGTCTTTTATACTGATAACAAGTTCAAACAGGTGCCATTAATACAGGTAACGAGTGGAGGACAGAGGAGCCTCTTAAAGAAGAAGTTACAGGTCTGTGAGAGCCAGAAATCTTTCTTGTTTGTAGGTGACCAAATACTTATTTTCCACCATAATTTGTAAATAAATTCATTAAAAATCCTACAATGTGATTTTCTGGATTTTTGAAAACGTTTGACCTGTGTCATTGCCAACAAAGGGTATATAACAAAGTATTGAGAAACTTTTGTTATTGACCAAATACTTACTTTCCACCATAATTTGTAAATAAATTCATTAAAAATCCTACAATGTGATTTTCTGGATTTTTTTTTCTCAATTTTTCTGTCATAGTTGACGTGTACCTATGATGAAAATTACAGGCCTCTCATCTTTTTAAGTGGGAGAACTTGCACAATTGGTGGCTGACTAAATACTTTTTTTCCCCACTGTATGTTTCATAGGTTTGGAGAATACAATACAGTACAATACAGTACAATACAGTACAATACAGTACAATACAGTAGGGCATATTACAATACAGTACAATACAGTAGGGCATATTACAATACAGTACAATACAGTACGGCATATTACAATACAGTACAATACAGTAGAGCACATTTTTTTACATTTTACATTTATCAGACGCTCTTATCCAGAGCGACTTACAATTAGTATTAGTAAAAAAAAAAAATCATACCCCCCGTGGGAATTGAACCCACAACCCTGGAGTTGCAAACGCCATGCTCTACCACCTGAGCTACATCCCTGCCAGCAATTCCCTCCCCTACCCTGGACGACGCTGGGCCAATTGTGCGCCGCCCCATGGGTGGGCACAGTACAGTAGAGCACAGTACAATACAGTAGAGCACAGTACAATACAGTAGGGCACAGTACAATACAGTAGAGCACAGTACAATACAGTAGAGCACAGTACAATACAGTAGAGCACAGTACAATACAGTACAGCACAGTACAATACAGTACAATACAGTAGAGCACAGTACAATACAGTAGAGCACAGTACAATACAGTAGGGCACAGTACAATACAGTAGAGCACAGTACAATACAGTACAGCACAGTACAATACAGTACAATACAGTAGAGCACAGAACAATACAGTAGAGCACAGTACAATACAGTAGGGCACAGTACGATAAAATACAGTAGAGCACAGTACAATACAGTAGAGCACAGTACAATACAGTACAGCACAGTAGAGCACAGTGCAATACAGTAGAGCACAGTACAATACAGTAGAGCACAGTACAATACAGTAGCGCACAGTACAATACAATACAGTAGAGCACAGTACAATACAGTAGAGCACAGTACAATACAGTAAAGCACAGTACAATACAATACAGTAGAGCACAGTACAATACAGTAGAGCACAGTACAATACAACACAGTACAGTAGAGCACAGTACAATACAGTAGAGCACAGTACAATACAGTCGAGCACAGTACAATACAGTAGAGCACAGTACAATACAGTAGAGCACAGTACAATACAGTAGAGCACAGTAGAGCACAGTACAATACAGTAGAGCACAGTACAATACAGTAGAGCACAGTACAATACAGTAGAGCACAGTAGAGCACAGTACAATACAGTAGAGCACAGTACAATACAGTAGAGCACAGTACAATACAGTAGAGCACAGTAGAGCACAGTACAATACAGTAGAGCACAGTACAATACAGTAGAGCACAGTACAATACAGTAGAGCACAGTACAATACAGTAGCGCACAGTAGAGCACAGTACAATACAGTAGAGCACAGTACAATACAATACAACACAGTAGAGCACATTACAATACAGTAGAGCACAGAACAATACAGTAGAGCACAGTAAAATACAGTAGAGCACAGTACAATACAGTAGAGCACAGTACGATACAATACAGTAGAGCACAGTACAATACAGTAGAGCACAGTACAATACAGTACAGCACAGTAGAGCACAGTACAATACAGTAGAGCACAGTACAATACAGTACAGCACAGTACAATACAGTACAATACAGTAGAGCACAGAACAATACAGTAGAGCACAGTACAATACAGTAGAGCACAGTACAATACAGTAGAGCACAGTACAATACAGTAGAGCACAGTACGACACAATACAGTAGAGCACAGTACAGCACAGTAGAGCACAGTGCAATACAGTAGAGCACAGTACAATACAGTAGAGCACAGTACAATACAGTAGAGCACAGTACAATACAGTAGAGCACAATACAATACAGTACAATACAGTAGAGCACAATACAATACAGTAGAGCACAGTACAATACAGTACAATACAGTAGAGCACAGTACAATACAGTAGAGCACAGTACAATACAGTACAATACAGTAGAGCACAGTACAATACAGTAGAGCACAGTACAATACAGTAGAGCACAGTACAATACAGTAGAGTACAGTACAATACAGTAGAGCACAGTACAATACAGTAGAGCACAGTACAATACAGTACAGTACAGTACAATACAGTACAGTACAGTAGAGCACAGTATAATACAGTAGAGCACAATACAATACAGTAGAGCACAGTACAATACAGTACAATACAGTAGAGCACAGTACAATACAGTAGGGCACAGTAGAGCAGAGTACAATACAGTAGAGCACAGTACAATACAGTACAATACAGTAGAGCACAGTACAATACAGTACAGTACAGTAGAGCACAGTATAATACAGTAGAGCACAGTACAATACAGTAGAGTACAGTACAATACAGTAGAGCACAGTACAATACAGTAGAGCACAGTACAATACAGTACAGTACAGTACAATACAGTACAGTAGAGCACAGTATAATACAGTAGAGCACAATACAATACAGTAGAGCACAGTACAATACAGTAGAGCACAATACAATACAGTACAATACAGTAGAGCACAATACAATACAGTAGAGCACAGTACAATACAGTACAATACAGTAGAGCACAGTACAATACAGTAGAGCACAGTACAATACAGTACAATACAGTAGAGCACAGTACAATACAGTAGAGCACAGTACAATACAGTAGAGCACAGTACAATACAGTAGAGTACAGTACAATACAGTAGAGCACAGTACAATACAGTAGAGCACAGTACAATACAGTACAGTACAGTACAATACAGTACAGTAGAGCACAGTATAATACAGTAGAGCACAATACAATACAGTAGAGCACAGTACAATACAGTACAATACAGTAGAGCACAGTACAATACAGTAGGGCACAGTAGAGCAGAGTACAATACAGTAGAGCACAGTACAATACAGTACAATACAGTAGAGCACAGTACAATACAGTACAGTACAGTAGAGCACAGTATAATACAGTAGAGCACAGTACAATACAGTAGAGTACAGTACAATACAGTAGAGCACAGTACAATACAGTAGCAGCACAGTACAATACAGTACAGTACAGTACAGTACAGTACAGTACAGTACAGTAGAGCACAGTATAATACAGTAGAGCACAATACAATACAGTAGAGCACAGTACAATACAGTACAATACAGTAGAGCACAGTACAATACAGTAGGGCACAGTAGAGCAGAGTACAATACAGTAGAGCACAGTACAATACAGTACAATACAGTAGAGCACAGTACAATACAGTACAGTACAGTAGAGCACAGTATAATACAGTAGAGCACAGTACAATACAGTAGAGCACAGTACAATACAGTAGAGTACAGTACAATACAGTAGACAGTACAATACAGTAGAGCACAGTACAATACAGTAGAGCACAGTACAACACAGTAGACAGTACAATACAGTAGACAGTACAATACAATACAGTAGAGCACAGTAGAGTAAATAAAATAATAGTACAGTACAGTAGAGCATAGTACTGTATAATGTACTGTATAATGTACTGTATTGTACCCTACTTTACTATAATGTACTCTACTGCAGGGGTTCTAAAGGTTGTTGGGGCCGGGACCCCTTTCGTGATGGCAAATTCATCCGGGACCCTGTGTGTGTGATATTAACGGAATCGGTTCAAAGACATACATCTGGTGAAATAGAAGCAAGTAATGGTACCAAGATTGTGTTTTGATTTTATATTTTTTTATATCCACGAATATTGACCACTTAGATCGCCATACTCCCATTGACTATAATGAGAGATCCTGATTTCTGTAAACAATGCCTGCAGTACCGCGGTTGGCCTTGAATATGAAATCCTCAATGCCAGGGGGCAGTCATTGGGCACGTTCGAGCAGATTTTTTTTTTTTCGATGGTCACCGCCTTTCGAAGTGTGTTGCATCATGGGATACACATTTTCCGACTTGCACCTACATTTCGACAGCATGAACTTTACAAAAATCATGTGATCAAAGGTCATGAAGTTTTGACTGCAATCGACTGCAAGTTTCTGCAGTTGTTCTTCACCGACTTCATCAAAATGAATATGATATTTGAGTCTCTCTCGTTCACCAATCAATTGTACAGTATACTCACATATATTTTAATTGTGAGTGTGTGATATGGGGGTTGGAGAAATGTTTATTAAAGAAAACTTTTATGAACAACGGCAACACTGCCATGCTACACTAAGCCTTGCTGTTGGAAAACCACATCAGTGTCCGAATTTCGTCTGTCGCAGATGCACCTCCCCCGACACCCGAGTTCTACGTACATAGAGGCATATAATATTGCAGCTTTTCAAGTCTCTCTGATAAGAGACTCTCGAACTAAGCTCATCAATCTTATTTGTTTACATTTACAGTGAGGGAAAAAAGTATTTGATCCCCTGCTGATTTTGTACGTTTGCCCACTGACAAAGACATGATCAGTCTATAATTTTAATGGTAGGTTTATTTGAACAGTGAGAGACAGAATAACAACAACAAAATCCTGAAAAACGCATGTCAAAAATGTTATAAATTGATTTGCATTTTAATGAGGGAAATAAGTATTTGACCGCTCTGCAAAACATGACTTAGTACTTGGTGGCAAAACCCTTGTTGGCAATCACAGAGGTCATACGTTTCTTGTAGTTGGCCACCAGGTTTGCACACATCTCAGGAGGGATTTTGTTCCACTCCTCTTTGCAGATCTTCTCCAAGTCATTAAGGTTTCCAGCCTGACGTTTGGCAACTCGAACATTCAGCTCCCTCCACAGATTTTCTATGGGATTAAGGTCTGGAGACTGGCTAGGCCACTCCAGGACCTTAATGTGCTTCTTCTTGAGCCACTCCTTTGTTGCCTTGGCCGTGTGTTTTGGGTCATTGTCATGCTGGAATACCCATCCACAACCCATTTTCAATGCCCTGGCTGAGGGAAGGAGGTTCTCACCCAAGATTTGACGGTACATGGCCCCGTCCATCGTCCCTTTGATGCGGTGAAGTTGTCCTGTCCCCTTAGCAGAAAAAACACCCCCAAAGCATAATGTTTCCACCTCCATGTTTGACGGTGGGGATGGTGTTCTTGGGGTCATAGGCAGCATTCCTCCTCCTCCAAAAACCGGCGAGTTGAGTTGATGCCAAAGAGCTCGATTTTGGTCTCATCTGACCACAACACTTTCACCCAGTTCTCCTCTGAATCATTCAGATGTTCATTGGCAAACTTCAGACGGCCCTGTATATGTGCTTTCTTGAGCAGGGGGACCTTGCGGGCGCTGCAGGATTTCAGTCCTTCACGGCGTAGTGTGTTACCAATTGTTTTCTTGGTGACTATGGTCCCAGCTGTCTTGAGATCATTGACAAGATCCTCCCGTGCAGTTCTGGGCTGACTCCTCACCGTTCTCATGATCATTGCAACTCCACGAGGTGAGATCTTGCATGGAGCCCCAGGCCGACGGAGATTGACAGTTATTTTGTGTTTCTTCCATTTGCGAATAATCGCACCAACTGTTGTCACCTTCTCACCAAGCTGCTTGGCGATGGTCTTGTGGCCCATTCCAGCCTTGTGTAGGTCTACAATCTTGTCCCTGACATCCTTGGAGAACTCTTTGGTCTTGGCCATAGTGGAGAGTTTGGAATCTGATTGATTGCTTCTGTGGACAGGTGTCTTTTATACAGGTAAAAAGCTGAGATTAGGAGCACTCCCTTTAAGAGTGTGCTCCTAATCTCAGCTCGTTACCTGTATAAAAGACACCTGGGAGCCAGAAATCTTTCTGATTGAGAGGGGGTCAAATACTTATTTCCCTCATTAAAATGCAAATCAATTTATAACATTTTTGACATGCGTTTTGCTGGATTTTGTTGTTGTTATTCTGTCTCTCACTGTTCAAATAAACCTACCATTAAAATTATAGACTGATCATTTCTTTGTCAGTGGACAAACGTACAAAATCAGCAGGGGATCAAATACTTTTTTCCCTCACTGTACATAGTAAGTCAAAGCACGTGATTACATCCAACTGGTATTTACGACTTCACAATTGAAAATTCCCATCTTCCAGGAACTCAGAATTATACCTCCTTCACCCTCACGTTGTCATGTTATGTTAAGCTATTTTCCACCCACACCCAGACTGCACTATAAATGGGAGACAGTAGGATCATACCGTATGCATGCAAACAGCACAAATATAGATGAGATGAATATGGATGGAAAGCAAACCCTCAGGTAACTTTTTTATAAAGCATACTTAGCATTGTTTAAGTCTGCTAAATTACTGCTTTAACTTTGCATGTAAATCTTTGCTTGTAACGCCAGGGTAGTGGGTTCGATCCCCGGTACCACCCATACCTAAAAAATCAATGCACACATGACTGTAAGTCGCTTTGGATAAAAGCGTCTGCTAAATGGCATATTATTATTATTAATAAATTATTACGTTTGAGTAGGCTTAATTTTCACTTAATTAATTATTCCATCACCACAGTGCATTTTCAAGATTCGCTTTTCTCTAATCCTTTTAGGAGATCTTGGGACATGTGTAGAGAGGTCCCTGTGATCCAGGATGAACAGACATCCCGAACATTAGAGAAACTTCTGCAATGGCTGGCCATCTTTATTGTGTCTCTTTTTGTATTTGTCCTAGCCATATTTGGCAAGGTAAGATTTGAGGAAAGATTACATTTTTCTCTTCAGGTGTCTTTTTCAAAATGTGCAACCATGAAACTACTGGCAACTTTTCACATTTAGGTACTCTTTAAGGATTGAAAAGGATTGTAAAGGGTTTATAAGTAGTTTATGAACAGCTAGAGTTAATACCTAATATGTAGTTTATAAATCATTGATAAACAGTTATAACTCATAAACAGATCACAGATCAATCGTGTAATTGTCGTTTGGGGCTTGTAAAGAGTGAGCTTTATGTGCTGCTGAATTAAAGCGTTACTTTTCATGAATTATTAATAAACTACATATTAAAAAAAGGCACTCTGCAGTTTGAACAATAAGAAAGCAGGAACCCCACCACTGATTTGGTAAACAACTGAGAGATGGGGCTGGAGAAATGTAACCACTCTCAAGTTCATGGACAGAGCTATGGATGCAAGGACTGACTCCATGATTTAAAAATGATAGTTTTAACCATGTTTTGAGTGTTTGTTTACAGTTACATTGTTTAAAAAACAAAGGAGTAAAAAACTAGCTTCTATTTTGGGTTCTGATGGGGTACGACAGTTGAACTAAGCTCACGAGGCATCTATAAGTTATATTCTTCAAGAATAAATGGATACTGTGTATATAATTAATTGAAAAGGCAAACGTTTGTATCTAGCAACTGCAGACTGCCCCTTCAACTGAATAATTGTCACGATCGTCAGGGTAAGGAGTAGACCAAGGCGCAGCGTGATGAACAAACATGACTTTAATTAGTTAAAGCACGAAACAAAACAAGAAACGACTCGTGACGTCCACGGTATCAATGACCGAACACGGAACAAAAACCCACAACCACAAAGGGAAAACATACAGTTTAAATATGGCTCCCAATCAGAGACAACCAGCCAACAGCTGACACTCGTTGCCTCTGATTGGGAGTCACTCAGGCAAACATAGAATACAACACATAGAAATGAACACACCCTGGCTCAACATAATGAGTCCCAGAGCCAGGGTGTGACAATAATAACTGTCTATAAATTACTTTTAAAGCTTTTACAAGCCCCGTTAAAGGGTACCTTCAAGTAAATATATTTTATTGAACCTTTATTTAAGCAGGGAAGTCCCATTGAGACCATGTCTCTTTGCAAGGGGACCCTGCTTCACAGACAATCTTGTCAGATAACAAAGCTCTGTATTCACTATCTCTGTACAAGCAATTTTTTTAAACAACTAATTTAAGTCATAAAAATCAAGTACTATTTTGCAGGGATCCGTTCTGCTCCTGATAACACTGTCAAGTAATGCCACCTGGGTCAATATCACCATAAGGTGCCTTTGAGACTTCCCCATTTCCCCCCCAAAAAGCTGAGATTTTCCATTGAACTTCATATTCATTGTATTAAGTATATGTTATGCTGTTAGAAATGCATATTGGTCAAGCTCCCACACTTTTTATAAATTAACTGCAAGCAGACAATTTACATGCAAACAGCAAAATATGTCCACCCTGTCATGGACAATTTCAAAGCAGAATAAATACATTGTAATTACATAGTGATTATAAAACGTACATTTTCAGAAAACTATTTAGTCACTTTCTCAACAATATATTTTAGTTTATGGGAAAAGTATTTGGATAATAATGAAATTATGGCAAACTATTTGTTTCTCTATAAAATCTGCGAGAGTTGCACTTTCTTTTCTAAATAAAATCGAACAAAAAAGATATCTGGTCAAACTTTCAAACAATACTATTTGGCCCTCATTTGTTTATAAAGGAATCACACAAAAGATTTTGCTAACTTGTGAAAATAATTTGTTTATTTTCATAGAACATGAAAATAAACAGGGTGGACAGTGACATGACAGGGTGGACACTGGGCATGACAGGGTGGACACGTTGTGAAATGTCATTGAATGGCCTCATAAATGCAAGGAACAATGCAAGAAAATGATGTAAAAAATGCCTTTTCCCAGGTAGGGGGAAATTACAAGTTGAACAGACTGTTTTTGATCCACTCTACCTGCATGCAGCCACTGAATAAAGATGCCCAAAATGAGACATTAATGTGGCCTTCTAGCGTTAAACTCTGTACATCATTCTGCACAGTGAAAGTCAAACATTCAACTGTAGAACAAGAAGAAAAATGTTTTTTAAGTGGAGAACAGTTGATTTGAAAAAACAGAATATTACAGAAAGATCACTTGGACGCATCTCCAAACAGTCTCTCCCTTTCTGCAGAGACATGGCTCAGTTCTGCAGTTGCTGTTCCACATACTTCCATGCAGACACTTCAATCTGTACAGAGCGCTTGTTCAGAGCCTGTGGTTCTGGTATTAGGCAAAGTACCTGCCAGTCATGGTACCAACAGATGTCGTCCCGAAGACTTGGCCATTTGAACTTGGCGTTGCATACACTTAAAACTTTCACACTGTGCCCTTCTGCATCCATGATGATACCTGGGTATGCTTCATTGTCATAATTAACGACGCACCACTCTCCAATGTGCTTTACCTCAATCATTTCTGGTCTCCTAGGATTATCTGGTGTCTTTCCACATGCTGGAGACTTGTCAGATGAAACAGGAACATTAGCTAGAGTGACCTCTTGAAGGTTAAAGCAGAGGCAGTCCAAAACACCTTCCTCCCTTTTACACAGACATGAAATGTCTCTGTATTTCATTTGGCCGGGTGTCAGACTGATAGCTTGGTGGATTCTCATAGTGCCTTTTATGGCAGCTATTGCAGGTACCTCAGGCTTTGATTCAATATCCCTCTCTGGGATGAAGAACAGCTCGACAGATGTGTCCAGGCTTTTCAGCTTGTTATACAAGCTCTGGGCATCAGGAATGTCTCCTCCATGGGCTACAATCCGGTCTGCTGACCTCTTGAGGGCCCCACCCACACCGTCTGGTGCCCCCTTCCCATGATTAGCCTCAAAGAAATTCCACGTTATTTATTTGAAGCCGTACTTGTAGGGTTCCGTTGAGAGGTAGAAGAAATTTCCCTTTTGTCGATACTGCGTTGCAGGCCCATCGCTGAAAAAATGAAGTGTGCTGACTTGAGGGTGTCGTTCTCTCACTACCTTCAGAACTGGATCAAGGTGGGCCCAGATGGCCACAGGGTCGTGTCTTCTGGAGGGTGATATGGAGCAGAAGGTGTGTGGCGCTTGTTCACCAGTGGTGTAGAGCACTCCAGTGTGCAGACTGGCCTGCTTGTGTGAGCCTCCAAAATGCACAGATTGTATTTCTTCGCTGTACTTACATGAGTAATTTTCGCTAAAATCTATATGCAAGAGGGACTCATTGTGCTTCAGACTCCTCCTGAGCTCCCTGTAGGCATCAAACTGCCATTTAATGTTGAAGACATGGCTCCTAAAATGGAGAAGCCTCTCCTGGAAATCTGTGTTAAGCTCATGCACTGTTGTTGTTATCTCCCTTTTCACTGTTATTGTTGACACCTTCTCATCCTTCTTGATCTTCTCTGTCATCCACTGAGATAAACGAATGTTCTCTTCCCCAGGGGTTGTCAGCATCGGGTGACAAGTTAGGAGGCATTCACTGCACTCACCATAAGCACAGACCTTGGCTTTCGGGTCATACATGGTTGCTTCAGACATTTCCTCAATATTTCTTGAGGACAGTAACCCTTGGTTCTGCAAGGCATTGGCAATGAATTGCAAGTTCTCATGTTTTTTGCAGAGACATGTGTCACGGTCAGAGGAAGAAGGGGTTACCACCCAAAAGGGTCTGAGACGGCAAAAGGAGGTGTATGACATTTGGCCAATGTGCTCAGAGAGAAACCTCCTATGCAAGTTCTTCATTGTATCAGTAAGCAACCTCTTTAGCATTTTTTTCTTCAGCCGTGTGACTGTTTGTTTGCGGCCAGTTGTCATTCGACTAACATCATCTCGAAGAAAAAATGATGTAACGTTCTTCCTAATCTCATTTCGACTGAAGCACCTCCTCCCACGGTAGGTCAGATCCACAGGATACTTTGCTCTCTTCTTAGAGTAGCCAAAAGCAGTCTGGGCATGCTTTTGGAGCTTATACTTCTTAAGAATGTTTCCACTGACCACTTTTGCTATCAGCTGCTTCTCTCGGTTTGTTTTTGCATGTTCATATTTTCTTCTAATATCTTCAATCAGGGATGTATGGAAAAGAAGAGCTCTTTTGATGGGTGAATTCACTTTTTGATGTGCCAACAAAGCATTGACTTTTGTACGTGGTGATTTGGACGCACTTTCTTTCTTGGCCCGATAGTACCTCTTCTTATATTTCTCAGTTTTACTTTTCTCTTTTGTGAGCTGTGCCTCTAATATTTCGATCTGTTTTTTCAGTTTTCTCTTCGAACTCCTTCGAATGCTTTCCCCTTGACGCCGTTGCCTGAAACACAAAATATTTGTAAGGATTTTTTTTAGCAAGTTAGTTATCAATATGTCATTTTATGGGGACATAAACAGTTGATAATTGTCCTTCAAATAAATCTAAACTTTCTAATAAGTCTCATCAGCTAAACTTCCAATGATCTAACCTGGAGGGCCCTGGCTCATGCTGATTTTCAGGAGTTTCAGCAGGGGAGTTGGGTGGTGTCTCTGACTGTAGCAAAGCACTGGCCCTGTTTCTGGCTCTGGCTTGACTTTTTGCCTCTCTCCATTTCTTTCTTTTTGCCCTCTTCTCTCTCTCACTGAGCTCATTGACACCCTTCTTCTTTCCAGTCTCTCTGTCTTTTTTCCATTTGACCCTTTCTTTCTCAAGGTACTTTATTCTTCTGTCTGGGTCAGCATCACGACGTTCCCGATATCTCCTTGCTATCTCAGCTCCTTTTGATCTCATTCCTTGAAAAAGACGATTCAAAATGTTCCCTTACACACTTTAATTGGCAGTCCCGGAAAACTAGGCTTGCATTATCAAACTAGGTTTGCTGATACCGATATCGCCAAAAAAATTGTCCATATTGTCCATTCTTACTATGTATAGCATGTACTGTTATAAAATGTGTGTAATAGCTGTTGTAATATGTGTAACATTATCAGTATGTGGCCTAAACTATGCACATGTCCTTCCTGTCATGAACCATGTCCACCCTATCATGGAAGGCTTGCTGACAGGGTGGACAATGACAGGGTGGACATTTTTGGCTAATGTTAGCATTTAATGAGCACATGGTGGACCTTCACTTAGCAACATACTACAGTTAGCAAGCTGACTGTGTACTGTTTTACAAATATATTTCAAAGTTCTGATAGGTTTTTCTATCAATTGATATTTCACTATGACAGAGTGGACATGTTAAGCTTGACAACATCCAACTACACACATAATATGATGAAAATTATGAAACATAAGTGTAAATACTTACTCTGCAACTAGACACTGCTTCAGCCTTCATTGAAGAAAGACAAAATGCTCGTAGTGATGTCACTGAAAACATCAGTGGGTTTCTTAAAGGGGCAGTTACCCCATAATGACAGGGTGGACAGCAATTTCAGGGACACATGCAAAATGTTCAATATGATTATGAAAATACAATATACATGATCAAAATTACTTGTTTTATCAAATAACTTATTGTGGACAGTAAAACCATGTAAAAAAAAAAATGGATTTAGTATCATTTAACCACTTATTACACACACTGTAGTTAGCAGAGCAGTGTGTGGGACATGCCAAAATCACGTACATCCAATGAAAAACATTTAATAAAATGAAGGAAACACTTTTTTAGAGACTTATCATTCTACTGATATGTGTGCAAATGTTTGGCCTCAGACTTTCATTATTCTGCTACATTTTCATGATGACTGAGTGAGTCTGATGAGGACACCAAAGGCACCTCACAGTGATACTGACTCACCTAGACAATCCCAGCGGATCAAAAGCCATTAGCCTTCCTCAGTGTCAGCTGTGCAGTGACTGGACCGAGTGTTCTGCTCCTCATCAAAAGCCTGTGGAAAATCATTCTTCAGAGACTCAGAGAAACCATCAAAGCAGACAGTTGTGTGGGTAAGCACCATGTGTTCAATAAAGGACGTATATTTATTATTGTTCCCCAAGGTGATGTAGATGTATCAAGGACAGATCTGCTAACTTGTCTAGGTGAGCAGTGGGTAGATAGAGCCAGGTTAACATCATTTTGATTGAAAATTAGGATTAGATGCTGCAGGGAAGTGAGGGTGTGTAGGACATTTTTTCACATATAGTCCTCTTTAAAATAGAAGATTTCAGTCCTCTTTAAAGTGAACTCAAAGCAAAATAACTCAAGTTATTTTGTATTCACACTGACCTTGCCTTTGAATGAGGACTCAACTCTTTTGCCAGTTCACGTCTGTAAGTGTAGCGGGTGATTTGGACGGAGTGAGGCGCAGGAGGGTAAAATCACAAAATAAATGTTTTATTCGGCAAATGGTTTATCCTCAGTAGCCTATTGGGAAACACAAGCAGTTCTTATTTGCGAAATCGCCTCGCTATTCATGTTGAATAAATTAGTCTGTTAATTTGAACTAAGCAAACTGCTAAATCGTTCAGTTTACATGTAGCCTACATCTTGTCTAGTTTACTGTAGACCATCTGAAATTAGATGCAGGCCTATTAGGAGCTAAAGGCTACCTGCCTTTATCTAAGCAAAATTGAATTACAATCATAAACCCAGATTTTTGTCTGTAGCTGGTGTCTATTGAAATGACAAGCCAGTCTCGCAAATGGGCCATTTATAACGGTCTGTAGTCTTAACATCTGGCACATAATAACAGCACAATTGCCAGAAACATTCATTTTTTTTTATGGTCATCAAGTGTTTCTTGCTCAGAGATTTCGAGATCCTCTGTCCAACTTTCATCACTCAAACTCTCCTGTCGGATTTATCTATAGGTATACACATGCGCAAAGGGGATTTATTTACAATAATAAACCTGGTTTGAGACCTGAATGCTGATAGGCTAAAAGCCGTGGTACAATATATCCGACCATATACCACAGGAATGACAAAACATTACGTTTTACTGTTCCAATTACGTTGGTAACCAGTTTATAATAGCAATAAGGCACCTCGAGGGTTTGTGGTATATGGCCAATATACCACGGCTAACAGCTGTATCCAGGCACTTGCGTTGCGTCATGCTTAAGAACAGCCCTTAGCCATGGTATATTGGCCACATACCATACCCCCTTGTGCCTTATTGCTTAATCATAGCAGTTTTTTAATTTATTTTATTTATTTCACCTTTATTTAACCAGGTAAGCCAGTTGAGAACAAGTTCTCATTTACAACTGCGACCTGGCCAAGATAAAGCAAAGCAGTGTGATTAAAACAACAACACAGAGTTACATATGGGGTAAAACAAAACATAAAGTCAAAAATACAAACAGAAAATATATATACAGTGTGTGCGAATGTAGTAAGTTATGGAAGTAAGGCAATAAATAGGCCATAGTGCAAAATAGTTACAATTTCGTATTCACACTGGAATGATAGATGTGCAAAAGATGATGTGCAAATAGAGATACTGGGGTGCAAATTAGCAAAAATAAATAACAATATGGGGATGAGGTAGTTGGGTGGGCTAATTTCAGAATGGCTGTGTACAGGTGCAGTGATCGGTAAGCTGCTCCGACAACCAGTCAAATAAGTTAAATCGACATCCATTGATGGAAAATGATCTGGCGAGTTTAATAAAAGCTATATTTTCTCTTGCCACATATTCAATTTCCTTTATTTATGTCATGTCATTACAATTATTACATTTGAGGAAACCCGCATTTTGCTACTAACGTCATTACAAGTCACTATGATATCCTTCTTAATTGGCTCGATAATGTTATAGAAAAAGGGTTTATTGTGTCATGGGCAACTCCTCTCCTGCTGTGCTCAAAAATTATTGGGCTAGTTTTCAGGGCGGGTTTTGAGTGGTCATTGTACTAGAAATTTTAACTTAACCTGGCAACCCTGGTCAGATTGTCAGTTTATGAATTCAGAGCGTCCAGTTGAAGAGTAAAGTTTCCTGAATGTTCTAATCTCACAATGGCAGTCAAGCATCTGGCCTGCTAGCTATCTCCAGACACAAAAGAGAGAACACCCTCACTAAACATTTTTACTTGCCCCTAGCCTAGCTGGTTAGAATATCTGAGTATATTTTCATGTTATTTAGTGGCATAGTGACTAACTAGGCGGCAACAATTTAGTTCAGTTTTAGTCTATGTTTACTGCCACCTGTTGTATTTAACTGGTGTCGTCATTTATAAATTCATCAAATATTCTACACTTTGTGACACTCTATTAGGGTATGAGTGTCACCTCGTACCCAGGCTATTGCAATCAGCGTTTATAAACCTGGGATATCAACAATTCAAAATTGGCCTTAGAGGCATTGACCATAGAATTATATGGGAGTGACCTTACGGAGTAAAGTATTTGCGTAATAACACTTTAGCGAATCACACGACTGCTAGGCGTGGCTCCAAATGGAGGCAAGACACGTATGGAAGACAGGTACGGGTGGAGGGTTAGGAGGAAGATGATTGGTTGGTAGATTAAGCCAATGCCTATGCGCCGGGAGATTCTCCTGTTCTTTCTATTTGCTAACGAAGGCCAAGTTTGACGCGTTGGTCCACCAGACTCTCTGGGAATGAGATTATGGCAGAGTGTAAGATTTAATTGACACTCCCTTAGGGTTCAAATACAGGTTCTATGGAATGCCCTGTAAAAGAAACAATGTATGTGATGCCAGTATGAAAACTTGGGACGAAGGTCTGTTCCAGAATGTTTCTTATTTTGTGACAACATCACTTCAGAAGATCTGTATTTGATTTAGAATTAAGATTTTTTAGCAGAGTGCTTTCCAACTATGTTTTGTCTCAAGGTAAGAAAACAATTAAGATTGGGGTAAAATCTACCCCTAATTTCCAGCAATCTATAATTTATTTACTTAATGTTTTAACTTTTGTCCTTAGTTGTGATGTTAAACAAACAAATTCCACTAATATCAATGAATGTTTTGGATTACATTTTTATGTTAAACGACTGATAATGAATGAAAATACTGTTGTCAATGAAGTTTTGCCTTAAAATGAAAATGTTGAGTATGACTTACTATTAAAGGTGAACAGGATCATGCGGAGGGGTGCAGACAATAACACACAACACACAAGACTCGAAATAAAACCAGGAAACCGTGTCATGTTGTTTTTCTTTACCTTTGAGGAGGAACAGTCGGCCGAAAGTGGTTATATTATATTAAAGGTTTCCCTCAGACCATGTTTTCCATCCTTTAGCATTCCAATAACTGTTGTACCTTTAATTTATACTACTGTAATTCTAATAATGTAACAATTTTCCAGGTGTTGTGTGTCGAATTCCTGGTGGCACAATCGTCGCCATGCCATTCTTTGGCATCGTGACCAACGCGATGATGCTGAACAGCATCAGCATCCTGTCCTCTATCTTCCAGGTGGGCGCTCAGTGTGTTGCGAGGGAGAGGATGCTATTCATAGTGCCCCCGGTCATCTCAATAGTCCTCACACTGTCAGGCAACGTGCTCTTCATCCTCAGTTACCTGCTGGTGAGAGAAGATGGGGAGATGGTCATCTGGATCGGACTGGCAATAGTGGCGACCATCTTTGTTTCACTAAACTGGTGGGAGAACTACAGCACCCTCTTTGAAAGCTCCTTCCTAAACAGTATATCTGAAGACATGGCGAGATCAAGGAATGTGGTGGAGTGTCCTCTCCGGTCTGGTCCGGATCCTGGTCACGGCGGCCGTGGTGGGGGCGTACGTCCCTCTGTCTGGCAGAGACTGGACGACGGTGACGTCAGTTCCAGAGAACGTGCGGTTGGTGTTCCTGATCTTGGTGGCCGTCCAGATAGCGTCATCCGCTCTGTGCCATTGGTTCGTGGTGGTGGCCTGCAAAATGCACGCCATGCGGCGGAGCTTCCTTCTACCCATTTACCTGGCCTCCGTAGGTGTTCTGGCACCTTTCATAGCTCCTGCCATTATCTTCTTCCAGACCTCCAGTGACTCCAGAGGTGCTAACTACACCATCACAGAGTACTGCGATGACATCACATATGGCAGGGGCCTAAGCGGCGATGCTGTGTGGTTCGAGAAGCTAGTCAGGGACATCACTCAAACCCTCTGTCCCCAGGACATGACCAACCGAACAGAAATGGGCCTCTTGGGAAGCTCTGCACTGGTGGTTGGGTTGGATGCTGTGCACTATGTACATCTGGTTCCTCCAGCTTCAGCGCATCGAGAGGACCCAGGACCTGTTTGTGCGGAGGATGTACGAGGGGCCCTTTCTGGAAGCAGTCCACACTGCTCAACACACGTTTTGAGATTCAGAGGAAGAAAAAATTGTAAGTTTATTGAGGATTCTTTGGTGGGTCTGAGGGTTGTTTATGTGTGTGTGGGTGTGTGTGGGTGTGTGTGGGTGTGTGTGGGGTGTGTGTGGGTGTGTGTGGGTGTGTGTGTGTGTGTGTGTGTGTGTGTGTGTGTGTGTGTGGGTGTGTGTGGGTGTGTGTGGGTGTGTGTGGGTGTGTGTGGGGTGTGTGTGTGGGTGTGACAGAGATTGAAGAGTTGTTTTTATGAAGAGTTGTCAGGTTTTTGCAAAATTTAGATTCTAACATTTCCTCCAGCCACAGGCAAGTTGACTCAGTCACAGTATATCTGTGTGCGACAACGTGGCATGAGAACTATGATGAAATGATTAAAATTATCATCTCAATATTCAGGTACAGTCTGACGCTTTCACAGAATTGACAGAATTAGCAGCTAGAATACAGTTTTAATTGCAAATCAATACGTCTGTTTCTTTATCAGGCTGGACAAATACAGGCCAAGGAATAACCCCACCAACGATGTGAGCTTCGAGTCCCACATTTGCTTTGATGATGCTTTCAAAGACGTGAACGGTGGTAAAGAACGCCGTGTGAACGAATACGCAGGAGGACCTGGTGGAGGTTATCCGAGAGGTTTACAAGTAAGCAGTGCAACAAATCCTCACAAATGATGATCCAATGTGCACAGAATTAACAGCACATATACTTTATTTAATGTATAATCTGTAAAGAAATGAAGACGCATTGTATGATGTCATAACATAGATATACTAGAAAAAATTTGACATTAACAAGAACATGTCCCCCCCCACCCACAAAGCATCCACATATTCCCATGAAAGCCACCAGGGGATGCTCTGCCCACATTCTCCACCATCTGTAACAAGTCACTGTGAATATGTGTTTCGGAAGAGTGTGTTTCGGGAGAGTGTGTTTCGGGAGAGTGTGTTTCGGAAGAGTGTGTTTCGGAAGAGTGTGTTTCGGAAGAGTGTGTTTCGGAAGAGTGTGTTTCGGAAGAGTGTGTTTCGGAAGAGTGTGTTTCGGTAGAGTGTGTTTCGGTTAGAGTGTGTTTCGGTAGAGTGTGTTTCGGAAGAGTGTGTTTCGGAAGAGTGTGTTTCGGAAGAGTGTGTTTCGGAAGAGTGTGTTTCGGAAGAGTGTGTTTTCGGTAGAGTGTGTTTCGGTAGAGTGTGTTTCGGTAGAGTGTGTTTCGGTAGAGTGTGTTTTCGGTAGAGTGTGTTTCGGTAGAGTGTGTTTCGGAAGAGTGTGTTTCAGGAGAGTGTGTTTCGGTAGAGTGTGTTTCAGGAGAGTGTGTTTCAGGAGAGTGTGTTTCGGGAGAGTGTGTTTCGGAAGAGTGTGTTTCGGAAGAGTGTGTTTCGGAAGAGTGTGTTTCGGAAGAGTGTGTTTCGGAAGAGTGTGTTTCGGAAGAGTGTGTTTCGGAAGAGTGTGTTTCGGAAGAGTGTGTTTCGGAAGAGTGTGTTTCGGAAGAGTGTGTTTCGGAAGAGTGTGTTTCGGAAGAGTGTGTTTCGGAAGAGTGTGTTTCAGGAGAAGAGTGTGTTTCGGAAGAGTGTGTTTCGGAAGAGTGTGTTTCGGAAGAGTGTGTTTCAGGAGAGTGTGTTTCGGAAGAGTGTGTTTCGGAAGAGTGTGTTTCGGGAGAGTGTGTTTCGGAAGAGTGTGTTTCGGAAGAGTGTGTTTCGGAAGAGTGTGTTTCGGAAGAGTGTGTTTCGGAAGAGTGTGTTTCGGAAGAGTGTGTTTCAGGAGAGTGTGTTTCGGAAGAGTGTGTTTCGGAAGAGTGTGTTTCGGAAGAGTGTGTTTCGGAAGAGTGTGTTTCGGAAGAGTGTGTTTCAGAAGAGTGTGTTTCAGGAGAGTGTGTTTCGGAAGAGTGTGTTTCAGGAGAGTGTGTTTCAGGACAGTGCCTGAAGAAGTGTCTGGAGGAGAACTGGAATGATGGAAATAAATTATTTTAAAAACAAAGTAGTCCCAGCAGAAAAAAACATGTTTAAAAAAATAAAAATAAGGGTAAAACGTTATTGTCTTTAGTTCAAAGTAAGCATAAAAGACTAATGGGACTTTCCATGACATTGTCATCAAGGTAAATGGTCACATCAGAGAATGCACACGGTGGACATCACCTCTGATAGCATACAGGTGCTGAACTGAGGCCAAAGGGCATTCTGGTGTTATGAAAAAATCCCTGCATGCTTCAAAGCAGTGAGGTTGGTTCCTACAGTTGTGGGTTCTCAGTGTGCTAATATGTAATTCAATCCCAGCACTGCGAACTCAGTGTACACTGCAGACACGCAGAACAGTACGGGGTGAGAATAATGTGTCAACTTTCCCTCATTTCATCCTTTCAACCTCAGTATTTTCAATAAGGAGGATTCATGCGTCTTCAGAGAGAGCCCACCCCTCCCGTGCCAGAGGATCCTGCACACCCCTTTACGGAGGTCGACTGGAGTACAACCCTCCCTCATGGCAACCTGCTGATGGTGCACTTTTAAGGACGAGCTACTGATCCGCCACAAGAAGAGATGGTCTCAGGTGAGACAATGCTGTCAATATCGTTTACAATGCGTGTGTGAAAGGCATAACCCTATACACCTTCGATAGTACACATTCACAAAGCTATGAATTCATCTAAATATGATGGACATGAATTGAAGACGGATGATGACGTTTTATTACACCCAAAGCAATATATTTATTCAGCTCATTCACTGTTTTGGCCGGTCATGTACTTGTACGACATTCTCGGCTGGCGACTCACCAGGAAGTATTTCAAGAGGTCAGAGGAGGGTGAAGATGAGACAGAGCCGAAGGAGAGGATGAAGGTCAACATGACAAACAATACAATGATTCCTTCTATGTCTAGCATCCCTACTTGGATAAATTGTTGTTGTATTATTGTTATATATTACAGTGTAAAGGAGGTGGTGTACCTAATAAACTGTCAGGTGAGTGTATATTACAGTATATAGGGGGTGTACCTAATAAACTGTCCGGTGAGTGTATATTTCAGTATATAGGAAGCGGGACTGATGCTTTTGTATTCTGTTAGAAAGAGAAGGATAACACCGATCTCCTGGCTTTGGATGGGGACACAGACTTCCAGCCATCTGTTGTCATGCTCCTGATAGATGGACTGAAACGCTACCCACACGTGTGGGAGC
Source organism: Coregonus suidteri (assembly GCA_036851935.1). Lineage (NCBI taxonomy): Eukaryota > Metazoa > Chordata > Actinopteri > Salmoniformes > Salmonidae > Coregonus > Coregonus suidteri. The sequence continues at coordinate 103,899,530 of CM072218.1, read as the reverse complement.
AGCATGTGGAAGGATTCACCCGACAGGACACAGGTATGTACAGCCCTCGTGTGAATCGTGCCTTTATAATTAAAGATCAAATTATCATTGTTATGACAATTTGCTTCGGATAAATCTACGATTTGTAAGTAGCCTATGTCACTAGGTGAGTGGATGGTAGCGAATCGACTTGTTCTTTACGCGCCTCAAACTTGGCAATAGTGGTTACCTTGAATGAATTAATGTTGATCCGTAGAGTTGACTGTAGCAATCCTTTGTGTCTTGTTTGACGTTTCTTGCGTTTTCTTGAATTTGTTTGCTTTGGTTTGATTGCGGTAAGAACGGTGAGCTCTCCCACCATCCACACACACACAAAACATTCAAACACCTGTGTGTTTAAATCAGTGTGTTCCACCTATTCCGCTCCAGCCATTACCACGAGCCCGTCCTCCCCAGTTAAGGTGTATTGATACCATTCCACTCCAGCCATTACCATGAGCCCATTCCGCTCCAGCCATTACCACGAGCCTATTCCGCTCCAGCCATTACCACGAGCCCATTATGCTCCAGCCATTACCACGAGCCCGTTCCGCTCCAGCCATTACCACGAGCCTATTCCGCTCCAGCCATTACCACGAGCCCATTCCGCTCCAGCCATTACCACGAGCCCATTCCGCTCCAGCCATTACCACGAGCCCATCCGCTCCAGCCATTACCACGAGCCCATCTCCGCTCCAGCCATTACCACGAGCCTATTCCGCTCCAGCCATTACCACGAGCCCATTCCGCTCCAGCCATTACCACGAGCCCATTCCGCTCCAGCCATTACCACGAGCCCATTCCGCTCCAGCCATTACCACGAGCCCGTCCTCCCGAATTAAGGTGGCACCAACCTCCTGTGGTTTATAGATTACCTTGATTCCTAGATGGCGTAGCAGTGTGGTCGTGTATTGTGTTGTGTCCTCGTGTAAATACCCAGTTTTTTTGTATTTTATTCGTATATATTTCTCTCTCTCACTTTCCATCCTTTAACTAAATATACTTTCCTGCAACCCCCCTCACCCAATGTGGAACGGATTCTATTATTTCTTCATACCTTTTATCAAGAACCCACAGCTAAAACTAGCCAGCTAGCCAGCTAACTTGCTATTAGCTATTGCCATTAGCCACCGTTAGCGGTCTTCACCACTGTCCGTGGCCTGCACTACCTACCAGCCAGCTCTAGCCTGGACAATTATCGGCCAGTCTGCACAGCGTGCACATTGCGCTATCGAGCTAGAGCATATCGGATTTTCTGCCGGAATCACACTCTACCGAAACACACTCTTCCGAAACACACTCTTCCGAAACACACTCTTCCGAAACACACTCTTCCTAAACACACTCTTCCGAAACACACTCTTCCGAAAAAACACTCTCCCGAAACACACTCTTCCGAAACACACTCTTCCGAAACACACTCTTCCGAAACACACTCTTCCGAAACACACTCTTTCCGAAACACACTCTTCCGAAACACACTCTTCCGAAAAAAACACTCTCCCGAAACACACTCTTCCGAAAACACACTCTTCTTCGAAACACACTCTTCCGAAACACACTCTTCCGAAACACACTCTCCCGAAACACACTCTCCCGAAACACACTCTTCCGAAACACACTCTCCCGAAACACACTCTTCCGAAACACATATTCACAGTGACATTTGTTACAGATGGTGGAGAATGTGGGCAGAGCTTTCATCTCCCTGGTGGCTTTCATGGCAGAACTAAGAACAGATATAGCCCCTGGTTCACCTCAGACTTGACTGCCCTTGACCAGCACAAAAACATCCTGTGGCGTACTGCATTAGCATCGAACAGCCCACGCGATATGCAACTTTTCAGGGAAGTCAGGAACCAATATACACAATCAGTTAGGAAAGCAAAGGCTAGCTTTTTCAAACAGAAATCTGCATCCTGTAGCACTAACTCCAAAAAGTTTTGGGACACTGTATAGTCCATGGAGAATAAAAGCACCTCCTCCCAGCTACCCACTGCACTGAGGCTAGGAAACACTGTCACCACAGATAAATCTACGATAATCGAGAATTTCAATAAGCATTTTGCTACGGCTGGCCATGCTTTCCACCTGGCTACCCCTACCCCGGCCACCAGCTCAGCACCCTCCGCTGCAACTTGCCCATGCCCCCCCCCCGCTTCTCCTTCACCCAAATTCAGATAGCTGATGTCCTGAAAGAGCTGCAAAATATGTACCCCTACAAATCAGCTGGGCTAGACAATCTGGACCCTTTCTTTCTAAAATTAGCCGCCGAAATTGTCGCAACCCTATTACTAGCCTGTTCAACCTCTCTTTCGTATCGTCTGAGATCCCCAGAGATTGGAAAGCTGCCGCGGTCATCCCCCTCTTCAAACCGCAATTGGGGTGACACTCTAGATCCAAACTGTTACAGACCTATATCCATCCTACCCTGCCTTTCGAAAGTATTTGAAGGCCAAGTTAACAAACAGATCACCGACCACTTCGAATCCCACCTCTACGCTGACGACACCATTTTGTATACATCTGGCCCTTCATTGGACACTGTGTTAACAAACCTCCAAACGAGCTTCAATGCCATACAACACTCCTTCTGTGGCCTCCAACTGCTCTTAAATGCTAGTAAAACTAAATGCATGCTCTTCAATCGAACGCTGCTTGCACCCGCCCGCCCCCGACTAGAATCACTACTCTCGGCGGGTCTGACGTAGAATACCTAGGTGTCTGGTTAGACCGTAAACTCTCCTTCCAGACTCACATTAAGCATCTCCAATTCAAAGTTAAATCTAGAATCGGCTTCCTGTTTCACAACAAAGCCTCCTTCACTCATGCTGCCAAACATGCCCTCGTAAAACTGACTATCCTACCGATCCTTGCGATGTCATTTCCAAAATAGCTTCCAACACAAAACTCAGCAAATTGAATATAGTCTATCACAGTGCCATCCGTTTTGTCACCAAAGCCCCATATACTACCCACCATTGTGACCTGTACGCTCTCGTTGGCTGGCCCTCACTACATATTCGTCGCCAAACCCACTGGCTCCAGGTCATCTATAAATCACTGCTAGGGCAAATCCCCGCCTTATCTTAGCTCATTGGTCACCATAGCAACACCCACCCGTAGTATGCGTTCCAGCAGGTATATTTCACTGGTCATCCCCAAAGCCAACACATCCTTTGGCCGCCATTCCTTCCAGTTCTCTGCTGCAAATGACTGGAACGAACTACAAAAATCTCTGAAGCTGGAGACACTTAACTCCCTCACTAACTTTAAGCATCAGTTGTCAGAGCAGCTTACCGATCACTGCACCTGTACACAGCCCATCTGTAATTAGCTCACCCAACTACCTCATCCCCATATTGTTATTTATTTTTGTTATTTATTTTGCTCATTTGTACCCCAGTATCTCTATTTGCACATCATCTTCTGCACATCTATCACTCCAGTGTTAATACTAAATTGTAATTATTTTGCACTATGGCCTATTTATTGCCTTACCTCCATAACTTACTACATTTGCACACACTGTATATAGACTGTATGTTTTTGTTTTACCCCATATGTAACTCTGTGTTGTTGTTTTTAATCGCACTGCTTTGCTTTATCTTGGCCAGGTCGCAGTTGTAAATGAGAACTTGTTCTCAACTGGCTTACCTGGTTAAATAAAGGTGAAATAAATAAAATAAATAAAACCTGATGTGTGTTCACCACCACCTTGTATCTGCCCCTAGTGGTCGTGAGTGTAATTGCCCAAATATTACCACAATATTAAATACACCCAAATTGGCTCCAACAATCATCGTTAGGGATACGTTTTCATCTCTAATAGACAGCTACAAATGAAAAATGTACCCAGCTCATTTTATGGATTTGATTGTTTATTGGAGTTACGCACCAACCAAGACTATTTCAGTTTAAGTTAGCGCGCAACGGTACCTGCTTGTTTCACTAAATGCACTAAAACAATATTGTGTGGGTACACTATATGCACAGTGAAGGTGTAATATACATCATACAGATATCTACTCAGTGATATAGATATCTACTCAGTGATATGGATATAGATATCTACTCAGTGATATGGATATAGATATCTACTCAGTGATATGGATATAGATATCTACTCAGTGATATGGATATAGATATCTACTCAGTGATATGGATATAGATATCTACTCAGTGATATAGATATAGATATCTACTCAGTGATATGGATACAGATATCTACTCAGTGATATGGATATAGATATCTACTCAGTGAAGGTATAATATACATTATACAGATATCTACTAAGGTCCTCATTCTGTTATATTGCCCCAGGTCCTATGGTATGGTATCAGAAGTTTGAGTATGCGGTGGGCCCACTGCAGAGCACGTGTTTTGGTTACTTCAGTCTGATCGGGGGCCTCAGCCCTCATGGACGACAACGTGATGAAGGGATACACCACCAAGGCCACAGAGGCCGGCCGCTACCTACAGTAGGATCAAGGTAAACCAATTGTTCCTAGTCAACAAGAACACAGACACACATCTCTGGTAGTAGTCTTGTCTACAGCACCGCTCTCTGCTGCGTCGCAGGTGAAGACCGCTGGCTGTGCACTCTCCTGTCGCAGCAGGGCTGGAGGGTGGAGTACAACGCTGCGTCCGACGCCTACACCACCCCCCCCCAGGACTTCAAGGAGTTCTATAACCAGCGTCGGGCGGCCCACTACCATGGCCAACACCATCGACCTGCTGGGCTCAGGGTCTCTGACCTCCCAGAGGAACAGCTTCATCTCCAAACCCTTCATCCTTTACCAGATTATCACCATGGCAGCCTCCATCCTAAGCCCAGCCACCATCTGCCTAATGATCTCAGGTACCCACAGCAACCTGTCTGTCAAAAGGCCTCACACAGCTTTAGCTTTGGGGGAGTTTGTCTTTGGAATATAACAGGATACAAACATTTTATTAACACAGGGAAGAAGATGATTATAATTCATAATTCTGGTCCCCTCTCTTTTTCAGGAAGCTTGTCGTTAATCCTACACATCGATCCCAAATACGCTCTGATCCTTGCAACAGTGCCCCCTGTGTTGTACCTGGTCCTATGCTTCAAGCTGAAATTAGACACACAGGTCACCATAGCAGCCATCATGAGTGCCTTGTATGCTTTCCTCATGATGGGAACCGCTCTGTTCATCATGGGTAAATGGTGACACTAGACTAGGATTTCATCTCAATCAACATAATGTAGAACAGCAAGGCTACAAACCTGACTTACAGACTGACTGCCCGGTCAAACCTAGTGGGCGATATCAAACTAGAACATTCATTAAATACAAAAAAAATTGAACTTTTGTAGGCTACAAATGTAAATGTTGCTTTCTCTGTAATGATGTTAACTGTAGTATCTATGTTCATCTCAGGTGCTATGGTTGAGGAGCAGACCATTTGGAATCCCAGCGGCCTGTTCATCATAGGCATGGTGCTGACGAACACCATCACAGCAGCGCTCCACCCCAAAGGAGTTCCATCTGGTCGTCATCTACGGCCTCCTCTACTTCATCTGTATCCCCAGTGGCTACCTCCTGCTGACCATCTACTCCATGGTCAACATGAACAACGTGTCCTGGGGCACCCGGGAGACAGGGGGTCAAGGCCATCATCACACAGCGCATCCTACAGGCCAAGTGCTGCAAAAGTCTCTGCTGGGACGGTGTCGGAAACGGTGGTGATGGCGGGATAATTCTGGTCCCCTCTCTTTTTCAGGAAGCTTGTCGTTAATCCTACACATCGATCCCAAATACGCTCTGATCCTTGCAACAGTGCCCCCTGTGTTGTACCTCTGGACCAGAGCGATCAGGTGCCGGAAACGGTGGTGATGGCTGGTAAGCCAAACGTGAACCTTGATCTGATCTTTCAGGACAATAACAGGTCATGACGTTTTTTGAATGGTTGAAGTCTGGGAATCAATTTAAGAATAGTAGAATACACCAGGTGCAATTTCAAAATGTCACTCAATTAGCCATGTCAAGCTAACAATTTTTTGAATTGGTAGTTAGAACTAGCCAGCTATCTAAACTCATAGTTATCATGGCCGATTACCGACCGAGCACGCAGGGCACGTGCCCAGGGGCTCAGACCTCCAGGGGGCCCCCATTGATTTTGTAAGTCATTCTCACTTAGATATCATATTAACATGGCATAAGTCATTACAAAATGTATAGAAATGTATCTCCACCCATGTAATTACCTGGTACTTCCTGTATATAACCATGTTATTACCTGGTACTTCCTGTATATAGACATGTTATTACCTGGTACTTCCTGTATATAGCCATGTTATTACCTGGTACTTCCTGTATATAACCATGTTATTACCTGGTACTTCCTGTATATAGCCATGTTATTACCTGGTACTCCCTGTATATACCCATGTTATTACCTGGTACTCCCTGTATATAGCCATGTTATTACCTGGTACTTCCTGTATATAACCATGTTATTACCTGGTACTCCCTGTATATAACCATGTTATTACCTGGTACTCCCTGTATATAGCCATGTTATTACCTGGTACTTCCTGTATATAGCCATGTTATTACCTGGTACTTCCTGTATATAACCATGTTATTACCTGGTACTCCCTGTATATAACCATGTTATTACCTGGTACTTCCTGTATATAGCCATGTTATTACCTGGTACTTCCTGTATATAGCCATGTTATTACCTGGTACTCCCTGTATATACCCATGTTATTACCTGGTACTCCCTGTATATACCCATGTTATTACCTCGTACCTCTACTCCTTATTGTTATTTGTTATTCACTGCGTATTCCTTGTGTCACTATTTCTATTTTATTTTAAACATTTGATCATCCATTTAACTCTGTATTGTTGGGAATGGACCCGTACATAAGCATTTCACTGTTATTCCTCAGTTTTCTCATATCACAACCAACAAACTGTTTTAAAATCACTATTGGCCTTATGGTGAAATCCCTGATCAGTTTCCTTCCTCTGTGGCTACTGAGTTAAGAAGGACGCCTGTATCTTTGTAGTGACTGGGTGTATGGATACACCATCCAAAGTGTACGGAATAACTTCACCGTGCTCAAAGAGATATTCAATGTCTGCTTTTGTTTATTTTTACCCATCTACCAATAGGTGCCCTTCTTTGTGAGGAATTGGAAAACCTCCCTGGTCTTTGTGCTTGAATGATGATCTGTGCTTCAAATTCACTATTCGATTGAGGGACTTTACAGATAATTGTACTGTATGTGTGGGGTACAGAGAATGGGTAGTCATTCAAAAATTATGTTAACCATTGTTATATACATTTTTACTCCTGAACTTATTTAGGCTTGCCATAAGAAATGAGTTGAATACTTATTGACTCAAGAGATTTTAGCTTTAATTTTTTTATTAATTTCTAAAGTGTTCTACATACAAAAGTCGACTTTGACATTATGGGGTATTGTGTGTAGATCAGTGACACAAAATGAAAATGTAATACATTTTAAATTCAGGCTGTAACACAACACAATGTGGAAAAAGTGTGAATACTTTCTGAAAGCTCTGTATCTTAATGAAACCATATGCAGACTATGTACTCTGTGGGCTAAAAGAATGTCTAGATTTACCCATTATGGTGGGCCTGTTTGTATGGGTGGACAGATGTGTGAACTGGCTAATTTATTTATTTAGGTACAGAAACAGGAAGTTTGGAATCTACGCATCTATGATTAAAAGCAAAAAGTTGGAAGATCTGGTTTCTGGAGAAAAATAATATTTTTGTGTCACACAATATTTAGAAGTTCCGATTTGTTTCTTTACTTCACTGACTCATTGAGGCCAAAATAAACTAAATAAAAGGTCTGATGTCCCATTCCTAATAAACATTTCAAAGTAAAATAGATTATTTGCTGTAGTAGATTAATGCTGTACAGGGCAGGGGAATGCTGCTATCTTGTCCTTAAATTAGATTAAATTAAATGAGTTGAAATATGAATATGTAATCATTGGCAATGATCCCCCATAGTCCACACACACAAGCACACGCACACGCACACACACACACACGCACACGCACACAAAATGATCCCCCATAGTCCAGGTTGTGTGTTGATTCATTTCATTTGTTTCCCTTTGAAGTTTTCAGAAAACATTCTATAAAAATAATACAGCAAAAATAACTGATATGGATATCTGTCTTTTCGCTTGGCGTCAGTCCAGATTCCCATGGGATCTGTGTGTGTGTGTGTGGTTGTCGGTTGTTATTGATCTATCACAATGTTCCACTGAGGGACCCAGGAACACACACACACACACACACACACACACACAGATCCCATGGGAATCTGGACTGACGCCAGGCGAAAAAGACCAAGACAGATATCCATATCAGTTGTTTTTGCTGTATTATTTTTATAGAATGTTTTCTGAAAACTTCAAAGGGAAACAAATGAAATGAATCAACACACAACCTGGACTATGGGGGATCATTTTGTGTGTGTGTGCGTGTGCGCGTGCGTGTGTGTGCGTGTGCGCGTGCATGTGTGTGTGTGTGTGTGGACTATGAGGGATCATTGCCAATGATTACACACACACACACACACACACACACACACACACACACACACACACACACGTTACAGGAGGGGGTCGCAGTTCCGGAGCGACCCACTAGGTGTCATCCTCCGACAACCATAAGCACCTCCTCACTCACAGTCGGGACTAATTCTCTGCCTATTGGTGTCACCTGTGGCTATCTGATTCACCTGTGTATTTATGCCCTCACTTCCCTGTGTTCCCTTGCTCAGTTTTCTCTGCTAGTTCCTTGATGTCAAGCAGTACGTATCAGTGTCTGATCACGAGACGGAGTTACAGGTACTCGAGAAGTGTTCTCCCTGTGTCATTGGGTTTTTTCCAGTCAGAGTTAGTATTTCGTATTGTTTGCTGTCAGCCTGTTTTTTGAAGACCAACGTGCGCCTCATTTGTTTTCGTGAAAAGTCAGTTGTTTTGTATCCTGGTTTTTGGACCACCAGTAAAGTTCCTTGTTTCACCATCCTCGCCTACTGCCTACTGTCTAACCTGCACCGCACCTGGGTCACACCTCACACCAACCCTTGCATGAAATTTGTTATAAAATTGCAAAATTTTCTCTCCGCCCATAGCAAAATAGAATAGATGTTTTTATATATCAATATCACATAATTTCTGGGTAACAATTAAGCATCTTACTGTGATTGTTTTCAATTAAAATGGTCAAAAAGAAACAGTTTCTTAGCAAAGAGCAATTTCTCAAGCAAGAATTTTGTTAGGACTGTCTGAGAGTGGTCCGAGTGGGGAGGGGAAAACCGAAAATGTGTTCTTATTGGCAGAGGTTTGGAACTCTCTTTCTTATTTGTCCATTTAAACTAATTTACCACCTGGTGATGTCACCATATACGGCTAAATCTCCATCCCACCAAAACAGGCTGAAATATCAGGCAGTCTTTTCAAACAGCCCTTACACTAAAACGGCATCATCATCATCATGTTCACAATTTCACAGTGTCATTCCAACCTCATAGTGTGGAAATATATATATATATAAAACACAAGAAAATCTAGTTTTTGACTGCACTGGGCCTTTAAAACTGCAATGTTTTCTCTACGCCCCACGACAAAATGTGTAGAATTGCAAGAAATGAACTTTAAAACTAAATGTTTTCTCTCCTCCGTCAAGAGGAGGAGAGAAAAATGTTTTTCCGTGAGGTGGGGGGGCCCAAGCCAAATCTAGCTTAGGGCCCCCTAAAGCCTACAGCCGGCCCTGAGTACACTGTTCTAAGTTCTACATAAAATGCAAATTTGTGCAACTCAATTATAAAACGTATTCTCCAAGGCTTTATGTGGCATTCCACTTGGCGCCGTTGTATTGTTTGCATATATAATATTTTCATCTAACTTCTTAGTTTAAATCATTCTCCTTTTAAGCTTTCTTTTTTTTTTTACATTTTCTTCTCTTTTGTGTTGAGACAGTTGTGTGGAATGCACACCAAATAATGTTTGATTTCTTTCAATCTAGGAGTGTGGAATTCCATTCTCATCAATATATTGAACAAAGTGAGTATATATTTTTTTAATAGATCTATTACAGATCTTTAACACTGAGCTGCTTATATCATGGTATAATTTCATGATTATCACACTGTAGATATCTGTAGATTGACTATATAATAAGTGTCGTGATTATACACTGTAGATATCTGACTTGACTATATAATAAGTGTCTGTTGGTGAACTTCAGGAAGAGGAGGACTTTTGGAGAGATCTCCAGAAGCTCTATTTATCCTCAGCCAGAGGTTCCAAAGAAAAAAACAGAAAAAAAAAATCACAAATGACCTAAAAAAACTGAGAAATAAGGTATGCCGTCTTCTCATTTCACTGTACGTGATATTAGCATCAAGTAGGTGTTGTACTTTATGTCCACATCTGGTATTAAAGCGATAGTTTAGTGCTGTTAAAACGATGACTAGTTGGATTGCTCGTCCCGTTCCTATCCCTTTAATTGAAATGCACTTTGTCCTCTTCATACAGGTGACTTTTATCCATTTCATCTGCAACGCCATGTGGCTGGTAGCGACTTTCACTCTTCAGGTCGTTGGAAATGCAGTCACCATCAGAATCCCAAAGTACAATATCAATCTGACTCAGACTAGCGGGTATATATATATATTCATTGATCCAGTAGGATTTATGTTCCTTTTGGGATTTGCATCCTTACTGCTGATCCAGTTCTTTGCCATGTTCTACCACAGGTGATTCTTTTCATTACTGATTTATTTATTTATAGGCAGGATCACCAAATTCTAACCCCCACACTTTCCAAATACTCTCTATTCTTCATTAAGGTTTTTTTTTACAATGTAATTTAGTTTTGCCTTCATAAAGCTTTCTCTATGATCCACTAATCCTTTAAATCAATTTTATAGATATTAGTGTCGTTTTGCGTTTGCTCCTTCAGAATTTACACTCTGATCCATTTTGTGGCATTTCTGGGTATGGAGTCCAAGACTGGCAGAAGACTATCAGAATATGACATGCAGGTAAATTAGCATAACCTTGTTTGACGATAACATGCAGGTAAATTAGCATAACCTTGTTTGACGATAACATGCAGGTAAATTAGCATAACCTCGTTGACGATAACATGCAGGCCAATTAGCATAACCTTGTTGACGATAACATGCAGGCCAATTAGCATAACCTTGTTGACGATAACATGCAGGCCAATTAGCATAACCTTGTTGACGATGACATGCAGGTAAATTAGCATAACCTTGTTTGACGATAACATGCAGGTAAATTAGCATAACCTTGTTTGACGATAACATGCAGGTAAATTAGCATAACCTCGTTGACGATAACATGCAGGCCAATTAGCATAACCTTCTTGACAATAGTGATGAACATCGTGAGGGCACAAAAAGGGACTAACGCTTTGTTGGCATTTTTCAAATATCACTAAAAGATGTGTCTCTGTAACTTCTCACTCAAACTTCACAGATTCCTGACAGCTCAAAGACAAAGAATTTCTGTCTATAAAGTATCCAGCAACAATCCAGCATCGACAAGGAACTCTATGGCGAGGTCCTATAATGGAGTGGCTCTTAGGTCTAGATTTAATCCGTATCGCGGAATCCGTATTATTATTATTTTTTAATGGTATTTGTTAAAGCTATAAATGAATGATATATACCCATTGATTGTTGACGAATATAACAATATAACACGTGTAGCTCAGTTGGTAGAGCATGGCGCTTGCAACGCCAGGGTTGTGGGTTTGATTCCCACGGGGGGGACCAGTATGAAAAATGTATGGGGAAAAAAAATGTATGCACTCACTAACTGCAAGTCGCTCTGGATAAGAGCGTCTGCTAAATGACTAAAAATGTAAATGTAATAAATGCCTCTTGAGCTTAGTTCAACAGTCGTACCCCATCAGAACCCCATCAGAACCCAATCAGAACCCCATCAGTTCCCCATCAGAACCCAATCAGAACCCCATCAGAACCCAATCAGAACCCAAAATATAAGCTTGTTTAACTCCAATGTTTGTAAACCATGTAAATATAAACAAACACTGTATAGTTTCAAAACATGGTTAACTAGAGTCGATTTCCCCGGAAATCTAATTAGCATAATAAACAAATGCCCATAAAATCAGTCAATTTACCCTAGAAATATCTGGGGGATTTTTTGCATTGGATGCGTCTCAATCCACCGCATCTGCCGATCTCGCACTTGCGTTGAAAGGTGAGCAGTGTTTGTCAGACCATGAGACATCCCGAAAATCGGTCTTCTCACGAAAAACTTCTGTAGAGTCCGAACGGTTTGACCAAAAAAAAACTATTACGATAACTCTATGGAAAGGGGAACAAGATGGTTGTTTTCCGTTTTGGGACTCGTCTGAAGTCTTTTCTGTCTGTAGCATCCGAACAGTTTGGGCTACACACTAATATGATGAGCCTCTCACGAACACGTACATGTCGGTTGTTTTGCTCTCCCACAAGCCTCACAAGACTCGTCTGAAGGTCCCCCGGAAGCAGTTTCAAAATGGCTTAGACAGGTCTTAGAACTATTATTTTTAATATCATTGGATGGTCAGTCCTTGCATCCATTAGCTCTGTCTATGAATTTGAGAGCGCTTACATTTTCTCCAGGCCCATCCCTCAGCTTTTTACCAAAACAGAGGCGGGGTGTCCGTTTTGTTATTGTTTCGATTAAGGATTCTAACTTTTAAGAAATGGAGCAATTTCCACTCCTTTCATAATTTTCGAGCTTCTATTGAAGAGATACTGTAGATCAGTGTTGGAGAGACAGGGAAGATCGAGGCAGGGTGTGCCAAAGGGCAGTGGGACGGAGTCGAACCCATGCCGATTCGAACCCCTAGGTCACACACGATTGGAATGTAAAGGTCATTTCCTATTGAGCCGACATATGCAGCGTTTAAAAAATAAAATAAAATAAAAAATCACGGTTTACTGCCGATCTTCTGTGATATGTATTGACTGATGCCCTTAACGGTAGGAGTTGCAGTTAAAAATATAATTAGGAGTCACAGGGGTGCTGCAGTTGTTACACAATTAAATACAGTAGTTCTGAGGGAGAATGTTTAAAGCAGTATTGATATTGTTTTAGTTCACCTTTATTTAACCAGGAAAAGACCCTTGCTGTTAGAAACCACTTTTGCGTGGGCAGCGTGTACAAACAATACAAGACAGGGACAAAACATTAAACTACAGCAGTCAACACAGCATCCTGTAACAAAAGGATTGTAAATCTCTGGGAATTGTGATACAGTATAAATGTTATCGTATTGTGCCATTTCATGTGTGATCAACTGTTTTAGCTTGTAATCTTTGTGGGCTTACCCTTTTTTATTATCAAATGCTGTGATTGTTGTGAGTCACTTCCTTGTAGTAGTATTATTTTTCTAACACCCTTGTTGAGTGAAGCACTTTTATCCGTATATTTAAGTATGGTGTGTCACACTATATATTGCACTGATTTGTTGAGATTTCTAATGAACTGTTAGTGGAGTTTGTTGTGTATTTATTTCGTAACTGAATAGATTGTTGAAAGCCTTCATACTGATAGCAAATTGTGTCTAATTTCATGTTGTATCCGTTTTCTAATCAATATTTCAAAATAAAACTATTTTTATACTGTACGTCTCAGAATTTTCATCTGATTAAACTAAATCAAAGTTTTGATTGAAGACTGAGATAAGGCCTGTGATGTTTTAAATGTTTTGTTTTTACAACAGAAAAAAACCAGCAAACAAGACGTATAGACGTACAAGATCAACATCCAACAGTTAGACAGGCTAGGTAGACAGGACTGGAGAGCTAAGACAGGACAACATATAATAAAAATGTTGTGTGTTTTAGAATTTGTGTACTACTGCTTGTCTGGCTGCATCCATACAGGCCCTTGCAGGGTAGGATTGCTCTGATATCTTTTGTATTTGGAGGTGGTTTTCAAACGTCACATTTTTCTTTTGATTATTTCATTAACCTACATCATGTTATTTCAAGTTATCCCTTTGGAGTGCAATATCACGTTGTAAAAAAAAAAGCCTAAATTGGGCAGTTGACAGCATTTAGGGCTGTTCAGTGATAAATGATAGACCTTTCAAATGTTTTATGCAACATATTACTTGGCAAGTGACTTGATGCCTAGTGTGCCAAAAGCGATTTAGAGTGACGAGTGTGCTGATATAACGGAATTCAAAAATTCAGTACAATATTCCTATCACATTATTTAAAATATCAGAATTTGTAAAAAAAAAAAAAAAAAAAAGGATTATGCATGCCAACATATTAGGCAATAATTAAGAGAAGGCAAAGTGATCGTGTCAGGCGAAAATGATATCAAAAAACGTTTTATCATTGCAACATTTGATGTACTGTCGGCTATAGTCACATTCACCGCGGTTGTCTGAAGCGTGCTGTAGAGTTCACAGCTGGCGATGATGCCTCATCGCGATTGGTTGTTCCCCCGTCATTTGTAACAAACGCCAATGAGCATCATCACTATTTTTCCCTTTGCGGGACCTCAAACTGTCGTGATTACCAGCTGAGATAAAACTTTTATATGAGTTGATTTTAATCCTGGCCCAAACTTTGTCAGGGCAGTGTCTTAACATCATCCTAAAATGTACTCTGAGCTGGGAGTTTTTTTTTTTTTAGTCTTAACAGGATTCCTAGGACCTTTTGTGAGATGCTTTGTGGATACGGGCCCGGGACTCTTGTAACAGACTGTTAAGTTAACACACTTAATATTTGGGTCTGGTTTGCGAGATCATATGAATTCAAATGAACAAGTTTTGAGCTTGAGTTGACCCTGTGGTGGTAAGACTATAGACATGGAATACTGAACAAGTCACTTAAAATGAATCTCATCCCCAGGTCAGCAATCACCCCTGAGGAGCCTACAGTGTGTGTGTTTGTGTGTCTTTTAAAGATACTGCAGTGTGTGTGTGTGTGTGTGTGTGTGTGTGTGTGTCTTTTAAGATACTGCAGTGTGTGTGTGTTTTAGGGTACTGTGATGTGTGCGTGTGTGAATTAGAACAATCTTTTAATGGGCACCAGTAGAGGCAGATGACTTAACCATCCTGTCCATTTCAATTAGAAAGAACTGCTGCTCTCTCTCTCTCCCTCTCTCTCTCTCTCTCTCCCCCTCTCTCACACACTCCCACGCATGAACACTCACTCACGTACACACTCACTCACGTACACACACACTCACGTACACACACACTCACGTACACACTCACTCACGTACACACACACTCACATCCACACAGAGCCTCTGTCCCTTTGTTTTGCTCCAACACACAGACAAAATAATCACTCTGAATTAATATTACATTAACAAGAACACAATATAATTTTCTCACTCTGAATTAATATTACATTAACAAGAACACAATATAATTTTCTCACTCTGAATTAATATTACATTAACAAGAACACAATATAATTTTCTCACTGAATTAATATTACATTAACAAGAACACAATATAATTTTCTCACTCTGAATTAATATTACATTAACAAGAACACAATATAATTTTCTCACTGAATTAATATTACATTAACAAGAACACAATATAATTTTCTCACTGAATTAGTATTACATTAACAAGAACAAAAAATTATTTCCTCACTCTGAATTAGTATTACATTAATAAAAACACAAAATAATTTCCCCACTCTGAATTAGTATTACATTAATAAAACACCTCATAGATTAGCCTAATCCAATCCTTGTAGAAATTACTCAGTGTCTGTCTGACTGATGGTCTGTCTGTCTGTCTGGGAGTGTAAATTAAAACACGACCACCATTAGTCAAGTAGAACAACTGAACAACAAGATGAGAGTAGAGAGCGAGGGGGGGGTTCAGAGGGAGAGAGGGGGAGGGGTACAGAGAGAAGGAGAGAGAGAGGGGGAGGGGTACAGAGATAAGGAGAGAGGGGGGGAGGGGTACAGAGATAAGGAGAGAGGGGGGGAGGGGTACAGAGAGAAGGAGCGAGGGGGGAGGGGTACAGAGAGAAGGAGAGAGAGGGGGGAGGGGTACAGAGATAAGGAGAGAGGGGGGAGGGGTACAGAGAGAAGGAGAGAGGGGGGAGGGGTACAGAGATAAGGAGAGAGGGGGGAGGGGTACAGAGATAAGGAGAGGGGGAGGGGTACAGAGATAAGGAGAGAGAGGGGGGAGGGGTACAGAGAGAAGGAGAGAGGGGGGAGGGGTACAGAGAGAATGAGAGAGAGGGGGAGGGGAAACAGAGATAAGGAGAGAGAGGGGGAGGGGTACAGAGATAAGGAGAGAGAGGGGGAGGGGTACAGAGATAAGGAGAGAGAGGGGGAGGGGTACAGAGAGAAGGAGAGAGAGGGGGAGGGGTACAGAGAGAAGGAGAGAGAGGGGGAGGGGTACAGAGAGAAGGAGAGAGAGGGGGAGGGGTACAGAGAGAAGGAGAGAGAGGGGGAGGGGTACAGAGATAAGGAGAGAGGGGGAGGGGTACAGAGATAAGGAGAGAGAGTGGGAGGGGTACAGAGATAAGGAGAGAGAGTGGGAGGGGTACAGAGATAAGGAGAGAGAGTGGGAGGGGTACAGAGATAAGGAGAGAGAGTGGGAGGGGTACAGAGATAAGGAGAGAGAGTGGGAGGGGTACAGAGATAAGGAGAGAGGGGGAGGGGTACAGAGATAAGGAGAGAGAGGGGGAGGGGTACAGAGATAAGGAGAGAGAGGAGGAGGGGTACAGAGATAAGGAGAGAGAGGGGGAGGGGTACAGAGATAAGGAGAGAGAGGGGAGGGGTACAGAGAGAAGGAGAGAGAGGGGGAGGGGTACAGAGATAAGGAGAGAGAGGGGGAGGGGTACCGAGATAAGGAGAGAGAGGGGGAGGGGTACAGAGATAAGGAGAGAGAGGGGGAGGGGTACAGAGAGAAGGAGAGAGAGGGGGAGGGGTACAGAGATAAGGAGGGAGAGGGGGAGGGGTACATAGATAAGGAGAGAGAGGGGGAGGGGTACAGAGATAATGAGAGAGAGGGGGAGGGGTACAGAGATAAGGAGAGAGGGGGAGGGGTACAGAGATAAGGAGAGAGAGGGGGAGGGGTACAGAGATAAGGAGAGAGAGGGGGAGGGGTACAGAGATAAGGAGAGAGAGGGGGAGGGGTACAGAGATAAGGAGAGAGAGGGGGAGGGGTACAGAGATAAGGAGAGAGAGTGGAAGGGGTACAGAGATAAGGAGAGAGAGGGGGAGGGGTACAGAGATAAGGAGAGAGAGGGGGAGGGGTACAGAGATAAGGAGAGAGAGGAGGAGGGGTACAGAGATAAGGAGAGAGAGGGGGAGGGGTACAGAGATAAGGAGAGAGAGGGGGAGGGGTACAGAGATAAGGAGAGAGAGGGGGAGGGGTACCGAGATAAGGAGAGAGAGGGGGAGGGGTACAGAGATAAGGAGAGAGAGGGGGAGGGGTACAGAGAGAAGGAGAAAGGGTGGGAGGGGTACAGAGAGAAGGAGAGAGGGGGAGGGGTACAGAGATAAGGAGAGAGAGGGGGAGGGGTACAGAGATAAGGAGAGAGAGGGGGAGGGGTACAGAGATAAGGAGAGAGAGGGGGAGGGGTACAGAGATAAGGAGAGAGGGGGAGGGGTACAGAGATGAGAGAGAGGGGGAGGGGTACAGAGATAAGGAGAGAGAGGGGGAGGGGTACAGAGATAAGGAGAGAGAGGGGGAGGCGTACAGAGATAAGGAGAGAGAGGGGGAGGGGTACATAGATAAGGAGAGAGAGGGGGAGGGGTACAGAGATAAGGAGAGAGAGGGGGAGGGGTACAGAGATAAGGAGAGAGAGGGGGAGGGGTACATAGATAAGGAGAGAGAGGGGGAGGGGTACAGAGATAAGGAGAGAGGGGGAGGGGTACAGAGATAAGAGAGAGGGGGAGGGGTACAGAGATGAGAGAGAGGGGGAGGGGTACAGAGATGAGAGAGAGGGGGAGGGGTACAGAGATGAGAGAGAGGGGGAGGGGTATAGAGATGAGAGAGGGGGGGAGGGGTACAGAGATAAGGAGAGAGAGGGGGAGGGGTACAGAGATGAGAGAGAGGGGGAGGGGTAGAGAGAGAAGGAGAGGGGGAGGGGTACAGAGATAAGGAGAGAGAGGGGGAAGGGGTACAGAGATAAGGAGAGAGAGGGGAGAGGGTACAGAGATAAGGAGAGAGAGGGGGAGGGGTACAGAGATAAGGAGAGAGAGGGGGAGGGGTACAGAGATAAGGAGAGAGAGTGGAAGGGGTACAGAGATAAGGAGAGAGAGGGGGAGGGGTACAGAGATAAGGAGAGAGAGGGGGAGGGGGTACAGAGATAAGGAGAGAGAGGAGGAGGGGTACAGAGATAAGGAGAGAGAGGGGGAGGGGTACAGAGATAAGGAGAGAGAGGGGGAGGGGTACAGAGATAAGGAGAGAGAGGGGGAGGGGGTACCGAGATAAGGAGAGAGAGGGGGAGGGGTACAGAGATAAGGAGAGAGAGGGGAGGGGTACAGAGAGAAGGAGAAAGGGTGGGAGGGGTACAGAGAGAAGGAGAGAGGGGGAGGGGTACAGAGATAAGGAGAGAGAGGGGGAGGGGTACAGAGATAAGGAGAGAGAGGGGGAGGGGTACAGAGATAAGGAGAGAGAGGGGGAGGGGTACAGAGATAAGGAGAGAGGGGGAGGGGTACAGAGATGAGAGAGAGAGGGGAGGGGTACAGAGATAAGGAGAGAGAGGGGGAGGGGTACAGAGATAAGGAGAGAGAGGGGGAGGCGTACAGAGATAAGGAGAGAGAGGGGGAGGGGTACATAGATAAGGAGAGAGAGGGGGAGGGGTACAGAGATAAGGAGAGAGAGGGGGAGGGGTACATAGATAAGGAGAGAGAGGGGGAGGGGTACAGAGATAAGGAGAGAGGGGGAGGGGTACAGAGATAAGAGAGAGGGGGAGGGGTACAGAGATGAGAGAGGAGAGGGGTACAGAGATGAGAGAGTAGGGGTACAGAGATGAGAGAGAGGGGGAGGGGTACAGAGATGAGAGAGAGGGGGAGGGGTATAGAGATGAGAGAGAGGGGAGGGAGAGGGGGGGTAGAGAGGGGGAGAAGAGAGAGAGAGGGGGAGGGGTACAGAGATAAGGAGAGAGAGGGGGAAGGGGTACAGAGATAAGGAGAGAGAGGGGGAGGGGTAGAGAGAGGGGGAGAGAGAAAGGCCATGTCAGTCTTGCCTGACGACTCACACAATTCTTCAGCTACGCAGGTGTCGGCTATTGCCGGTTAGCGCTTGATCTGATTGAATCCAGTCTTAAATTCTTCAGCTGCTCTGTCGTTCGCTACAAGACATTAGTGTGAATCCGCCATCACTGATTGGGTGACGTCATATGTGGTGAAAACAAAGTAAATCAGCGATTGGATCGCCTCTAACCAATAGTATCAACTGCGGAGAAGAAGAAAAAAACGACGGCACGGCGAATCGTTTGGCCAGAGCAAGGAGTCGTCTAGCCAGGTCAAATGTCAATGAGAATGATGAGTCTATTCAGATATGAAAAACAAACATCTTTAATAATAGAGCGATTCTTTGAACATCAGTATTATAAAGTCATTCAGTAATAACAACACACTCTGAAATAAAACAAAAACTGGAGTAGCAGAGTGGCTAACCCATGATAACAGCCTTAGGACATGCACTAACCGTCCCTTAAAAGTCAACATAATGCAAATGGTCTACAGTCTGTACAATTTTAGAATATCTTATAGACGCATCATAGAGATGGAATTGCATTATATAGAGACACCTATTTTTAGAGACATTCCACATCATCCAAATGAATACTGTCCTTTCGGACATACAGAATTGAGGGACTAATATGATTATATTCTTGTGTTGTGTTTTGCAATCAAACATAAATCCTCTAAACTATGACTAGGGTTATAAAGTGCCGTTTAATCTTTGCTCGGGAAAAAGGTTGAGATTGTTTACCTGCAGGCATTACATCACTACTATCGCAAAACAATAAATATACAAGATTATATAACGCCCATCCCCTTAATAAAACCCATGGAAAGCCTCTTAGGACAAACTGTGCCGCGTCAGCATCCTTCACATCAGTGTCTCAAATGGCACCCTATTCCCTATGTAGTGCACTACACTTGACCAGGGACCATAAGACCCATAGGGTTCTGGTCAAAAGTAGTGCACTACAGAGGGAACAGGGTGCCATTTAGGACGAAATAACCATGTTGTAGTAGCGTGCGTGATTTCCTATGTTTACATCAGAGCTGCTGTCATAATTACATTTTACATTTTTAGTCATTTTAGCAGACGCTCTTATCCAGAGCGACTTACAGGAGCAATTAGGGTTAAGTGCCTTGCTTAAGGGCACATCGACAGATTTTTCACCTAGTCGGCTCGGGGATTAGAACCAGCGACCTTTCGGTTACTGGCACAACGCTCTTACCCATAATGAGTTTGTTGTCTGAATTGGTGTGATGAGATATGAGTTATGTTGCCTATTGTTGCCATTGAATTGTCTGTCTGTAATCCAGAAGAGCGAGAAAAGGGGCCTTCGGCGGTTAGAGTTGTGTAGAGTAGAGTAAACACATGAATACACACACACTCGCGTTCTCACGCCTGCCCAAGCACACACACACATTCCTCCCATCCCTACTGCTTCTCGGGCATGATAAACACACAGCACAGAGGTGTCTAATTCTGTTTGGGCGTGGCGAAGTCCCACGCGGTGTCTTGGGCACACTTCACCATGGCTCGTACCAACCGGGTGAAGCCCATGTCTTTGGGTTTCTCCAGACCCCGCATCAGACGCTGCTTCATTATGGCTATAAACTCCTTATTACTGAGTTCCCCGTTACCTAGAGGGGGGGAGGGAGGGAGGGGGGGGGGGGGGGGGGGGGGGGGGGGGGGGGGGGAAGAGAGGAGGGAGGGAGGGAGGGAGAGGAAGAGAGAGTTGTATTAGTTAACCATTTAGTTTTATTAGTTAACAATAGAGATATTGTTGTATTAGTTAACAATAGAGATATTGTTGTATTAGTTAACCATAGAGATATTGTTCTATTATTTAACAATAGAGATATTGTTGCATTAGTTAACAATATAGATATTGTTCTATTATTTAACAATAGAGATATTGTTGTATTAGTTAACCATAGAGATATTGTTCTATTATTTAACAATAGAGATATTGTTGCATTAGTTAACAATATAGATATTGTTCTATTATTTAACAATAGAGATATTGTTGCATTAGTTAACAATATAGATATTGTTGCATTAGTTAACAATAGAGATATTGTTGTATTATTTAACAATAGAGATATTGTTTAATTAGTTAACAATAGAGATATTGTTTTATTAGTTAACAATAGAGATATTGTTTTATTATTTAACAATAGAGATATTGTTGTATTATTTAACAATAGAGATATTGTTGTATTAGTTAACAATATAGATATTGTTGTATTATTTAACAATAGAGATATTGTTGTATTATTTAACAATAGAGATATTGTTGTATTAGTTAACAATAGAGATATTGTTGTATTAGTTAACAATAGAGATATTGTTTAATTAGTTAACAATAGAGATATTGTTGTATTAGTTAACAATAGAGATATTGTTTAATTAGTTAACAATAGAGATATTGTTGTATTAGTTAACAATAGAGATATTGTTGTATTATTTAACCATAGAGATATTGTTGTATTAGTTAACCATAGAGATATTGTTGTATTAGTTAACCATAGAGATATTGTTGTATTAGTTAACAATAGAGATATTGTTGTATTAGTTAACAATAGAGAAATAAAGCGTCTCATCAATATAAACATGGAACAATGAAGAATATCTGAATACCTACACACACACACACACACACACCTACGCACACACACACACACACACACACACACGCACACCTACGCACACACACACACACACACCTACTCACCATCGCAGTCGAACAGAGCGAACACGACGTCACACACATGATCAGACAGCTCCACTTTAGCCACCGTACGAGCTACCTGCTTCATCGTGGCTGAAAGAGAGAGAGAAGAGGAGAGAGAATGAGAGGAGAGAGAGAAGAGGAGAGAGAACGAGAGGAGAGAGAAGAGGAGAGAGAATGAGAGGAGAGAGGGATAGAGAGAGAACGAGAGGAGAGAGCGATAGAGAGAGATAATGAGAGGAGAGAGGGATAGAGAGAGATAATGAGAGGAGAGAGGGATAGAGAGAGATAATGAGAGGAGAGAGGGATAGAGAGAGAATGAGAGGAGAGAGGGATAGAGAGAGAGAGAATGAGAGGAGAGAGGGATAGAGAGAGATAATGAGAGGAGAGAGGGATAGAGAGAGAATGAGAGGAGAGAGGGATAGAGAGAGAGAATGAGAGGAGAGAGGGATAGAGAGAGATAATGAGAGGAGAGAGGGATAGAGAGAGAGAATGAGAGGAGAGGGATAGAGAGAGAGAATGAGAGGAGAGGGATAGAGAGAGAGAATCTTAAATACGACATCTGTCTCACCTAGCTACAGTAGCTTGTGAAAGTATTCACCCCCCTTGGCATTTTTCCTATTTTGTTGCCTTACAACCTGGAATTAAAATTGATTTTGGGGGGGGTTTGTATCATTTGATTTACACAACATGCCTACCACTTTGAAGATGCAACATATTTTTTATTGTGAAACAAACAAGAAATAAGACACAAAAAAAAAAGAAAACTTGTGCGTGCATAACTATTCACCCCCCCAAAGTCAATACTTTGTAGAGCCACCTTTTGCAGCAATTACAGCTGCATGTCTCTTGGGGTATGTCTCTATAAGCTTGGCACATCTAGCCACTGGGATTTTTGCCCATTCTTCAAGGCAAAACTGCTCCAGCTCCTTCAAGTTGGATGGGTTCTGCTGGTGTACAGTAATCTTTAAGTCATACCACAGATTCTCAATTGGATTGAGGTCTGGGCTTTGACTAGGCCATTCCAATACATTTAAATGTTTCCCCTTAAACCACTCAAGTGTTGCTTTAGCAGTATGCTTAGGGTCATTGTCCTGCTGGAAGGTGAACCTCCGTCCCAGTCTCAAATCTCTGGAAGACTGAAACAGGTTTCCCTCAATAATTTCCCTGTATTTAGCGCTCTCCATCATTCCTTCAATTCTGACCAGTTTCCCAGTCCCTGCCGATGAAAAACATCCCCACAGCATGATGCCGCTGCCACCACCATGCTTCACTGTGATGGGATGGTGTTCTCTGGGTGATGAGAGGTGTTGGGTTTGCGCCAGACATAGCGTTTTTCTTGATGGCCAAAAAGCTCAATTTTAGTCTCATCTGACCAGAGTACCTTCTTCCATATGTTTGGGGAGTCTCCCACATTTACATTTTACATTTTTAGTCATTTAGCAGACGCTCTTATCCAGAGCGACTTACAGTTAGTGAATACATATTATTTTTATACTGGCCCCCCGTGGGAATCGAACCCACAACCCTGGCGTTGCAAACGCCATGCTCTATCAACTGAGCTACATCCCTGCCGGCCATTCCCTCCCCTACCCTGGACAACGCTGGGCCAATTGTGCGCCGCCCATGAGTCTCCCGGTCGCGGCCGGCGGCGACAGAGCCTGGATTCGAACCAGGATCTCTAGTGGCACAGTTAGCACTGCGATGCAGTGCCTTAGACCACTGCGCCACTCAGGAGTATATGCCTTTTGGCGAACACCAAACGTGTTTGCTTATTTTTTTTCTTTAAGCAATGGCTTTTTTCTGGCCACTCTTCTGTAAAGCCCAGCTCTGTGGAGTTTACGGCTTAAAGTGGTCCTATGGACAGATACTCCAATCTCCGCTGTGGAGCTTTGCAGCCCCTTCAGGGTTATATTTGGTCTCTTTGTTGCCTTTCTGATTAATGCACTCCTTGTCTGGTCCGTGAGTTTTGGTGGGCGGCCCTCTCTTGGCAGGTTTGTTGTGGTGCCATATTCTTTCCATTTTTTAATAATGGATTTAATGGTGCTCCGTGGGATGTTCAAAGTTTCAGATATTTTTTTTATAACCCAACCCTGATCTGTACTTCTCCACAACTTTGTCCCTGACCTGTTTGGAGAGCTCCTTGGTCTTCATGGTGCCGCTTGCTTGGTGGTGCCCCTTGCTTAGTGGTGTTGCAGTTTCTGGGGCCTTTCAGAACAGGTGTATATATACACTGAGATCATGTGACACTTAGATTGCACACAGGTGGACTTTATTTAACTAAATATGTGACTTCTGAAAGTAATTGGTTGCACCATCTTATTTAGGGGCTTCATAGCAAAGGGGGTGAATAAATACATTTCACTTCACCAATTTGGATTATTTTGTGTATGTCCATTACATGGAATCAAAATAGAAATCCATTTAAATTACAGGTTGTAATGCAACACAATAGGAAAAACGCCAAGGGGGATGAATACTTAAGATGTATGCGCTAACTGTGACTGTGATATGTGGTTGTTTCACCTAGCTACCTTGAAATGTATGCACTAACTGTACGTCGCTCTGGATAAGAGGCCGTTTGGAACTTGGTATTAAATGTTGCAACCGAGGAAAGACCCAAAAAAAATGTACGTGCTACGCGCTTCAGCGGTCCCATTCTGTGAGCTTGGCCTACCACTTTGAGGCTGAGCCGTTGTTGCTCCTAGACATTTCCACTTCACAATAACAGTACTTACAGTTGACCGGGGCAGCTCTAACAGGGCAGAAATTTGACGAACTGACTTGTTGGAAAGTTGGCATACTATGACGGTGCCACGTTGAAAGTCACTGAGCTCTTCAGTACGGGCCATTCTCCTGCCAATGTGTGTCTATGGAGATCGCATGGCTGTGTGCTCGATTTTATACACCTGTCAGCAACGGGTGTGGCTGAAATAGCCAAATCCTGGAGTGGCCTAGCCAGTTTCCAGACCTTAATCCCATAGAAAAGCTGTGGAGTGAGCTGAAGGTTCGAGTTGCCAAACTTAAATATCATACAATGTGATTTTCTGGATTTTTGTTTTAGATTCCGTCTCTCACAGTTGAAGTGTACCTATGATAAAAATTACAGACCTTTACATGCTTTGTAAGTAGGAAAACCAGCAAAATCGGCAATGTATCAAATACTTGTTCTCCCCACTATATATATATATATATATATGTATATATATATATATGAATGAGAGAGAGAGAGAGAGAGAGAGAGAGGGAGAGACAGAACGAGAGAGAGAGAGAACGAGAGAGGTAAAGACAGAGAGAGAGAACGAGAGAGAGGGGTAGAGAGAGAGAGAGAACTAAAGGAGGAATGGAGAGAGCTTAAGCCACATGCTTAATAGAGAGAGGCACAGAAGAGGATAGAGAGAACGAGAAGGAAGATTTAGCATGACTGAATAAGGGGGAAATGAGACTGTGAAAGAGAGAAAAATCATCTGAGAAAAGAGCCGAGAGAGAGAGAGAGAGAGAGAGAGAGAGAGAGAGAGAGAGAGAGAGAGAGAGAGAGAGAGAGAGGAGAGAGAGAGAGAGAGAGAGAGAGAGAGAGAGAGAGAGAGAGAGAGAGAGAGAGAGATGAGAGAGAGAGAGAGAGAGAGAGAGAGAGATGAGAGAGAGAGAGAGAGAGAGAGAGAGAGAGAGAGAGAGAGAGGGGTAGAGAGAGAGCTAGAGAACGAGAGAGAGCGAGAGAGAACGAGAGAGAGCGAGAGAGATATTGGTTTGATTTATTGCTCTGCACACAGAATCCAATCGATTCCAACATAATCAGCCTTCTGTGGCCATTTCAGAAATTGAATTAGAGGGGAAAGAAAGTGAGTGAGAGTGATCAAAATCCAGAAAAGATCTGTAAAACTCTACAACCACCTAAAAGAAAGCAATGCCCACACATTCCCCCACAAAGCCCTCACCAACAGAGCGACGAACCTGGAGAAGAGTCCCCCCAACCAGCTGGTTTTGGCGCTCTCTTCACATTCCACCACAAAGCCCTCACCAACAGAGCGACGAACCTGGAGAAGAGTCCCCCCAACCAGCTGGTTTTGGCGCTCTCTTCACAATCCAAGATGGCGTAGCAGTGCGTTCGTGTTTTCTATAGTGTCCTCATGTAAATAACCAATTTTTGGCTTTTTATGTATTTTTCGTATATATTTTCGTATATATTTCTCAATTTCACTTTCCATCTGTGAACTAAATATACTTTCCTGCAACCCGCCTCACCCAATGTGGAACAGATTCTATTATTTATTTTTAACCAGAACCTCTGGATGAAACTAGCCAGCTAACTAGCTACTCGCTATTAGCCACCGTTAGCGGTCTTCACCATTGTCCGTGGCCTGCACTACCTACCAGCCAGCTCTAGCCTGGACAATTATCGGCCAGTCTGCACAGCGTGCACATTGCGCTATCGAGCTAGAGCATATCGGATTTTCTAACGGAATCACTGGACCTTAACACCGGATCATCGCAACTAGCTAGCTGCAACCGAATGGCTGTTGTTTTTGAAGCTAATCACCACTGTCCGTAGCTAGCCCCAGTTAGCCTTGAGCTAGCCTCGAGCCAGGCACATCTCCCGGCTATCTACCTCTGTCAACCGGACGAGACCTCCTAGCGTTGACACGGAGCCCCACCGATCCATTACGACTGGTCTGCCGA
Organism: Coregonus suidteri; assembly: GCA_036851935.1. Taxonomy (NCBI): domain Eukaryota; kingdom Metazoa; phylum Chordata; class Actinopteri; order Salmoniformes; family Salmonidae; genus Coregonus; species Coregonus suidteri. The sequence goes on along the minus strand of CM072218.1, from coordinate 103,872,828 downwards.
TGTAATCGTCTGATGTGGTTTCAACAGGCTTCCCGTTGTTCACTGCATTAGCACACTCTGCCAACCCTCATGTTCTAGCAATGTCTGAATCCTGGCTTAGGAAGGCCACCAAAAAAACAGAAATGTCCATTCCGAACTATAACATTTTCCGTCTAGATAGAACTGTTGGTCTGTGCCCAAACAGTTTGAGCTTCTACTTCTAAAAATCCACCTTTCCAGAAATAAGTCTCTCACTGTTGCCGCTTGCTACAGACCCCCCTCAGCCCCCAGTTGTGCCCTGGACACCATATGTGAATTGCTTGCCCCCCATCTATCCTCAGAGTTCGTACTGCTTGGTGACCTAAACTGGGAAATGCTTAACACCCCGGTCATCCTACAATCTAAACTAGATGCCCTCAATCTCACACAAATCATCAAGGTACAACCCTAAATCCGTAAACATGGGCACCCTCATAGATATCATCCTGACTAATTTACCCTCTAAATACACCTCCGCTGTCTTCAACCAGGATCTCAGCGATCACTGCCTCATTGCCTGCGTCCGTAATGGGTCCGCGGTCAAACGACCACCCCTCATCACTGTCAAACGCTCCCTAAAACACTTCAGCGAGCAGGCCTTTCTAATTGACCTGGCCCGGGTATCCTGGATGGATATTGACCTCATTCCGTCAGTAGAGGATGCCTGGATGTTCTTTAAAAGTGCTTTCCTCTCCATCTTAAATAAGCATGCCCCATTCAAAAAATTCAGAACTAAGAACAGATATAGCCCCTGGTTCACCCTAGACCTGACTGCCCTTGACCAGCACAAAAACATCCTGTGGCGTACTGCATTAGCATCAAACAGCCCCCGCGATATGCAACTTTTCAGGGAAGTCAGGAACCAATATACACAATCAGTTAGGAAAGCAAAGGCTAGCTTTTTCAAACAGAAATTTGCATCCTGTAGCACTAACTCCAAAAAGTTTTGGGACACTGTATAGTCCATGGAGAATAAGAGCACCTCCTCCCAGCTACCCACTGCACTGAGGCTAGGAAACACTGTCACCACCGATAAATCTACGATAATCGAGAATTTCAATAAGCATTTTGCTACGGCTGGCCATGCTTTCCACCTGGCTACCCCTACCCCGGCCACCAGCTCTGCACCCTCCACTGCAACTTGCCCATGCCCCCCCCCAGCTTCTCCTTCACCCAAATTCAGATAGCTTATGTCCTGAAAGAGCTGCTGAATCTGGACCCCATACAAATCAGCTGGGCTAGACAATCTGGACCCTTTCTTTCTAAAATTAGCTGCCGAAATTGTCGCAACCCCTATTACTAGCCTGTTCAACCTCTCTTTCGTATCGTCTGAGATCCCCACAGATTAGAAAGCTGCCGCGGTCATCCCCCTCTTCAAAGGGGGTGACACTCTAGATCCAAACTGTTACAGACCTATATCCATCCTGCCCTGCCTTTCGAAAGTTTTTGAAAGCCAAGTTAACAAACAGATCACCGACCATTTCGAATCCCACCGTACCTTCTCCGCTATGCAATCTGGTTTCTGAGCTGGTCATGGGTGCACCTCAGCCACGCTCAAGGTCCTAAACGATATAATAACCGCGATCGATAAAAGACAGTACTGTGCAGCCGTCTTCATTGACCTGGCCAAGGCTTTTGACTCTGTCAATCACCGCATTCTTATTGGCAGACTAAATAGCCTTGCTTTCTCAAATGACTGCCTTGCCTGGTTCACCAACTACTTCTCAGATAGAGTTCAATGTGTCAAATCGGAGGGCCTATTGTCTGGACCTCTGGCAGTCTCTATGGGGGTGCCACAGGGTTCAATTCTTGGGCCGACTATTCTCTGTGTATATATTATAATAATAATGCCATTTAGCAGACGCTTTTATCCAAAGCGACTTACAATCATGCGTGCATACATTTTTTTTTTGTGTATGGGTGGTCCCGGGGATCGAACCCACTACCTTGGCGTTACAAGCGCCGTGCTCTACCAGCTGAGCTACAGAGGACTACATCAATGACATCGCTCTTGCTGCTGGTGACTCTCAGATCCACCTCTACGCAGACGACACCATTTTGTATACATCTGGCCCTTCATTGGACACTGTGTTAACAAACCTCCAATCGAGCTTCAATGCCATACAACACTCCTTCAGTAGCCTCCAACTGCTCTTAAACACTAGTAAAACTAAATGCATGCTCTTCAATCGAACGCTGCTGGCACCCGCCCACCTGACTAGAATCACTACTCTTGACGGGTCTGACCTAGAGTATGTGGACAACTACAAATACCTAGGTGTCTGGTTAGACTGTAAACTCTCCTTCCAGACTCACATTAAGCATCTCCAATCCAAAGTTAAATCTAGAAACGGCTTCCTATTTCGCAACAAAGCCTCCTTCACTCATGCTGCTAAACATGCCCTCGTAAAACTGACTATCCTACCGATCCTTGACTTCAGCGATGTCATTTATAAAATAGCTTCCAACACTCTACTCAGCAAATTGGATGTAGTCTATCACAGTGCCATCCGTTTTGTCTCCAAAGCCCCATATACTACCCACCATTGTGCCCTGTACGCTCTCGTTGGCTGGCCCTCACTACATATTCGTCGCCAAACCCACTGGCTCCAGGTCATCTATAAATCACTGCTAGGCAAATCCCCACCTTATCTTAGATCATTGGTCACCATAGCAACACCCACCCGTAGTATGCGTTCCAGCAGGTATATCTCACTGGTCATCCCCAAAGCCAACACCTCCTTTGGCCACCATTCCTTCCAGTTCTCTGCTGCAAATGACTGGAACGAACTGCAAAAATCTCTGAAGCTGGAGACACTTACCTCCCTCACTAACTTTAAGCATCAGTTGTCAGAGCAGCTTACCGATCACTGCACCTGTACACAGCCCATCTGTAATTAGCCCACCCAACTACCTCATCCCCATATTGTTATTTACATTGTTATTTATTTTGCTCATTTGCACCCCAGTATCTCTATTTGCACATCATCTTCTGCACATCTATCACTCCAGTGTTAATACTAAATTGTAACTATTTTGCACTATGGCCTATTTATTGCCTTACCTCCATAACTTACATTTGCACACACTGTATATAGATTTTCTATTGTATTTTTGACTGTACGTTTTGTTTATTCCATATGTAACTCTGTGTTGTTGTTGTTTTTAATCGCACTGCTTTGCTTTATCTTGGCCAGGTCGCAGTTGTAAATTAGAACTTGTTCTCAACTGGCTTACCTGGTTAAATAAAGGTGAAATAAAATTTAAAAAACACAAACAGAGCCCCAGGACAAAAACACATTTAGACCCAAACAAATTATGAGAAAGCAAAAAGATAACTATTTGACACTGGAAAGAATCAACCAAAATATAGAGAAAATTGGAATGCTATCTGGCCCTAAACAGAGAGTACACAGTGGCAGAATACCTGACCACTGTGACTGACTCTAAATTAAGAGAGAGAGAGCGAGAGAGAGCGAGAGCGAGAGAGAGAGAGAGAGAGAGCTAGAGAGCTAGAGAGCGAGCTAGAGAGAGAGAGGGAGAGGGATCTAGAGAGAGAGAGGGAGCTAGAGAGGTAGAGAGAGAGAGAGCTAGAGAGAGAGAGAGAGAGAGAGAGAGAGAGAGAGAGAGAGAGAGCATAGCCTTGCTATTGAGAAAGGCCGCCGTAGGCAGACCTGGCTCTCAAGAGAAGACAGGCTATGTGCACACTGCCCACAAAATGAGGTGGAAACTGAGCTGCACTTCCTAACCTCCTGCCAAATGTATGACCATATTAGAGACACACATTTCCCTCAGATTACAGTGATCCACAAAGAATTCGAAAACAAAACCAAATTTTGATAAACTCCCTTATCTACTGGGTGAAAAACCACAGTGTGACATAACACCTGCAAGATTTGTGACCTGTTGCCACAAGAAAAAGGCAACCAGTGAAGAACAAACACCATTGTAAATACAACCCATATTTATGTTTATTTATTTTCCCTTTTGTACTTTAACTATTTGCACATTGTTACAACACTGTATATATACATAGTATGACATTTGAAATGTCTTTATTCTTTTGGAACTTCTGAGTGTAATGTTTACTGTTAATATTTATTGTTTATTTCACTTTTGTTTACTATCTACTTCACTTGCTTTGGTAATGTTAACACACGTTTCCCATGCCAATAAAGCCCTTAAAATTGAATTGAAATTGAAAAATTTGAGAGAGTGCTAGAGAGCTAGAGAGAGAGAGAGAGAGCGAGCTAGAGAGCTAGAGAGAGAGAGAGAGAGAGGGAGAGAGAGCGCTAGAGAGCTAGAGAGAGAGAGAGAGGGCGCTAGAGAGCTAGACAGAGAGAGAACCAAATAATGCATGCAGAGCAGAATTAGGCCAATACACGCTAATTATCAAAATCCAGAAAAGAGCCGTTAAATTCTATAACCACTTAAAAGGAAGCGATTCCCAAACCTTCCATAACAAAGCCATCACCTACAGAGAGATGAACTTGGAGAAGAGTCCCCTAAGTAAGCTTGTCCTGGGCCTCTGTTCACAAACACAAACAGACCCCACACAGCCCCAGGACAACAACAACAACAACAACAACAACAACAACACAATTAGACCCAACCAAATCATGAGAAAACAAAAAGAGAATTACTTGACACATTGGAAAGAACAAACAAAAAAAACAGAGCAAACTAGAATGCTATTTGGCCCTAAACAGAGAGTACACAGTGGCAGAATACCTGACCACTGTGACTGACCCAAACTTAAGGAAAGCTTTGACTATGTACAGACTCAGTGACTGCTATTGAGAAAGGCCGCCGTAGGCAGACCTGGCTCTCAAGAGAAGACAGGCTATGTGCACACTGCCCACAAAATGAGGTGGAAACTGAGCTGCACTTCCTAACCTCCTGCCAAATGTATGACCATATTAGAGACACATATTTCCCTCAGATTACAGCGATCCACAAAGAATTCGAAAACAAACCCAATTTTGATAAACTCCCTTATCTACTGGGTGAAAAACCACAGTGTGCCATCACAGCTGCAAGATTTGTGACCTGTTGCCACAAGAAAAGGGCAACCAGTGAAGAACAAACACCATTGTAAATACAACCCATATTTATGTTTATTTATTTTCCCATTTGTACTTTAACTATTTGCACATTGTTACAACACTGTATATATACATAATATGACATTTGAAATGTCTTTATTCTTTTGAAACTTCTGAGTGTAATGTTTACTGTTAATATTTATAGTTTATTTCATTTTTGTTTACTATCTACTTCCCTTGCTTTGGCAATGTTAACACACGTTTCCCATGCCAATAAAGCCCTTAAATTGAAATTGAATTGAATTGAGAGAGAGAGAGAGCGAGCTAGAGAGAAAGTGAAATAAATAAATAATTGGGGTGGGGAGGCTTAGACATAGGCTGGTGATCCTCTTGGCTCTGTGGTAGAAACAGCAGGATCATCTTACTCTACAGACGTGAGAAATGAGAGAAATGAGAGATACAGACTAAGGGGAAGAACTGTAGAAACTGGCCCATCAGGGATTAAATACCACACCATTCACCACCAGACCAACACAACACACACTGCTGTTTTCCTGCATCCACAGCAGGGATAGAAATGTAGCTAGCCCGAAGCTAGTACTTTTCAAACCGGGCTAGTAGAAAATGTGCCAAACTAGCCCGAGATGCAGGTGAAATTTAGTATTTTTCTTTATCGCATAGCAGATTTTGGACCCGGGCTAGCATACACTGGTGAAATTATCCCATAGCAGATTTTGGACCTGGGCTAGCAGAAATGTGGTCTAATAGCCTGGCTGGCCAGTGCCCAAAATCCTTCAATTCCATCCCCTGATCCACAGACATTTTACTTTGACATTGTAGTCATTTACATTTACATTTTAGTCATTTAGCAGACGCTCTTATCCAGAGCGACTTACAGGAGCAATTAGGGTTAAGTGCCTTGCTCAAGGGCACATTTACGTCATTTAGCAGACGCCCTTATCCAGAGCGACTCACAAATTGGTGCATTCACCCTATAGCCAGTGGGATAACCACTTTACAATTTTTTTTTGGGGGGGGGTAGAAGGATTACTTTATCCTAGCGACTTACAGTTATAGTGCAATCATCTTAAGGTAGCTAGATAAGATAAGACAACCACGTACCGGTCACAGTAAGTAAAACTTTGCTCACAACCATCTGAAGTGATGTGCTGAAAGCAAGACGCTCTCCTCTCCTCTCCTCTCCTCTCCTCTCCTCTCCTCTCCCTCTCCTCCTCTCCTCTCCTCTCCTCTCCTCTCCTCTCCTCTCCTCTCCTCCTCTCTCTCCTCTCCTCTCTCTCCTCCCTTTGACCATTCGACCTCTGACACACACCCTGCTGTTCTGATGCCTCCTCAGATGTGCTCTGACTGGCTAACAGCCCCTCTGAAGGGACAGGCTGAAAACAACAACCTCCTCTTCTCTCCCTTCCCTTCCCTTCTCTTCTCTTCTACATTTACATTTTTAGTCATTTAGCAGACGCTCTTATCCAGAGCGACTTACAGTTAGTGAGTGCATACATTTTTTTCATACTGGTCCCCCCCCCCCCCGTGGGAAACGAACCCACAACCCTGGCGTTGCAAGCGCCATGCTCTACCAACTGAGCTACACGGGGCCCACCATACAGTTCATCACACCAATTGGGGGAAATGGCTTGGCACAATGTGCTTTTTACTCACGACGATCGACCTTAACCAAGGCCGCACAGATTTGTCTAGCTCTACCTCAAATGTAGCTAATACAACTAACCAGTAAGGTCTCCTACAGATCATTGAATCTGAGCAGTGCCTTGTTCATTTGGGTCAACCGTCATGGAACACTTCCATGATGTTCACCAGCTGGCAAAACTAGGCTATCCAAAGAGTCATATCACGGTCGGTGACATTAACCAACAACCTCTTAAGGAAACAACTAACAAAGGACACACTGAAATACATTGATGTGGCCCAAAATCACAGAGTCATGCTACAGTACAGCTAAAAAAGTGCTATCAGACAACAGGTAGCTAAGCTTGACAAGCAACATTGCCGAGATCTAGTGCTAGCTATAGTGAACTAGATCTCAAATCAGCTGCGTTTTGACCCTTGTTCTTCCTTTCTCTGCTATCATCTCTTCCGGTTGTTTGGACGTTGTTTGATAGCTCCCATAACGTTACTAGTTACCTAGAATTATTATTTGCAGATAATGTTGTTAGCAAGGTAACGTTAATCAGCAAGGCAACCAGACAAAGAATGTCCGAACTCAATGTCGTGATCAACGCAACATTTATTTGTCGTTCAAATGTAACTCATTTAAAATCAACCAGTCAACTCATTCGATCAATTTGGTTAGTAATTGTTAACGTATTATTGTAAAACGATTTTTAGACAAAGCACAACTACGAAACATTCTTCTCCACTTCTCTGCTCTCCTCTCCTCTTCTCCACTTCTCTCCTCTCCACTTATCTCCTCCTCTCTACTTATCTCCTCCTCTCCACTTATCTCCTCCTCTCTACTTATCTCCTCCTCTGTTCTCCTCTCTTCCTCTCCTATCCTCTCTTCTCTCTCTACCTCTTGTCCTCTCTCTCCTCTCCTCTCCTCTTCTCTGCTCTTCTCTGCTCTCCTCTGTTCTCTACCTCTCCTCTTCTCTCTCTACCTCTTGTCCTCTCTCTCCTCTCCTCTCCTCTTTGGGGACTGGCTTGCAGAGCCAAGGTCGAGGGAGCCATATCCTTGCTGTACTTTAGATGCAGTAGTTAGCTGTTTTACTGTGGTGCAGACATGCAGTAGCCTTGGTATACCAGTAGGAGGCGGTGGTGAATGTACCTTCAGCATTCCTCCAGAGCAGAGGGAGCAGTACAGTACGGGACATTGCTTAATGCCTAGTAACATGTTCCAGCTCCAGTAGGAGGCTGTGGTGGTTAATGTGTCGTCAGGGAGATATTAGGGCTGCTATCTCTGCTCCTGCATCTCTCTCTCCTCCTCAAAGGGATGAGAGAGAGGGAGAGGAGAGAGAGGGAGGGGGAGAGAGGGAGAGGGGGAGGGGGAGAGGGAGGGGAGAGAGGGAGGGGAGAGAGGGGAGGGGAGAGAGGGAGGGGAGGGAGGGAGGGAGAGAGAAGGAGGGGAGGGAGGGAGGGGAGGGGGGAGAGAGGGAGGGGAGGGGAGAGGAGAGAGGGAGGGGAGGGGAGAGAGGGAGGGGAGGGGAGAGAGGGAGGGGAGGGGAGAGAGGGAGGGGAGGGGAGAGAGAGGAGGGGAGGGGAGAGAGGCAGGGGAGGGGAGAGAGGCAGGGGAGGGGAGAGAGGCAGGGGAGGGGAGAGAGGGAGGGGAGGGGGAGGGGAGGGGAGGGGAGGGAGAGAGGGAGGGGGGAGAGAGAGAGGGAGGGGAGGGGAGAGAGAGAAGGAGGGGAGGGAGGGGGGAGAAGGAGGGGAGGGAGGGGGGAGAAGGAGGGGAGGGAGGGGGGAGGAGGGGATGAGAGAGAAGGAGGGGAGGGAGGGGGGAGAGGGAGGGGAGGCCTAGAGCCTGGGAACAGAGCCAGGAGCAATGAGATGCAGACCAGCTGAGGCTCTGGATCTGAGCTGAGTGTTAAACAGCCTGTCTAAAGGGGAGGAGAGAGGGAGGGGGGGGGGGAAAGCTGGAGCTGCAGATGGAGAGATCGATGGAATATGGGTGAAAGGGGGGAGGAAGGTCTGGAGAGAGAGAGAGAGAACAGATGGTTGTTGGTGTACCTTTGTCTATGGAGGCTCCGGCCATGTGATAGAAACTCAGAGCTGTGTCCACATCATTCACATTCTTTAGGAAGGTAAAGAAATTCTCCACCTCCTCAAACGTAATGCCCTACAGAGAGAGAGAGAGAGAGAGAGAGAGAGAGAGAGAGAGAGAGAGAGAGAGAGAGAGAGAGAGAGAGAGAGAGAGAGAGAGAGAGAGAGAGAGAGAGAGAGAGAGAGAGAGAGAGAGAGAGAGAGAGAGAGAGAGAGAGAGAGAGAGAGAGAGAGAGAGAGAGAGAGAAGGATAAAGCAAACCACAAATTCCAATTGGCTATACTTAAACTCTAACATCATCCTCAGCTCTGGCATGTTCCTCAACATTTGGAACCAAGGACTGATCCCCCCAATCCACAACAGTGGAGTCTGCGTCAACAGAAATCTCTGACAAATCCTTTTCAATATCATCAACAGCAGACTCCAACATTTCCTCAGTGAAAACAACGTACTGAGCAAATGTCAAATTGTCACATTTACACCCTCCACACTCTAATTGACAAACAAGTAAACCAAAACAAAGGCAAAATCTACTTGTGTTTTGTAGACTTCAAGAAAGCAGTTGATTCAATTTGGCACGAAGGTCTTATTTTATAAACTAATAGAAAGTGGTATGAATTGGCAAAAACATTAGAAGAATCGGCAGCACCTGGTCTCACCCTACACAACACTGAAATCAAGTGTCTGCTGTACGCAGATTACCTGGTGCTACTGTCTCCCACTAAGGAGGGGTTACAGCAGCATCTAGATCATCTGCACAGGTTGTCTGACCTGGGCTCTGACCATTAATAAAAAATTAAAAAATAATGATATTCCAAAAAATTCTACTTGGACACAGTTCTATTAGAACACACCAAAAAGTACACGTATCTAGGACTAAATATCAGCAACACAGGTAGCTTTCACATGGCTGTGAATGAGCTGAGAGACAAAGCAAGAAGAGCATTCTATGCCATTAAAATGAACATTAAAATCGAAATTCCAATTAGAATCTGGCTCAAAATGTTCCAATCAGTTATAGAACCAATTGCTCTATATGGCAGCGAAGTATGGGGTCCGCTCTCTAATAATGAATTTACCAAATGGGACAAACATCCAATCGAAATACTGCATACAGAGTTTTGCAAGACTGCATTGCAAGTGCAAAAAAAAACCTCAAAATAACACATGTAGAGCAGAATTGGGCCAATACCCCCTCCTTATTCGAATAGAAAAAAGAGCCATCAAATTTCAATCATCTAAAAACAAGTTACCCCAAAACATTCCATCACACAGCTCTACTATGTCAAGAGATGAAACAAGAGAAGAGTCCCCTCAGCCAGCTGGTTCTGAGGCTCAGTTCACTAACCAAAACCAACCTCATAGAGCCTCAGGACAGCACTCAGAAAATCTGGCACAACCAAATCATCACAAAGCAAAAATATAAATATATCACCTATTGGAAAGACACCACAAAAAATCAAAGTAAACTTCAATGCTATTTGGCTCTAAACAGTCAGTACATGGTGGCAGACTATCTGACCACTGTGACTGATAGAAAACGGAGGAAAACACTGACTAGGTACAGACTCAGTGAGCACAGTCTGGCTATAGAGACCGGTCGTCACAGGCAAACCTGGCTGCCCAGAGAGGACAGGCTGTGCTCACTCTGCCCCCGGGGAGAGGTAGAGACAGAGATGCATTTCCTATTACACTGTGACAAATACTCAGACCTAAGAGAATCTTTCTTTCCCAAAATTATCATTCAGTACCAAGAATTTGAAACTATAAAAATATTTACTGGGTAAAAAGCCAAAATGTGTCCTCCTGCCAAAACCGGATGGACAGCCAGTGAAAAGTGTAATGTAATGTCAATAATATTTCCTGTTTTGTTTTGGCTTTCATACCATGTGTTTTCTCAGTCATGTTGAGACTGGTCGACTACTATTGATTTAATGTATTGTTATTCTCATTAATATTGTTGTTGTAGTTGCTGTTAATGGTAATCCCATTTCCACTACTACTATTATTATTGATGTTGGTCCCACCATTTTTGTTATATGTATACTTTGACAATGTAAGTAATTTAACTTGCCATGTCAATAAAGTCTATTGAATTGAATTGAGAGGTGTAGAGAGAGAGAGAGATAGCGAAGGACAGAGAGATACAGAGAGAGAGCAGTAGGTTCTCTGTATGCAGCTGACGTGACAAAGGTGGAGAGAGTGAAACAGACAGGTAGAAAAATAGAGGAGAGGGAGAGACGGATGGAGATAGAGGGAGACAGGGAGAGACGGATGGAGAGAGAGGGAGACAGGGAGAGACGGATGGAGAGAGAGGGAGAGAAGACGGAAAGAGAGAGAATTGAAATTGAATTGAGAGAGAGGAGGGAGTAGAGAGAGAGAGAGAGGACTGTGCTGCCCCTTCACTGTGATGTGTTACCTGTCAGTCTGTCGCACACACAGTACCTGAGCGTCTTTGAACATCTTCTTCAGTCCCTTCTGCATCTGTTTGAGTTTGCGTGACTGGACCCCGCTGTAGGACAGGAGCATGCCTCCAAACTGTCTCTCTGTTATGCACCCTTCCACTGGGTCGTTACGCATATACTAGAGAGAGAGAGGGGGGGGGGGGGGGGGGGAGAGGGAGGAGGGGGGAGAGAGAGGGGGAGGGGGGGGAGAGGAGGGGGGAGAGAGAGGGGGAGGGGGGAGAGAGAGAGAGAGAGAGGGGGGGGGAGATAGAGAGAGGAGGGGGGGAGAGAGAGAGGAGGGGGGGGAGAGAGAGGGGGGGAGAGAGAGAGGGGGGGGAGAGAGAGGAGGAGGAGAGAGAGAGAGGAGGGGAGGAGAGAGAGAGTAGAGAGCGAGAGAGAGAGAGAGAGAGAGAGACAGACAGACAGACAGACAGACAGACAGAGGAGGAGAGAGAGAGGAGGGGGGAGAGAGAGGAGAGAGAGGAGGGGGGAGAGAGAGAGAGGAGAGGAGAGAGGAGGGGGTGAGATAGAGAGGTGAGGAGAGAGAGAGAGGAGAGAGGAGGGGGAGAGAGAGAAGAGAGAGGAGGGTGGAGAGAGGAGGGTGAGATGAGGAGGGTGAGATGGAGAGGTGAGGAGAGAGAGAAAAGAGGAGGGAGAGAGAGAGAGAGAGAGAGAGAGAGAGAGAGAGAGAAGGGAGAGAGAGAGAGGAGGGGGGGAGAGAGAGAGTTTGCTGTTATTTTCATTGTGATGCTTGATGTAATCATTGCATGCTAGGAATATGGGACCAAATACAACAACTTTTGACGACTTTAATACACACACACTACATGACCAAGAGTATGTGGACACCTGCTCATCGAACATCTCATTCCAAAATCATAGGCGTTAATATGGAGTTGGTCCCCCCATTGCTGCTATAACAGCCTCCACTCTTCTGGGAAGGCTTTCCACTAAATGTTGGAACATTGCTGCGGAGACTTGCTTCCATTCAGCCACAAGAGCATTAGTGAGGTCAGGCATTGATGTTGGGCGATTAGGCCTGGCTCGCAGTCGGCGTTCCAATTCATCACAAAGGTGTTCGATGAGGTTGAGGTCAGGGCTCTGCGCAGGCCAGTCAAGTTCTTCCACATCGATCTTGACAAACTATTTCTGTATGGACCATGCTGAAACAGGAAAGGGCCTTCCCCAAACTGTTGCCACAGAGTTGGAACCAGAGAACCTTCTAGAAAGTCAATGTATGCTGTGGCGTTAAGATTTCCCTTCACTGGAATTAAGGGGCCTAGCCCGAAACATGAAAAACAGCCCCAGACCATAATTCCTCCTCCACCAAACTTTACAGTTGGCACCATGTATTGGGGCAGGTAGCATTCGCCAATCCCAAATTCATCTGTCGGACTGCCAGATGGTGAAGCGTGATTCATCACTCCAGAGAATGCGTTTCCACTGCTCCAGAGTCCAATGGCCGCGAGCTTTACACCACTCCAGCCAACGCTTGGCATTGTGCATGGTGATCTTAGGCTTGTGTGCGGCTGCTCAGCCATGGAAACCCATTTAATGAAGCTCCCGACGAACAGTTATTGTGCTGACGTTGCTTCCAGGCAGTTTGGAACTCGGTAGATGAGTGTTGCAACCGAGGACAGACGTTCTGTGAGCTTGTGTAGCCTACCAGTTCGCGGCTGAGCCGGTGTTGCACATAGACGTTTCCACTTCACAATAACAGCACTTAGAGTTGACCGGGGCAGCTCTAGCAGGGCAGAAATTTGACGAACTGACTTGTTGGAAAGGTGGCATCCCATGAAAGTCAATGAGCTCTTCAGTAAGGCTTTTTACTGCCAATGTTTGTCTATGGAGATTGTGTGTTCGATTTTATATACCTGTCAGCAACGGGTGTGGCTGAAATAGCCGAAACCACTAATTTGAAGAGGTGTCCACATACTTTTGTATATATAGTGTATAAGTGAATTTGTCCCAATACTTTTGGTTCCCGATAAAATGGGGGGACTATGTACAAAAAGTCCTGTAATTTCTAAACAGTTAACCCGATACCCTCATATTAAAGCTGACCTTAACCTCATAGTCATTGTTTGAATTCAAATCCAAACGTTTGGAGTATAGAGCCAAAAGGTCCCCAAGAACACAGTGGCCTCCATCATTCTTAAATGGAAGAAGTTTGGAACCACCAAGACTCTTCCTAGAGCAGCACGCCCGGCCAAACTGAGCAATCGGGGGAGAAGGGCCTTGGTCAGGGAGGTGACCAAGAACCCGATGGTCACTCTGACAGAGCTCCAGAGTTCCTCTGTGGAGATGGGAGAAACTTCCAGAAGGACAACCATCTCTGCAGCACTCCACCAATCAGGCCTTTATGGTAGAGTAGCCAGACGGAAGCCACTCCTCAGTAAAAGGCATATGACAGCCCGCTTGGAGTTTGCCAAAAGGCACCTAAAGTACTCTCAGACCACGAGAAACAAGATTATGTAGTCTGATGATACCAAGATTGAACTCTTTGGCCTGAATGCCAAGCGTCACGTCTGGAGGAAACCTAGCACCATCCCTACGCTGAATCTGGTGATAGCAGCATCATGCTGTGAGGATGGTTTCAACGGCAGGGACTGGGAGACTAGTCAGGATCGAGGGGAAGATGAACGGAGCAAAGTACAGAGAGATCCTTGATGGAAACCTGCTCCAGAGCGCTCAGGACCTCAGACTGGGGCGAAGGTTCACCATCCAACAGGACAACAACCCTAAGCACACAGCCAAGACAACACAGGAGTTGCTTCGAGACAAGTCTCTGAATGTCCTTGAGTGGCCCAGCCAGAGCCCGGACTTGAACCCGATTGAACATCTCTGGAGAGACCTGAAAATAGCTGTGCAGTGACGCTCCCCATCCAACCTGACAGAGCTTGAGATAATCTGCAGAGAAGAATGGGAGAAACTCTCCAAATACAGGTGTGCCAAGCTTGTAGCGTCATACCCCAAAAGACTGTAATTGCTGCCAAAGGTGCTTCAACAAAGTACTGAGTAAAGGGTTTGAATACTTACGTAAATATGATATTTCAGTTTTTTATTTTTAATAAATGTGCAAACATGTCTAAAAACCTGTTTTTGCTTTGTCATTATGGGGTATTGTGTGTACAGTCGTGGTGAAAAGTTTTGAGAATGACACAAATATTAATTTTTACAAAGTCTGCTGCCTCAGTTTTTATGATGGCAATTTGCATATACTCCAGAATGTTATGAAGAGTGTTCAGATTAATTACAATGAATTGCAAAGTCCCTCTTTGCCATGAAAATTAACTTAATCCCCCAAAAACATTTTCACTGCATTTCAGCCCTGCCACAAAAGGACCAGCTGACATCATGTCAGTGATTCTCTTGTTAACACATGTGAGAGTGTTGACGAGGACAGGGCTGGAGATCACTCTGTCATGTTGATTGAGTTAGAATAACAGACTGGAAGCTTTAAAAGGAGGGTGGTGCTTGAAATCATTGATCTTCCTCTGTTAACCATGGTTACCTGCAAGGAAACACGTGCCGTCATCATTGCTTTGCACAAAAAGGGCTTCACAGGCAAGGATATTGGTGCTAGTAAGATTGCACCTAAGTCAACCATTTATCGGATCATCAAGAACTTCAAGGAGAGAAGTTCAATTGTTGTGAAGAAGGCTTCAGGGCGCCCAAGAAAGTCCAGCAAGCGCCAGGACCGTCTCCTAAAGTTGATTCAGCTGCGGGATCAGGGCACCACCAGTGCAGAGCTTGCTCAGGAATGGCAGCAGGCAGGTGTGAGTGCATTTGTACGCACAGTGAAGCAAAGACTTTTGGAGGATGGCCTGGTGTCAAGAAGGGCAGCGAGGAAGCCACTTCTCTCCAGGAAAAACATCAGGGACAGACTGATATTCTGCAAAAGGTACAGGGATTGGACTGCTGAGGACTGGGGTAAAGTCATTTTCTCTGAAGAACCCCCTTTCCGATTGTTTGGGGCATCCGGATAAAATCTTGTCCGGAGAAGACAAGGTGAGCGCTACCATCAGTCCTGTGTCATGCCAACAGTAAAGCATCCTGAGACCATTCAGGTGTGGGGTTGCTTCTCAGCCAAGGGAGTGGGCTCTCTCACAATTTTGCCTAAGAACACAGCCATGAATAAAGAATGGTACCAACACATCCTCCGAGAGCAACTTCTCCCAACCATCCAAGAACAGTTTGGTGACGAACAATGCCTTTTCCAGCATGATGAAGCACCTTGCCATAAGGCAAAAGTGATAACTAAGTGGCTCGGGGAACAAAACATCAACATTTTGGGTCCATGGCCAGGAAACTCCCCAGACCTTAATCCCATTGAGAACTTGTGGTCAATCCTCAAGAGGCAGGTGGACAAACAAAAACCCACAAATTCTGACAAACTCCAAGCATTGATTATGCAAGAATGGGCTGCCATCAGTCAGGATGTGGCCCAGAAGTTAATTGACAGCATGCCAGGGCGGATTGCAGAGGTCTTGAAAAAGAAGGGTCAACACTGCAAATATTGACTCTTTGCATAAACTTAATGTAATTGTCAATAAAAGCCTTTGCCACTTATGGAATGCTTGTAATTATACTTCAGTATACCATAGTAACATCTGACAAAAATATCTAAAAACACTGAAGCAGCAAACTTTGTGAAGACCAATACTTGTGTCATTCTCAAAACTTCTGACCACGACTGTAGATTGATGAGGGGGGAAAAAAACAATTTAATCAATTTGAGAATAAGGTTGTAACGTAACAAACGTATCTGCACACAATACCCCATAATGACAAAGTGAAAACATGTTGTTAACTTTTTTTTTTTTATATCATAATTTACATAAGTATTCACACCTCTGAGTCAATACATGTTAGAATCACCTTTGGCAGCGATTACAGCTGTCAGTCTTTCTGGGTACGTCTCTAAGAGCTTTGCACACCTGGATTGTACAATATTTGCACATTATACTTAAAAAAATAATTCAAGCTTTGTCAAGTTGGTTGTTGATCATTGCGGAACAGCCATTTTCAAGTCTTGCCATATTTCTTCACGCCGATTTAAGTCAAAACTGTAACTTGGCCACTCAGGAAGATTCCATGTCGTCTTGTTAAGCAACTCCAGTGCATATTTGGCCTTGTGTTTTAAATGATTGTCCTGCTGAAAGGTGAATTTGTCTCTCAGTGTTTGTTGGAAAGCAGACTGAACCAGTTTTTCCTCAAGGATTTTGCCTGTGCTTAGCTCTATTCCATTTATTTTAATCATAAAAAAACTCCTTAGTCCTTGTCAATGACAAGCATACCCATAACATGATGCAGCCACCACCATGCTTGAAAATATGATATGTTTTTACCCATCTACCAATAGCTACCCTTCTTTGCGAGGCATTGGAAAACCTCCTTGGTCTTCGTGGTTGAATACGTGTTTGAAATTCAATGCTTGACTGAGGGACCTTACAGATAATTGTTTGTGTGGGGTACAGAGATGAGGTAGTCATTCAAAAATCATGTTAAACACTATTATTGCACACAGAGTGAGTCCATGCAACTTATTATGTGACTTGTTAAACAAATATTTACCCCTGAACTTATTTAGGCTTGCCATAAGAAAGGGGTTGAATACTTTTTCACTCAAGACATTTCTGCTTTTCATTTTAAATTAATTTGTAAACATTTCTAAAAACATAATTGGGGTGTTGTGTGCAGGCCAGTGACACAAAATCTCAATTTAATCCATTTTAAATTCAGGCTGTAAGATGAAAACACGTGGAAGAAGTCAAGTGGTTAAATCCTTTAAAAGCTCTGTAGGTGTGGTTGTCTCATGTTGTGTGTGTCTTACTCCCCTGTGTGTGAGAGTCATATTATTGTGTTACTCCCATAGAAATAGAATGAGTAGAATGGACAAAGGCCCAATTTTTTTAAGCGTTTGTATGTGTGCCTGGTGCAATGGAAGCAATGGAACAGTCACTGAATGTGGGAAAAGTCAACAGGTGTGAATACTTTCTGAAAGCACTGTATGTATGTGTGTTTGTATGTATATACAGTGGGGAGAACAAGTATTTGATAACCTGCCAAATCGGCAGTGTTTCTTACTTACAAAGCATGTAGAGGTCTGTAATTTTTATCATAGGTACACTTCAACAGTGAGAGACGGAATCTAAAACAAAAATCCAGAAAATCACATTGTATGATTTTTAAGTAATTAATTTGCATTTTATTGCATGACATAAGTATCAGAAAAGCAGAACTTAATATTTGGTACAGAAACCTTTGTTTGCAATTACAGAGATCATATGTTTCCTGTAGGTCTTGACCAGGTTTGCACATACTGCAGCAGGGATTTTGGCCCACTCCTCCATACAGATCTTCTCCAGATCCTTCAGGTTTCGGGGCTGTCGCTGGGCAATACAGACTTTCAGCTCCCTCCAAAGATTTTCTATTGGGTTCAGGTCTGGAGACTGGCTAGGCCACTCCAGGACCTTGAGATGCTTCTTACGGAGCCACTCCTTAGTTGCCCTGGCTGTGTGTTTCGGGTCGTTGTCATGCTGGAAGACCCAGTCACGACCCATCTTCAATGCTCTTACTGAGGGAAGGAGGTTGTTGGCCAAGATCTCGCGATACATGGCCCCATCCATCCTCCCCTCAATATGGTGCAGTCGTCTTGTCCCCTTTGCAGAAAAGCATACCCAAAGAATGATGTTTCCACCTCCATGCTTCACGTTTGGGATGGTGTTCTTGGGGTTGTACTCATCCTTCTGCTTCCTCCAAACACAGCAAGTGGAGTTTAGACCAAAAAGCTCTATTTTTGTCTCATCAGACCACATGACCTTCTCCCATTCCTCCTCTGGATCATCCAGATGGTCATTGGCAAACTTCAGACGGGCCTGGACATGCGCTGGCTTGAGCAGGGAGACCTTGCGTGCGCTGCTCAAACAGGTGCAGTTAATACAGGTAATGAGTGGATAACAGGAGGGCTTCTTAAAGAAAAACTAACAGGTCTGTGAAAGCCGGAATTCTTACTGGTTGGTAGGAGATCAAATACTTATGTCATGCAATAAAATGCAAATTAATTACTTACAAATCATACAATGTGATTTTCTGGATTTTTGTTTTAGATTCCGTCTTTCACAGTTGAAGTGTACCTATGATAAAAATTACAGACCTCTACATGCTTTGTAAGTAGGAAAACCTGCAAAATCGGCAGTGTATCAAATACTTGTTCTCCCCACTGTATACGTGTGTGTATTTGTGTGTGTGTGTGTGTGTGTGTGTGTGTGTGTGTGTGCGTAACATAAAGGGCAGCTGCTTAGTGCTTATTCATGCAGAAATAAATTGACTTTATTGACTGTTCCCTAGTCAGATCTTGACCTTTTCATAATGCTTTACCGACAGCCAGGACTGACCCCAGAACAGCACTTAGAGCCACTCTCCCTCTCTGCTGCTGTCAATCAATTCCTCATCACCATCTTCTACATTGACTTTCATCAGTTTAATACATTCATGTTTCAGTTTCACCTGCTGCTACACAGTATATTTAGGAGAGAGAGAGAGGGAGGAGGGGTAGAATGGGGGAGAGATAGAGAGAGAGGGGGGAAGAGGGAGAGAGAGAGGGGGAGGAGGGGTAGAATGGGGGAGAGATATAGAGAGAGAGGGGGAGAGATACAGTGGGGGAAAAAAGTATTTAGTCAGCCACCAATTGTGCAAGTTCTCCCACTTAAAAAGATGAGAGAGGCCTGTAATTTTCATCATAGGTACACGTCAACTATGACAGACAAAATGAGAAAAAAAAATCCAGAAAATCACATTGTAGGATTTTTAATGAATTTATTTGCAAATTATGGTGGAAAATAAGTATTTGGTCAATAACAAAAGTTTCTCAATACTTTGTTATATACCCTTTGTTGGCAATGACACAGGTCAAACGTTTTCTGTAAGTCTTCACAAGGTTTTCACACACTGTTGCTGGTATTTTGGCCCATTCCTCCATGCAGATCTCCTCTAGAGCAGTGATGTTTTGGGGCTGTCGCTGGGCAACACAGACTTTCAACTCCCTCCAAAGATTTTCTATGGGTTGAGATCTGGAGACTGGCTAGGCCACTCCAGGACCTTGAAATGCTTCTTACGAAGCCACTCCTTCGTTGCCCGGGTGGTGTGTTTGGGATCATTGTCATGCTGAAAGACCCAGCCACGTTTCATCTTCAATGCCCTTGCTGATGGAAGGAGGTTTTCACTCAAAATCTCACGATACATGGCCCCATTCATTCTTTCCTTTACACGGATCAGTCGTCCTGGTCCCTTTGCAGAAAAACAGCCCCAAAGCATGATGTTTCCACCCCCATGCTTCACAGTAGGCATGGTGTTCTTTGGATGCAACTCAGCATTCTTTGTCCTCCAAACACGACGAGTTGAGTTTTTACCAAAAAGTTATATTTTGGGTTCATATGACATTCTCCCAATCCTCTTCTGGATCATCCAAATGCACTCTAGCAAACTTCAGACGGGCCTGGACATGTACTGGCTTAAGCAGGGGGACACGTCTTGCACTGCAGGATTTGAGTCCCTGGCGGCGTAGTGTGTTACTGATGGTAGGCTTTGTTACTTTGGTCCCAGCTCTCTGCAGGTCATTCACTAGGTCCCCCCGTGTAGTTCTGGGATTTTTGCTCACCGTTCTTGTGATCATTTTGACCCAGCGGGGTGAGATCTTGCGTGGAGCCCCAGATCGAGGGAGATTATCAGTGGTCTTGTATGTCTTCCATTTCCTAATAATTGCTCCCACAGTTGATTTCTTCAAACCAAGCTGCTTACCTATTGCAGATTCAGTCTTCCCAGCCTGGTGCAGGTCTACAATTTTGTTTCTGGTGTCCTTTGACAGCTCTTTGGTCTTGGCCATAGTGGAGTTTGGAGTGTGACTGTTTGAGGTTGTGGACAGGTGTCTTTTATACTGATAACAAGTTCAAACAGGTGCCATTAATACAGGTAACGAGTGGAGGACAGAGGAGCCTCTTAAAGAAGAAGTTACAGGTCTGTGAGATCCAGAAATCTTGCTTGTTTGTTGGTGACCAAATACTTATTTTCCACCATAATTTGCAAATAAATTCATTAAAAATCCTACAATGTGATTTTCTGGATTTTTTTTCCTCAATTTGTCTGTCATAGTTGACGTGTACCTATGATGAAAATTACTGGCCTCTCTCATCTTTTTAAGTGGGAGAACTTGCACAATTGGTGGCTGACTAAATACTTTCCCCCCCCCCACTGTAAATAGAGGGATGATAAAGTGGATGAATTAACCTGGGAAGAGCTTCTGGCTCAGCGATTATCACCTCTTAGTGGATGAATTAACCTAGGAAGAGCTTCTGGCTCAGCGATTATCACCTCGTAGTGGATGAATTAACCTAGGAAGAGCTTCTGGCTCAGCGATTATCACCTCTTAGTGGATGAATTAACCTAGGAAGAGCTTCTGGCTCAGCAATTATCACCTCTTAGTGGATGAATTAACCTAGGAAGAGCTTCTGGCTCAGCAATTATCACCTCTTAGTGGATGAATTAACCTGGGAAGAGCTTCTGGCTCAGCGATTATCACCTCTTAGTGGATGAATTAACCTAGGAAGAGCTTCTGGCTCAGCGATTATCACATCTTAGAAAGAGAATGAGAGAGAGGTGTAAAGAGAGAGAGACAGGGGGGGGGGCAGAGAAAAAGACAGAGATGGACAGATAGAATTGAATTGAGAGAGAGAGATTAACAAAGAAGAAGAATGATCCATGTTAAAACACTGCTGTGTCACAATGATCCAATAATCATATCTCTGTTATGATGTTATAATTTCACTGACTGCACTAAGCAGAACGTTCAGAGACCATTACCAGGTGGCCAGTTCTGCCTGCATTCCAATCTCAGAGCACCAGAACCACAACATCATTACAGTGCAGTACATTCCTTTTACAGTGAATGTGGTTTAATAGCAGTAATTAACCGTTTACAGTGATTAACAAATTGTCCTGCACTGATGTGATCATTTAATACAGACTGCACAGTACTGGTAGTTTGACAAAATTGACAAAGTTGCAGCTTTTTCAGCAGTGCTGTCCTGTACTGTGGAGGCAGAGAACAGGTATGTGGGTAGAGGTCGAGATAGGATAGAGGCACGGGTATGTGGGTAGAGGTCGAGATAGGATAGAGGAACAGTTATGTGGGTAGAGATAGGATAGAGGCACAGTTATATGGGTAGAGATAGAGATAGGATAGAGGAACAGTTATGTGGGTAGAGGTAGAGGTAGAGATAGGATAGAGGAAGGGGTATGTGGGTAGCGATAGAATAGAGGAACAGTTATGTGGGTAGAGATAGGATAGAGGAACAGTTATGTGGGTAGAGGTAGAGATAGGATAGAGGCACAGTTATGTGGGTAGAGGTAGAGATAGGAGAGAGGAACAGGTATGTGGGTAGAGGTCCAGATAGGATAGATGAAGGGGTATGTGGGTAGAGATAGAATAGAGGAACAGTTATGTGGGTAGAGATAGGATAGAGGAACAGTTATGTGGGTAGAGGTAGAGATAGGATAGAGGCACAGTTATGTGGGTAGAGGTAGAGATAGGATAGAGGAACAGCTATGTGGTTAGAGATAGGATAGAGGAACAGTTATGTGGGTAGAGATGGGATAGAGGAACAGTTATGTGGGTAGAAATAGGATAGAGGAACAGTTATGTGGGTAGAGATAGGATAGAGGAACAGCTATGTGTGTAGAGGTAGAGATAGGATAGAGGAACAGTTATGTGGGTAGAGTTAGGATAGAGGGACAGCTATGTGGGTAGAGATAGGATAGTGGAACAGTTATGTGGGTAGAGATAGGATAGAGGAACAGTTATGTGGGTAGAGGTAGAGATAGAGGGACAGCTATGTGGGTAGAGGTAGAGATAGGATAGAGGAACAGCTATGCGGGTAGAGGTAGAGATAGGATAGAGGAACAGTTATGTGGGTAGAGGTAGAGATAGGATAGAGGAACAGTTATGTGGATAGAGATAGGATAGAGGAACAGCTATGTGGGTAGAGGTAGAGATAGGATAGAGGAACAGTTATGTGGGTAGAGATAGGATAGAGGAACAGTTATGTGGGTAGAGATAGGATAGAGGAACAGTTATGTGGGTAGAGGTAGAGAAAGGATAGTGGAACAGTTATGTGGATAGAGATAGGATAGAGGAACAGTTATGCGGGTAGAGGTAGAGATAGGATAGAGGAACAGTTATGTGGGTAGAGGTAGAGATAGGATAGAGGAACAGTTATGTGGATAGAGATAGGATAGAGGAACAGCTATGTGGGTAGAGGTAGAGATAGGATAGAGGAACAGTTATGTGGATAGAGATAGAGATAGGATAGAGGAACAGTTATGTGGGTAGAGATAGGATAGAGGCACAGTTATGTGGGTAGAGATAGGATAGAGGAACAGTTATGTGGGTAGAGGTAGAGAAAGGATAGTGGAACAGTTATGTGGATAGAGATAGGATAGAGGCACAGTTATGCGGGTAGAGGTAGAGATAGGATAGAGGAACAGTTATGTGGGTAGAGGTAGAGATAGGATAGAGGAACAGTTATGTGGATAGAGATAGGATAGAGGAACAGCTATGTGGGTAGAGGTAGAGATAGGATAGAGGAACAGTTATGTGGATAGAGATAGAATAGAGGAACAGTTATGTGGGTAGAGATAGAATAGAGGAACAGTTATGTGGGTAGAGATAGGATAGAGGCACAGTTATGTGGGTAGAGATAGGATAGAGGAACAGTTATGTGGGTAGAGGTAGAGATAGGATAGAGGAAGGGGTATGTGGGTAGAGATAGAATAGAGGAACAGTTATGTGGATAGAGATATGATAGAGGAACAGTTATGTGGGTAGAGGTAGAGATAGGATAGAGGAACAGTTATGTGGGTAGAGATAGGATAGAGGAACAGTTATGTGATAGAGATAGAGGAACAGTTATGTGGATAGAGATAGGATAGAGGAACAGCTATGTGGGTAGAGGTAGAGATAGGATAGAGGAACAGTTATGTGGATAGAGATAGAGATAGGATAGAGGAACAGTTATGTGGGTAGAGATAGGATAGAGGAACAGTTATGTGGGTAGAGATAGTATAGAGGCACAGTTATGTGGGTAGAGGTAGAGAAAGGATAGTGGAACAGTTATGTGGATAGAGATAGGATAGAGGAACAGTTATGCGGGTAGAGGTAGAGATAGGATAGAGGAACAGTTATGTGGGTAGAGGTAGAGATAGGATAGAGGAACAGTTATGTGGATAGAGATAGGATAGAGGAACAGCTATGTGGGTAGAGGTAGAGATAGGATAGAGGAACAGTTATGTGGATAGAGATAGAGATAGGATAGAGGCACAGTTATGTGGGTAGAGGTAGGATAGAGGAACAGTTATGTGGGTAGAGGTAGAGATAGGATAGAGGAAGAGGTATGTGGGTAGAGATAGAATAGAGGAACAGTTATGTGGGTAGAGATATGATAGAGGAACAGTTATGTGGGTAGAGGTAGAGATAGGATAGAGGAACAGTTATGTGGGTAGAGATAGGATAGAGGAACAGTTATGTGATAGAGATAGAGGAACAGTTATGTGGATAGAGATAGGATAGAGGAACAGTTATGTGATAGAGATAGAATAGAGGAACAGTTATGTGGGTAGAGGTAGAGAAAGGATAGTGGAACAGTTATGTGGATAGAGATAGGATACAGGAACAGTTATGTGGGTAGAGATAGGATAGAGAAACAGTTATGCGGGTAGAGGTAGAGATAGGATAGAGGAACAGTTATGTGGGTAGAGGTAGAGATAGGATAGAGGAACAGTTATGTGGATAGAGATAGGATAGAGGAACAGCTATGTGGGTAGAGATAGGATAGAGGAACAGTTATGTGGATAGAGATAGGATAGAGGAACAGTTATGTGGGTAGAGGTAGAGATAGGATAGAGGAACAGTTATGTGGGTAGAGATAGGA
>CM072218.1:103836106-103843606 GCA_036851935.1 Coregonus suidteri | reverse complement strand
TATAATGCACTACTTCTGGCCATGTCCCATGGGGAGTAGTGCACTTTATAGGGAACAGTGTGCCATTTGGGATGCATCCACTGTGTAGCCTATGTATTACAGCCCCTACCAGATGGTATGGTATGGATGTATGGACACTGATGCAGCCTGTTATTGGAAACCACTCAGCTATGTCCCCTAGGAGAAGAGACGCTATGGTGACAGTATATTGAACACAACACAGGGCTTACTCTTATTCTGTCTGTCTGTCTGTCTGTCTGTCTGTGTGTGTGTGTGTGTGTGTGTATGTGTGTGTGTGTGTGTGTGTGTGTGTGTGTGTGTGTGTGTGTGTGTGTGTGTGTGTGTGTGTGTGTGTGTGTGTGTGTGTGTGTGCTTGTGCGTGTATCACAGCTGGGATGACTACTTGATTCTGATTGGTCGAAAGGGTACTAACTATTTTCCAATAAACGCACGGCACAGGACTCCACGGCCCCTCGTTGATTATCCCTAAAAAAATGTTGTAGGGCTGTGTGAGCTAATAACGTCATGTGATCCGGGTCTGTTTTATTGACGCTAATGGCTGTAGCATTGACTGTAATGGCTGCAGTATTTACTGTAATTGCTGCAGTATTGACTGTAATGGCTGCAGTATTGACTGTAATGGCTGCAGTATTGACTGTAATGGCTGTAGCATTGACTGTAATGGCTGCAGTATTTACTGTAATTGCTGCAGTATTGACTGTAATGGCTGCAGTATTGACTGTAATGGCTGCAGTATTGACTGTAATGGCTGCAGTATTACATTTTACATTTACATTTTAGTCATTTAGCAGACGCTCTTATCCAGAGCGACTTACAGGAGCAATTAGGGTTAAGTGCCTTGCTTAAGGGCACAGCGACAGATTTTCCACCTAGTCGGCTCGGGGATTAGAACCAGCGACCTTTCGGTTACTGGCACAACGCTCTTACCCACTAAGCTACCTGCCGCCCCATTACAGTATTGACTGTAATGGCTGTAGTATTGTCTGTAATGGCTGCAGTATTGTCTGTAATGGCTGTAGTATTGTCTGTAATGGCTGCAGTATTGTCTGTAATGGCTGTAGTATTGTCTGTAATGGCTGTAGTATTGTCTGTAATGGCTGCAGTATTGTCTGTAATGGCTGCAGTATTGTCTGTAATGGCTGCAGTATTGACTGTAATGGCTGTAGTATTGACTGTAATGGCTGTAGTAATGGCTGTAATGACTGCAGTATTGTCTGTAATGGCTGTAGTATTGACTGTAGTGGCTGCAGTATTGACTGTAATGGCTGTAGTATTGACTGTAGTAATGGCTGCAGTATTGACTGTAATGACTGCAGTATTGACTGTAATGGCTGCAGTATTGTCTGTAATGGCTGCAGTATTGACTGTAATGGCTGTAGTATTGACTGTAATGGCTGTAGTAATGGCTGTAATGACTGCAGTATTGTCTGTAATGGCTGTAGTATTGACTGTAGTGGCTGCAGTATTGACTGTAATGGCTGCAGTATTGACTGTAATGGCTGTAGTATTGACTGTAGTAATGGATGCAGTATTGTCTGTAATGGCTGCAGTATTGACTGTAATGGCTGTAGCATTGACTGTAATGGCTGTAGTAATGACTGTAATGGCTGCAGTATTGTCTGTAATGGCTGTAGTATTGACTGTAGTAATGGCTGTAGTACTGGCTGTAATGGCTGCAGTATTGTCTGTAATGGCTGTAGTATTGACTGTAGTAATGGCTGTAGTAATGGCTGTAATGGCTGCAGTATTGTCTGTAATGGCTGTAGTATTGACTGTAGTAATGGCTGTAGTAATGGCTGTAGTAATGGCTGTAGTATTGACTGTAGTAATGGCTGCAGTATTGACTGTAATGGCTGCAGTATTGACTGTAATGGCTGCAGTATTGACTGTAATGGCTGTAGTATTGACTGTAGTAATGGCTGTAGTAATGGCTGTAATGGCTGCAGTATTGTCTGTAATGGCTGTAGTATTGACTGTAGTAATGGCTGTAGTAATGGCTGCAGTATTGTCTGTAATGGCTGTAGTATTGACTGTAGTAATGGCTGTAGTAATGGCTGTAATGGCTGCAGTATTGTCTGTAATGGCTGTAGTATTGACTGTAATGGCTGCAGTATTGACTGTCATGGCTGTAGTATTGACTGTAGTAATGGCTGTAGTAATGGCTGTAATGGATGCAGTATTGTCTGTAATGGCTGTAGTATTGACTGTAGTAATGGCTGTAGTAATGGCTGTAATGGCTGCAGTATTGTCTGTAATGGCTGTAGTATTGACTGTAATGGCTGCAGTATTGACTGTAATGGCTGCAGTATTGACTGTCATGGCTGTAGTATTGACTGTAGTAATGGCTGTAGTAATGGCTGTAATGGATGCAGTATTGACTGTAATGGCTGTAGTATTGACTGTAGTAATGGCTGTAGTAATGGCTGCAGTATTGTCTGTAATGGCTGTAGTATTGACTGTAGTAATGGCTGTAGTAATGGCTGTAATGGCTGCAGTATTGTCTGTAATGGCTGTAGTATTGACTGTAATGGCTGCAGTATTGACTGTCATGGCTGTAGTATTGACTGTAGTAATGGCTGTAGTAATGGCTGTAATGGCTGCAGTATTGTCTGTAATGGCTGTAGTATTGACTGTAGTAATGGCTGTAGTAATGGCTGCAGTATTGTCTGTAATGGCTGTAGTATTGACTGTAGTAATGGCTGTAGTAATGGCTGTAATGGCTGCAGTATTGTCTGTAATGGCTGTAGTATTGACTGTAATGGCTGCAGTATTGACTGTCATGGCTGTAGTATTGACTGTAGTAATGGCTGTAGTAATGGCTGTAATGGATGCAGTATTGTCTGTAATGGCTGTAGTATTGACTGTAGTAATGGCTGTAGTAATGGCTGTAATGGCTGCAGTATTGTCTGTAATGGCTGTAGTATTGACTGTAATGGCTGCAGTATTGACTGTAATGGCTGCAGTATTGACTGTCATGGCTGTAGTATTGACTGTAGTAATGGCTGTAGTAATGGCTGTAATGGATGCAGTATTGACTGTAATGGCTGTAGTATTGACTGTAGTAATGGCTGTAGTAATGGCTGCAGTATTGTCTGTAATGGCTGTAGTATTGACTGTAGTAATGGCTGTAGTAATGGCTGTAATGGCTGCAGTATTGTCTGTAATGGCTGTAGTATTGACTGTAATGGCTGCAGTATTGACTGTCATGGCTGTAGTATTGACTGTAGTAATGGCTGTAGTAATGGCTGTAATGGATGCAGTATTGTCTGTAATGGCTGTAGTATTGACTGTAGTAATGGCTGTAGTAATGGCTGTAATGGCTGCAGTATTGTCTGTAATGGCTGTAGTATTGACTGTAATGGCTGCAGTATTGACTGTCATGGCTGTAGTATTGACTGTAGTAATGGCTGTAGTAATGGCTGTAATGGATGCAGTATTGACTGTAATGGCTGTAGTATTGACTGTAGTAATGGCTGTAGTAATGGCTGTAATGGCTGCAGTTTGTCTGTAATGGCTGTAGTATTGACTGTAATGGCTGCAGTATTGACTGTAATGGCTGCAGTATTGACTGTAATGGCTGCAGTATTGACTGTAATGGCTGCAGTATTGACTGTAATGGCTGCAGTATTGACTGTAATGCCAAAGACAGCTGCTTATAAAGGCTGTATTATTGTACGTGTGTGTGTGTGTGTGTGTGCGCGTGTGTTGACCTGTTCAAACTCCTCCAGGTCCACCTCTCCGTCTCCGTTCAGGTCAAACATCTTGAAGGCGATCTCAAAGTTCCTCTGGGGCGCTGAGAGAGAGAGAGTGACACAGGGGAGAAACACTACATTATGTCTCACGATCAGACCAGGGTTCAAGTATTACATGAACTCTCTCAAATACTTTTATAATTTGCTCTAGTTTGCCTGGAGTGGCAGACTGTTCCATTGTTTCCATTGCACCAGGCGCACACACACACTCATAAAAAAAAATACAGGGCCTTTGTCCGTTCTACTCATTCTATTTCTATAGGAGTAACACAATAATATGACTCACACACAGGGGAGTAAGACACAACATGAGACAACCACACCTACAGTCTTCACAAAGTATTTAAACCACTTGACTTCTTCCACGTGTTTTCATCTTACAGCCTGAATTTAAAATGGATTAAATTGAGATTTTGTGTCACTGGCCTGCACACAACACCCAAATTATGTTTTTAGAAATGTTTACAAATTCATTAAAAATGAAAAGCAGAAATGTCTTGAGTGAATAAGTATTCAACCCCTTTCTTATGGCAAGCCTAAATAAGTTCAGGGGTAAATATTTGTTTAACAAGTGAATGACTACCTCATCTTTGTACCAAACACAAACAATTATCTGTAAGATCCCTCAGTCGAACAGTGAATTTCAAACACAGATTCAACCACAAAGACCAAGGAGGTTTTCCAATGCCTCGCAAAGAAGGGCACCTACAGTGGGCTCCAAAATTACTGGCACCCCTGACTGGCAATGGAATATATACAATATAATTATAGCGATAAACTCAAAATAACAACATGTGAGAAATACTGTACTATATTAATGTTCCAATGGAACAATGGAATGGAACACACCAAAATCATTTATTGATTTAATTAAAACATCAATGTCCTCCAAATCAAGGTTTCACAATTAATGGCACCCTTAAAAGACTATTGTAAATAACATCTACCAAAATTAAACCACTTATTTAAGTTTATCTAAGTCTTAAGGAACTATATTGAGCCATTACATCACTTTCTGTCTCACTAGGGTATAAAAATGAGGTAACACGCATGCAATATCCCTTTGTCATCCAACACCATGAAGAAAACAGAAGAACTGGCAGTTCAAAAGAGACAGATGGTCGTAGACCTTCATAAATCTGGTAATGGCTACAAGAAGATCCACAAACAATTGAATATACCACTGAGCACCGTCAGGGCAATTAGTAAAAAAATATTTTGGAACAGTTGAAAACCTCACGGGTAGAGGACGCAAATGCATTTTGCCCCCCAAGATAGGGAGGAGGATGGTGAGAGAAGCAACAAAATCCCCAAGAATCACTGTGAAAGAATTGCAGGCCTTGGTGGCGTCTTGGGGTCACCAGGTTTCAAAAAGCACCATCAGACGCCACCTCCACAACCACAGGCTCTTTGGAAGGGGTTGCCAGAAGAAAGCCCTTTCTGACCCCAAGACACAGACGCAAGCGCTTGGAGTTTGCCAAACGTCATTTCAATTATGACTGGAAGAAGGTGCTCTGGTCAGATGAGACCAAAATTGAACGTTTTGGTCAGATACAGCATCGAAATGTTTGGCGTCGAAACAGAGATGCATACAAGGAAAGGCCCCTCATACACACGGTGAAATATGGTGGTGGGTCAGTGATGTCAGTGAGGTCCAGGGGCACTGGTTAAGATTGATGGCATAATGAATTCCACCAAGTATCAGGCAATTTTGGCTGACAATCTGGTTGCCTCTGCCAGAAGGCTGGGACTTGGCCATAGGTGGACTTTCCAACAAGACAATGACCCAAAACATACCTCAAGATCCACACAGAAATGGTTCTGTGACAACAAAATCAATGTTCTGCCATGGCCATCTCAGTCGACGGACCTCACACCAATCGAAAATCTGTGGGCTGAGTTGAAGAGGGCAGTTGATAAGCGCAAACCCAAGAATGTGAAGGATCTTGAAAGGATCTGCATAGAGGAATGGTCCAAAATCTCTCCAAATGTGTTCCTTAACCTTGTCAAACATTACAGGAAAAGACTACATGCTGATATCCTTGCCAGAGGTGGTTGCACTAAGTACTAAATGAGGAGTGCCAATAATTATGAAACATTGATTTTGGTGACATTTATTTTGTATTAAATAATTGTATGATTTTGGTTGGTTCCATTGAAACTTTAATAAAGTACAGTATTTCTCACATGTTGGTCTTTTGTGTTTATAATTATATTGTTTGTGCATTGCCAGTCAGGGGTGCCAGTAATTCTGGAGCCCACTGTATTGTTAGATTGGTAAAAAAAATTAAAAAAGCCCTTTGAGCATGGTGAAGTTATTAATTACACTTTGGATGGTGTATCAATACACCCAGTCACTACAAAGATACAGGCATCCTTCCTAACTCAGTTGCCGGAGAGGAAGGAAACCGCTTAGGGATTTCACTATGAGGCCAATGGTGACTTTAAAACCATTTCAGAGTTTAATGGCTGTGATTGGAGAAAACTGAGGATGGATCAACAACATTGTAGTTACTCCACAATACTAACCTAATTGACAGAGTAAAAAGAAGGAAGCCTGTACAGAATAAAAATATTCCAAAACATGCATCTGTTTTGCAATAAGGCACTAAAGTAAAACTGCAAAAAATGTGGCAAAGAAATCAACTTTATGTCCTGAATAAAAGCAATGTTTGGGGCAAATCACAACACAACACATAAATGAGTACCATATTTTCAAACATGGTGGTGGCTACATCATGTTATGGGTATGCTTGTCATTGGCAAGGACTAGGGAGGATACAAATAAATTGAATAGAGCTAAGCACAGGCAAAATCCTAGAGGAAAACCTGGTTCAGTCTGCTTTCCACCAGACACAGGGTGGTGAATTCACCTTCCAGCTGGACAATAACCTAAAACACAAGGCCAAATATACTCTGGAGTTGCTTACCAAGAAGACAGTGAATGTTCCTGAGTGGACGAGTTACAGTTTTGACTTAAATCAGTTTGAAAATCTATGGCAAGACCTGACAATGGCTGTCTAGCAATGATCAACAACCAACTTGACAGAGCTTGAAAAATTTAACAAATAATAATGTGCAAATATTTTACAATCCAGGTGTGCAAAGCTCTTAAGAGATTTACCCAGAAAGACTCACAGCTGTAATCGCTGCCAAAGGTGATTCTAACATGTATTGACCAGGGGGTTAAATACTTATGTAATCAAGAGATATTACTGTTTAATTTTTCAGAAATGTTTAACAAATGTTTGTAATAACAATTCTAAGTATTTTGTGTAGATTGTTGACCAAAAATGACAATTAAATCTATTTTAATCCCACCTTGTAAAACAACAAAATGTGGAAAAAGTCAAGGGGTGTGAATACTTTCTGTAGTCACTGTAACATCTGGTTGTCTGGTCCTCTGGATCAATTACAAACAAACATGGGTCACTGGGTTCAGGCCTTCACTACATAGAACAACATGGGTCACTGGGTTCAGGCCTTCACTACATAGAACAACATGGGTCACTGGGTTCAGGCCTTCACTACATAGAACAACATGGGTCACTGGGTTCAGGCCTTCACTACATAGAACAACATGGGTCACTGGGTTCAGGCCTTCACTACATAGAAACAACATGGGTCACTGGGTTCAGGCCTTCACTACATAGAACAACATGGGTCACTGGGTTCAGGCCTTCACTACATAGAACAACATGGGTCACTGGGTTCAGGCCTTCACTAC
>CM072218.1:103746106-103831106 GCA_036851935.1 Coregonus suidteri | reverse complement strand
AGAGAGAGGAGGGGTAGAGAGAGAGGAGGGGTAGAGAGAGAGAGGAGAGGATGAGAGAGAGAGAGAGAGAGAGAGGGGGGTAGAGAGAGGAGGGGTAGAGAGAGGAGGGGTAGAGAGAGAGAGAGAGGAGGAGTAGAGAGAGAGAGAGGAGGGGGTAGTGAGAGAGAGAGCGGAGGGGTAGAGAGAGCGGAGGGGTAGAGAGAGCGGAGGGGTAGAGAGAGCGGAGGGGTAGAGAGAGCGGAGAGGGGTAGAGAGAGGAGGGGTAGAGAGAGGAGGGGTAGAGAGAGGAGGGGTAGAGAGAGGAGGGGGTAGAGAGAGAGGAGGGGTAGAGAGAGAGGAGGGGTAGAGAGAGGAGGGTAGAGAGAGAGGAGGGGTAGAGAGAGAGGAGGGGTAGAGAGAGAGGAGGGGTAGAGAGAGGAGGGGTTAGAGAGAGAGGAGGGGGTAGAGAGAGAGGAGGGGTAGAGAGAGGGGAGGGGTAGAGAGAGAGGAGGGGTAGAGAGAGAGAGGAGAGGATGAGAGAGAGAGAGAGAGAGAGGGGGGTAGAGAGAGGAGGGGTAGAGAGAGGAGGGGTAGAGAGAGAGGAGGGGTAGAGAGAGGAGGGGTAGAGAGAGGAGGAGGGTAGAGAGAGAGGAGGGGTAGAGAGAGGAGGGGTAGAGAGAGAGGAGGGGTAGAGAGAGAGGAGGGGTAGAGAGAGAGGAGGGGTAGAGAGAGAGAGGAGAGGATGAGAGAAAGAGAGAGGGGGGGTAGAGAGAGAGCGAGGAGAGGATGAGAGAGAGAGAGAGAGAGGGGGGGGTAGAGAGAGAGAGAGGAGGGGTAGAGAGAGAGAGAGTGAGAGAGGGGGGGGTAGAGAGAGAGCGAGGAGAGGATGAGAGAGAGAGAGAGAGGGGGGGGTAGAGAGAGAGAGAGGAGGGGTAGAGAGAGAGAGAGTGGAGGGGTAGAGAGAGAGAGAGCGGAGGGGTAGAGAGAGAGGAGAGGAAGAGAGAAATAGTGTTACTAGTTATGGCCCGTGTGAGCAAGGGGAACGAGACTGGGAGGCTCCTCACTGTGTTTGTGTGTGACGTGATGGAGGTCCCCTTCAAGCACACATAAACACACACTAATACAGAAGGGACTAGCACACATGCTAACACACTACTAACGACAGTAAAAACAACCATGCAAGTGCTACATACATGTCAAACAACGCCATCCAGGCAGAGGGAGCAGTGAGGAATCAACGTTAGTCAGCACAGTCCAGCACAATACAATATAAAGTGATCCTAAACAGTTGTACTATATAATAACTCAGACATCAAATAGAGAAACAAGATCACACACACACACACACACACTTCAACAACAGTGTCCTAACTGAGTGTACAAAACATTAGGAACTATTTCCATGACAAGACTGACCAGGTGAATGCTATGATCCCTTATTGATGTCACTTCAAATCAGAAGGGGAGGAGACAGATTAAAAAATGATTTTTAAGCCTTGAGACAGGGATTGTGTAAGTGTGCCAATCAGAGGGTGAATGGGCAAGACAAAAGATTTAAGTGCCTTTGAACGGGGTATGGTGGTAGGTGCCAGGCGCACAGGTTTGAGTGTGTCAAGAACTGCAACGCTGCTGGGTATTTCATGCTTAACCAGTTTCCCGTGTTTATCAAGAATGGTCCACCACCCAAAGGACATCCAGCCAACTTGACACACCTGGGGCCAGCATCCCTGTGGAACGCTTTCGACATCTTGTAGAGACCATGCTCCGACGAATTGAGGCTGTTCTGAGGGCAAAAGGGGTGCAACTCAATATTAGGAAGATGTTCCTAATGTTTTGTACACTCAGCGTATATATACACACACACAACAGAAGGTATTCACATTGACTCCCAAGTGGGAGAATCTCAGATTAAGCCTAGTCCTAGACCTAAACTACAAAAGGTAATTATAATGGATATTCTCCACTGAACATGTTTGATCTTGGCTTTATCTGGGTCCAGTACATTTAGCCCACAGATTCTCACACAGACAGGGAGGAAAAAAACTATTGATATATCTAAATCTACATACAGCACTTAAAAACACTACATTAAACAAAGTGATATTAAACAGTGATTTGTAACATGCAGAAACAGCAGTGAGAGTCCATTACAGCACAGTAGAGAGATCCCAGTGGGTGAGTGGAAAGGTGGTTCAAGTAAAACACAGTGAGGTAGTAGATTAACACTGTGTCACCAGACTATTCTATAGAGCATGCAGACGCCTGGGTCGGGTCGGGTCGGGTCAAGGCCTGGCTGAGACCAGACCAACCAATAGGAGTTACCTCCGTCTGATAGAAGAGAGTCCAGAAGAGAGAGAGAGAGACGAAAGAGAGAAAGGGGTTAAAACACTACAGCCTCACCGCTAGATTCTTCATCCAGGGACACCCACTAATATAAAGTCAAAACATAGACACATTAACCACAGTGTACATAGTGCCCTTCCCCAAACAGATCTAGGCTGTCCCAAATAGCACCCTGTTCCTTATATAGTGGACTATGTTTTCCCAAAACCCTATTATGGGCCCCCCCGCATACAAAGTAGTGCACTATAAAGGGAATAAGGTGCTGTTTGGGACACAACCCCAAGAGCTTCCTGTAACACTAAACCCAAGAGGTAGAGTCATCTGGACTCATAATAGTGGTGTCCCAAATGGCCCCCTTTTCCCCCCGTTATAGTGCACTCCTTTTGACCAGGGCAGTGTTTTGGGAAACGGTGGCAGTTTTAGAAAACACAAAATATATGTCACGTGTGTAAATACAGCAAGTATGGTTTCCACCATTACATACATTATTGATGTTTTACACATTTATAAAGGGGAAGGAGTGAGTGGGTGAGAGAGAGAGAAGAAGTGGAGGAGGAGGAGGAGGGTAGAGAGAGGAAGAGAAGCGTGAGAGGAATATTTTAGGTCCAGAGCTATGGCTCTCTCTCTAATGGAGAGAGAACCCAAGGAGGGGAGGGGAGGAGTGAGGGAGGACAGACAGACAGATGGAGGCAGAGAGAGACAGAGAGGGAGAGAGATAGAGAGATAGAGAGATAGAGAGAGATAGAGAGAGATAGAGAGAGATAGAGAGAGATAGAGAGAGATAGAGAGAGATAGAGAGAGATAGAGAGAGAGAGAGATAGAGAGAGAGAGAGAGAGAGGCTTTGTCTCTTGTGTTTGGGGTGAATGGTACCAGTTGACAGGTTGGACATGTGGGCCCTAGGCTAAAACCAGCACACACACAAACACAATAAAGTAGAGTACAATAATGTACAATACAATAAAGTAGAGTACAGTACAATAAAGTAGAGTGCAGTACAATAGAGTACAATAATGTACAGTACAATAATGTACAGTACAATAAAGTAGAGTACAATAATGTACAGTACAATAAAGTAGAGTACAGTACAATAAAGTAGAGTGCAGTACAATAGAGTACAATAAAGTACAGTACAGTACAATAAAGTAGAGTACAATACAATAAAGTAGAGTACAATACAATAAAGTAGAGTACAATAATGTACAGTACAATAAAGTACAGTACAATAAAGTACAGTAGAGTACAATAAAGTACATTACAATAAAGTACAGTAGAGTACAATAAAGTACATTACGATAAAGTACAGTAGAGTACAATAAATTACAGTACGATAAAGTACAGTACAATAAAGTAGAGTACAGTATAATAAAGTAGAGTACAATAATGTAGAGTACAGTACAATAAAGTAGTATACAGTACAATAAAGTAGTGTACAATAAAATAGAGTTGAGTACAGTACAATAAAGTAGTGCACATCACAAAGTAAAGCACAGTACAATAAAGAACAGTAGAACATAATAATGTACAGTACATTAATGTAGAGTACAGTACAAAGTAGAGTACACTACTGTACAATAAAGTCCAGTACAATAAAGTAGAGTACAGTACAATAGTCAAGTAGAGTACAGTACAATAAAGTAGAGTACCGTACAGAACGATAAATGAAAGTACACTACAATAAAGTATACAGTACAGTACAATAAAGTGGAGTAGAGTACAGTACAATAAAGTACAGTACAATAAAGTACAGTAGGTACAGTACAATAAAGTAGAGTCAAGTTTTAACTAATATCTACTGTATTAAGTAAAAAAAATAATATAAGCTATATCAACAAAAAACTAAATTTACATGGAAAAGAATCAGGCTGCCACTAAAATGTTGTCCCCCGAACCAAATCCTCTTCACGGCAGAGATACCTTTTAGTTTTAATGTTCATTTCCTGCAATTCTTGAGGAATTGTTGCAATTTTAAAGGCATTTTTCAATGAGGCGGAGAGAAACCATTAGCAGCTTTACAGATCAGATGGCAGGGGGGCGGAGAGAAGTGTTCATCATTTTATAACAAATTTCATGCAATTGTACTCATCTCCCCCCTCCACGGAGACTTTACTGCATGTCTCTGGTGGACACTGTTATAACAGGGCCTCTCTCTCTCTCTCTGTTATGTGCCCAGGGCCCCTGTGAACCATAGGGCGCTGGTCGAAAGTAGTGCACTATATAGGGAATAGGGTTCCACTTGGGACTCACTTTCAGTCTCTTTGATAAAAAAACAGGCTCTTCTGAATTTCTGTAATAATATGAGGTGTAATCTGCGTTGATTTAGGCTCAGCAGAATCCTCTGCTTCTGGGACAGTATTTTAGCTCAACCAGAATGAGAATCATCTTTTATCAACTCTAGAGGTTGTACTTCTATTAAACACTCAAGAGGGCCCTAGTTTCATAACATTCTTCTCCCTGAGCTCTGGTCTGCATCCCAAAATGGCACCCTACTCCCTCTATATAGTGCACTACGTTTGATCAGGGACCATAGGTCTCAGGTCAAAAGTAGTAGTGCACTATCTAAGGAATAGGGTGCCATTTGAGAAACAGCCTTGATCTTTCAAATGGAGGGTAATCCTAATTGCTGCAGTGCTGCAGTTAATTAAGTTAGTACTTCCTCCCCTGTGAGTGTGTGTGTGTGTGTGTGTGTGTGTGTGTGTGTGTGTGTGTGTGTGTGTGTGTGTGTGTGTGTGTGCATGTCTGTCTGTCCGTCTCAGTCACGCTATGTGAGGTCATGCAGGCTCTAGTGTGATTACTCTTCTAGGACTGTGTGTGTGTGTGTTCAGCTCAGGCAGAAAGAGAATCAGAGCTTGGGCCAGGGTAGGCTAGGGTAGGCTAGGCCACAGGGCTGGTCTGGTTTCACACAGACCAAAGGGAGAGATGCTGAAAGGCTCAATCTCTTAACTCATTTCACTTGGATGGCTTTTGGAGGCACACACACACACACCATCTCCTCTGCAAGTTAACTGCAGTGCTGCTGCTTTGTGAAATATCCAGTTCAAAAGAAAAGGCAGTTAAAGTGGGGTTGTGTGTAGTCCATTTCCTGATCCCAGATCTGTCTGTCCTGTACAGCCAACTACTATACAGCCAACAACAGAGATTTGTTAAATCGTTATACAAATGTTATATATATGGGACAAGGCTACATGTAACCTGGTCTTGGCT
Source organism: Coregonus suidteri (assembly GCA_036851935.1). NCBI lineage: Eukaryota > Metazoa > Chordata > Actinopteri > Salmoniformes > Salmonidae > Coregonus > Coregonus suidteri. The sequence goes on along the minus strand of CM072218.1, from coordinate 103,825,582 downwards.
GGATACTGCAGGTGCTTTCTAAAAACACTCCTATAAAACTCTCATAGTTTGAAGCCTCCGATCAACAACACAAAGTGCTTTGTCAGAGAAGCATTTCCCTGTCACAACGTGAGCTCAGAGCTGACCTGTCAAAAAAACACTGGGGTTGTATGGAATCAGATTGAACCTAGTCTGAAAATAGTAGATCCCCTGTCAGTGTCAACCCACAAGGTGAGCTCCTGTCAAGCCTGTCCATAGACACTGCTAGACACCAGGGGGCGCCGCTGTGTTCAACGTTGATTTCATCAACTACTTCATTACTTGCGAACAAGCCACTTACATACTTACATCAGAGAATAACCTTTGTTCCTTTACGATGTTGCATTTACAGGCAGCACAATCTCTTTCACAATGTGTGTACACTACGTGGACTTTACATTGAACACCATCATAAACCTACTACAAACAACTGCGTGTGTGTCCGCATGTGTGATGCCTGGTTCTGGGGTGAGGCCCGGGTCCTTTTTAATGCACTGTAATGATTACTGATAGTAACAGCCTCATTAATGATGATCATCTATCTGCCCTGTCCAACACCGCAGCTGCATCAGCCGAGCCGAGAGAGAGAGAGAGAGAGAGAGAGAGAGAGAGACAGAGAGAGAGACAGAGAGAGAGACAGAGAGAGAGAGACAGAGAGAGAGAGGAGAGAGAGACAGAGAGAGATGCCACCTTTCCAAGACAGTCAGTTCGTCAAAGAGACAGAGACTGCACAGAGAGAGAGAGAGGAGCCTCGAGAGAGAGAGAGAGAGAGAGAAGAGAGAGAGAGATTGAGACGAGAGAGATGAGAGGAAGACGAGAGAGGAGAGAAGAGAGAGAGAGGATGCCACCTTTCCAACAAGTCAGTTCGTCAAATTTCTGCTCTGCACTGCTAGAGCTGCCTCGTTCAACTGTAAGTGCTGTTATTGTGAAGTGGAAACGTCTAGGAGCAACAACGGCTCAGCTGCGAAGTGGTAGGCCACACAAGCTCACAGAACGGGCACCGCCTAGTGCTGAAGCGCGTAGCGTGGGAAAATAGTCTGTCCTCGGTTGCAACACTCACTACCGAGTTCCAAACTGGACACAATAACACAATAACTGTTTGTCGAGAGATTCATGAAATGGGTTTCCATGGCTGAGCAGCCGCACACAAGCCTAAGATCACCATGCGCAATGCCAAGCGTCAGCTGGAGTGGTGTAAAGCTCGCCGCCATTGGATTCTGGAGCAGTGGAAACGCATTCTCTGGAGTGATGAATCACACTTCACCATCTGGCAGTCTGACTGACAAATCTGGGTTTGGCGGGTGCCAGGAGAATGCTACCTGCCCCAATGCATAGTGCCAACTACCTGCCCCAATGCATAGTGCCATCCCCATTTTATCAGATGGTTTCCCATGGTCTGAGAGTCCTTCAGATGCCTTTTGGCAAACTCCAAGCGGGCTGTCATGTGCCTTTTACTGAGGAGTGGCTTCTGTCTGGCCACTATACCATAAAGGCCTGATTGGTGGAGTGCTGCAGAGATGGTTGTCCTTCTGGAAGGTTCTCCCATCTCCACAGAGGAACTCTGGAGCTCTGTCAGAGTGACCATCGGGTTCTTGGTCCCTTCCCTGACCAAGGCCCTTCTCCCTCGATTGTTCAGTTTGTCTGGGCGGCCAGCTCTACGAAGAGTCTTGGTGGTTCCAAACTTCTTCCATTTAAGAATGATGGAGGCCACTGTGTTTGGGGACCTTCAATGCTGTAGAAATGTTTTTGTACCCTTCCCCTGTTCTGTGCCTCGACACAATCCTGTCTCGGAGCTCTACGGACAATTCCTTCGACTTCATGGCTTGGTTCTTGCTCTGACATGCACTGTCAACTGTGGGACCTTATATAGACAGCTGTGTGCCTTTCCAAATCATTTCCAATCAATTGAATTTACCACAGGTGGACTTCAATCAAGTTGTAGAAACATCTCAAGGATGATCAATGGAAACAGGATGCACCTGAGCTCAAATTTGAGTCTCATAGCGAAGGGTCTGAATACTTATGTAAATGTTTATTATTTCCGTTTTTTATTTTTAATACATTTGCAAAAATGTCTAAAAAGCTGTTTTCGCGTTGTCATTGTGGGGTATTGTGTGTAGGTTGCTGAGGATTTTTATTTATTTAATCAATTTTAGAATAAGGTTGTAACATAACAAAATGTGGAAAAAGGGAAGGGGTCTGAATACTTTCCGAATGCACTGTATATATATTTATACCCACCTGTATATGGCTCTCTGGATCAATATAGTTACAGATCATACTAGCAAAACCAAACTTAAACCTTTCTTTTTGGACAAGTGCAGATATAATAGTTTTAATTGTGTCTACTCTACTGAACACGACCCAGGTCTCAAGAGGACTGACTACCAGAGCAGGTGTGCTGCTAATAACTTCTATACATAAATATTCAGAGAGAGAGCGAAATCAGCCCTGTGTAAAGATTAATGAATCTCAGAGAAATGGTGTTGCTGCCACCGACGTTCAATTAACAATTATGGTCACTAAGGATCAACAGCTGTCCTCGAGGAGTAACACCAAATTAGATAGCCAGGTATGCAGACAAATCACACCAGCCCAACCTGTGTTTGTGTGTTTGTGTGTGTGTGTGTGTGTGTTGTGTGTGTGTGTGTGAGAGAAAGAGCCAGAGCAACAAAGTCAGAGCTAGTGAGGGAGTGAGAAAGAGAGAGAGCGAGAGCGAGAGTAAGAAAGAGCTAGGGGAGGAAGGAGGAAGGCTGGTACACACAGCTGTCCTTAGAAAGTTTGTTCCTGTCGCTGAAACGGAATAAAAGTCAGTAGCTATAACAACAAGAACTTGTGCGACGACAAGACAACAGGCTTGTTTGTTTCCATGGCAGCAGCCCCCTCAGCATTCCTTTGTGAGTGACAGGCGTCTCAACCAGTCAAATGACAGATAGTGGTTGACGTGGCATCACAAAGCGATAAAGGCCACAGGTGGTGTGTTTTATCAATATAAATATAATCATTCTAGTGCTGTGGTTCTATCAATAGAAGAAAGGGGTTTCAGTTTGGAAACACTGATGCCAAATAGTGTTCTTGGTATTGAGTCACAGAATCTGAAGTATCCATGCTCTATAATTGTGTTCATGCAGCTCTGAGGTCTGGGCCATAGACATAGAATTAGTAGATTTTTCTATTCATTCTAATTCTATGGTCTGGGCTCTGTTCCAACACTTGAAAAATGCACCCTTCCTTCTTGAAGTAATCACTGATCTAACACTAGTGGCTTGGTGAAAGCATGAAGCAGCTTTAACCAACCCAGCTAGGCTGAGGCCCAATTCTCCACCCTTTTCCACAAGTGTACACTTGCACACTCCCCGTCATGGATTTAAAAGCATAAGTGTACACTTTCAGAGAAGGGTGGAGAATTGGGATGCAGCCATAATCACTGACCTAACACTAGAGGCTTGGTGAAAGCAAGATTCTTACCAAGTAGCTTTGTTTCCCCAACCCAGTCAAGGTATTGGACCAGGGCCATAATAAGCTATACAGCAAATGGAGAGTTAATTAACTTCCTGGGTTTAGACCACCCTGTGGTGCCACCATGCTGGCTGCAGAGAGGGGGCACTATAACCTGCAGCCCTGTGCCGCTCTACATACAGTACGGTCTCCCTTTTTAAAACACAGGCAAAGAGCAGAGCATGCTGGGAAAGAGCTACAGCAGTGCCAAAGCATGGGACAAGGCGCACGCGCGAGAGAGAGAGAGAGAGAGAGAGAGAGAGAGAGGAAGAGAGAAAGAGGGAGGAAGAGAGAAAGAGGGAGGAAGAGAGAAAGAGGGAGGAAGAGAGAGAGAAAGAGGGCGAGAGAAAGAGGGCGAGAGAGAGATGTAATACAGGGGAACAGGACTGTTGTCATTCAGCACTAACAGAGTAGAAGTTTCTTATTGCATCTCAGCTTTGCAAGTGTTGACGTTTGTCCTCTTCAAGTACTTTGTTGTGACACACTCGAATTAGCACATGGTCCTGTGTGGTTGATCATTCACCCCAGTAGGGGTGTAGCAGGTGATGTGATCCGTGCCCTGGCTTCAATCTACCCTGACCCATAGTGTTGCATGGTGCAGCAGTGGTGTTTCATACTCCCTGAACAGGGCTCAACGCAGAGCAAAGGACAGCAGAGGGGGAAATCTAGAACTTCCATAATAATTGAGCAGGGAGGAAGCTGCATGGGCTCAGACCTGCCCTGGACTGGACTGTGTGCTCCCTGTACTACCTCACTACCCTCCCTTCCTGCTATGATTCAGCCAGACTGGTTCCTGTTCACCTTCCATATCTCTGGGTCTTGGTGTGTCTCACTGTGCTACAGGTTAAACAAGGCGTATACCTGCTGTTTAAAGGTCACCTAGCAGGTAGGTCCTGTATCTAATCTGGCCACAGGGAGGGTAGCTAACTACGCCTGTACCGACCTGTAGAGTAACTGGGAGGGTAGCTAGCTAAGCCTGTACCTTCCTGTAGAGTAACTGGGAGGGTAGCTAGCTAAGCCTGTACCGACCTGTAGAGTAACTGGGAGGGTAGCTAGCTAAACCTGTACCGACATGTAGAGTAACTGGGAGGGTAGCTAGCTAAACCTGTACCGACCTGTAGAGTAACTGGGAGGGTAGCTAGCTAAGCCTGTACCGACCTGTAGAGTAACTGGGAGGGTAGCTAGCTAAACCTGTACCGACCTGTAGAGTAACTGGGAGGGTAGCTAGCTAAACCTGTAGAGTAACTGGGAGGGTAGCTAGCTAAACCTGTACCGACCTGTAGAGTAACTGGGAGGGTAGCTAGCTAAACCTGTACCGACCTGTAGAGTAACTGGGAGGGTAGCTAGCTAAGCCTGTACCGACCTGTAGAGTAACTGGGGAGGGTAGCTAGCTAAACCTGTACCGACCTGTAGAGTAACTGGGAGGGTAGCTAGCTAAACCTGTACCGACCTGTAGAGTAACTGGGGAGGGTAGCTAGCTAAACCTGTACCGACCTGTAGAGTAACTGGGAGGGTAGCTAGCTAAACCTGTACCTTCCTGTAGAGTAACTGGGAGGGTAGCTAGCTAAACCTGTACCGACCTGTAGAGTAACTGGGAGGGTAGCTAGCTAAGCCTGTACCGACCTGTAGAGTAACTGGGAGGGTAGCTAGCTAAACCTGTACCGACCTGTAGAGTAACTGGGAGGGTAGCTAGCTAAACCTGTACCTTCCTGTAGAGTAACTGGGAGGGTAGCTAGCTAAACCTGTACCGACCTGTAGAGTAACTGGGAGGGTAGCTAGCTAAACCTGTACCGACCTGTAGAGTAACTGGGAGGGTAGCTAGCTAAACCTGTACCGACCTGTAGAGTAACTGGGAGGGTAGCTAGCTAAGCCTGTACCGACCTGTAGAGTAACTGGGAGGGTAGCTAGCTAAGCCTGTACCGACCTGTAGAGTAACTGGGAGGGTAGCTAGCTAAACCTGTACCGACCTGTAGAGTAACTGGGAGGGTAGCTAGCTAAACCTGTACCTTCCTGTAGAGTAACTGGGAGGGTAGCTAGCTAAACCTGTACCGACCTGTAGAGTAACTGGGAGGGTAGCTAGCTAAACCTGTACCGACCTGTAGAGTAACTGGGAGGGTAGCTAGCTAAACCTGTACCTTCCTGTAGAGTAACTGGGAGGGTAGCTAGCTAAACCTGTACCGACCTGTAGAGTAACTGGGAGGGTAGCTAGCTAAACCTGTACCGACCTGTAGAGTAACTGGGAGGGTAGCTAGCTAAACCTGTACCGACCTGTAGAGTAACTGGGAGGGTAGCTAGCTAAACCTGTACCGACCTGTAGAGTAACTGGGAGGGTAGCTAGCTAAGCCTGTACCGACCTGTAGAGTAACTGGGAGGGTAGCTAGCTAAGCCTGTACCGACCTGTAGAGTAACTGGGAGGGTAGCTAGCTAAACCTGTACCGACCTGTAGAGTAACTGGGAGGGTAGCTAGCTAAGCCTGTACCGACCTGTAGAGTAACTGGGAGGGTAGCTAGCTAAACCTGTACCGACCTGTAGAGTAACTCCGTTAGAACAGAGACAGTCATCTAGATTAAAACACATTTATTTTACACTGCTCCTATTCTTTCTCTGGATATGCCAGTAACCGAAAGGTCGCTGGTTCTAATCCCCAAGCCGACTAGGTGAAAAATCTGTCGATGTGCCCTTGAGCAAGGCACTTAACCCTAATTGCTCCTGTAAGTCGCTCTGGATAAGAGCGTCTGCTAAATGACTAAAATGTAAATGTAAAATAAAGAGACACTGAAGAGACAGGCAGCAGCAGGTGTGTGTGTGTGTGTGTGTGTGTGTGTGTGTGTGTATATAGACTCGGTGTCTGTGTATGCACACAAGCACTCTCCATCCTTCCCTGTTGTACTGCTGCAGAAGATGCCCCAGTATCTTATTTCCCCGTCCTTCCGTCTGTCTGTGTTTCCCTATATCTTAACCACACTGTAACCCCCCACACCCACCCACTTTCTACTGATCACTAAAAACTTATTCCACTCTGACATCCACAGTGCCAAGTGTCAGTTGTGGAGGGTTTTGTATTACCAATCCAATGATTTCTGATGGAAATGTATCCATGTTTAATGCACCACTTGGTGCTTGGCCAGTGGCCGATCCTGCTGGGGTGGGGATGGGCCTAAATTGAGGCTGTGTCTGCGTCCCAAATCGCACCCTATTCCCTACATGGCCTCTAGTCAAAAGTAGTGCACTTCACAGGGAATAGGGTGCCATTTGGGATGCATCCCGTGACTTTGGTTAAGCGCTTTACTCTCTTGCTGAAGCTGATATGCAATACAAACTAAACCAGAGAAACTTCTGCAGTGTGTTGTTCCTCCCCACTGACAACGATATATGGAAGATCTCCAGGGGAGGAGAGAGACAGAGATAGAGAGAGAAAGAGATAGAAGTAGAGCGAGAGAGCGAGCGAGAGAGAGAGAGCGAGAAAGAGAGAGAGCAAGCGAGAGAGCGAAATAGAGGTATAAAGAGAGAGAGAGAGAGAGAGAGAGAGAGAGAGAGAGAGAGAGAGAGAGAGAGAGAGAGAGAGAGAGAGAGAGAGAGAGAGAGAGAGAGGTAGAGAGAGAGCGAGAGAGAGAGAGAGAGAGAGAGAGAGATAGAGGATAGAGGTAGAGGTAGAGGTAGAGGAGAGAGAGAGAGAGAGAGAGAGAGAGAGAGGTAGGGAGAGAGGTAGAGAGAGAGAGAGGTAGGGAGAGAGAGAGAGAGAGAGAGAGGTGTGATTTAGAAGGAGAGTTAGAGGATAGAGTAGGTAGGTACAGTGACTAGAGTACATAGTGCAGTTATCAGATCAGGCCTTGGTTCAAACACACACATGCTGCTCGGAACACGCCCCATACCTGCCAGAAGTCCTGCAGAGAGGGAGGGGCGGAGGGAGGGAGGGATGGCAGGACAGGGGCGGAGAGAGGGGCGGGACAGGGGCGGAGGGAGGGAGGGATGGCAGGACAGGGGCGGAGAGAGGGGTGGGACAGGGGCGGAGGGAGGGGCGGGACAGGGGCGGAGAGAGGGGCGGGACAGGGGCGGAGAGAGGGGCGGGACAGTTTATGAATAGGTAGGGGATAAGCGGGGAGGGACGGTTGGGAGGAGAGGTTGATCAAACGGGGGGGATTCGTCGGTTCGAGGAAGAGGAGAGGATGGAGTGATCCATGGAGGGGAGGAGAGGTGGAGAAAATTGAAGGGTTATTGGTTATATGGAGAAGAAGATTGCCAGATCACGAGTAGATTACACAGCAGTTACATGAATGACAGCAAAACATTACAATATCACATTATAACAACTGATGGTATGGTCACAATGATGAGAGGAGAGAGAGAGAGAGAGAGAGAGAGAGAGAGAGAGAGAGAGAGAGAGAGAGAGAGAGAGGGAGGGAGAGGGAGAGGGAGAGGGAGAGGGAGAGGGAGAGGGAGAGGGAGAGAGAGAGAGAGAGAGAGAGAGAGAGAGAGGTTGAGACAGAAAGAGAAACTCGGACAGTGGAGGAGTAAACTCAATGGAACATTTGGTTTAAAAAACTAAATACAGGAGACCCAAGTATAATCTGTTAAAGAGTAGTGGGGAGCATCAAAATATTAATGAACAAACAATGGATAAATAAAGAAAATATGGTTTAACGCGCCCAATAGAAAGTGAGAGGAGAAGAGAGAAGAGGACAACATAACTAATATTTTCCAGTGGATATTTTGTAAGAGATACTGGTACTCAAGCAGATTAAATTGTGATCTTTTCCCCTTCAGACTAGCAGTAGCTCCATCACCCGTGGACTCCAGACACAATGCCCTCCCCCCCAACTCCACCACCCCCAACCAATCCCAATCTCCTTGTCTGAACCTCTGATTAGCATACTCTGACCATAAAATGTCCTTTGACTCAGGAGTTTCCGATTTTCAGCTAGGGGAATTGTAGGTTACTGTAATGCTGTAATTCTTACAATATTAATATTCCATCCCATTAGTGGGGCGTGGAGTGCAGCGATTTCATAGGTTCTTGGAGAGGGAACGAGGGGAGGGAAGGATGGAGGGGGGGAAAGGAGGATGGATAGAAAAGTGAATGAAGCGTAATTCTGTTGCCAAGCCAGAGGACGCTATCAGGCCAATCAGGCGCCGTTGGTTAGTGAGTGGCGAATGTGTGAGTGTGTGTCTCTCTCTCTCTCTCTCTCTCTCTCAAGGGACGATCATCCACAGCTAGCCATCCATCACAGTAGACTACTGTATAGTACAGAGAGCGCTTTGCCTGGAAAACAATGCAAACAGAATGCCCAGAGATATGGGGGATATTTCAGCTACATAACCAGGCAAGGGATGATCAATCTAGAACACTAGATCGTTCCATTTAGAACTCTGGAATGTTCCATTTAGAACTCTGGAATGTTCCATTTAGAACTCTGGAATGTTCCATTTAGAACTCTGGAATGTTCCATTTCCAGTTGAAAGAGGGGGTTAGCTTGGTTAACCCCATCTCAACGCTCTCTATATATATAGTTTTGATGGCACACAAACTAAAGGAATAATGTTAATTGTCCAAAGAGCTTGGTGGTCCAATACAGTGATTGAGAGAGCGAGAGAGAATTTGAGGGTCTGTGGTGGTTAGGCAACCTAGCCTAATTAAACCAGTCTGAATGCTAAATCTCAATGGTGGGTCAATTTATTTTTTAGTTATTTATTTATTTCACCTTTATTTAACTAGGCAAGTCAGTTAAGAACAAATTCTTATTTACAATGACGGCCTACACCGGCCAAACCCGGACGACGCTGGGCCAATTGTGCGCCGCCCTATGGGACTCCCAATCACGGCCGGTTGTGATACAGCCTGGAATCTAACCAGGGGGTCTGTAGTGACGCCTCAAGCACTGAGATGCAGCGCCTTAGACCGCTGCGCCACTCGGGAGTCAATGGTGAGAGAAGCATTCAGACTGGTTAAGTAGGCTATGTTTCTTTGCCACAATAGATCTCTGTTTTTACTCTCACTCAATCACATTATTACACCCCAAGCTGTGGGCGTGGACATTCATTTGATTTGTGTAAAAAAAAAATATATATATATATTGTGTGTGTGTGTGTATGCTGTTTCTGTGTGTGTGTGTGTGTGTGTGTGTATGCTGTTGTGTGTGTGTGTGTGTGTGTGAGTGTGTGTATATGCTGTTTCGTGTGTGTGTGTGTGTGTGTATATGCTGTTTCGTGTGTGTGTGTGTGTGTGTGTGTGTGTGTGTGTGTGTGTGTGTGTGTATACTGTTTCGTGTGTGTGTGTGTGTGTGTGTGTATGCTGTTTTGTGTGTGTGTGTGTGTGTGGGTGTGTGTGTATGCTGTTTTGTGTGTATGGGTGTGTGTGTGTGTGTATGCTGTTTTGTGTGTGTGTGTGTATGCTGTTTTGTGTGTGTGTGTGTGTGTGTGTGTGTATGCTGTTTTGTGTGTGTGTGTGTGTGTGTGTGTGTGTGCTGTTTTGTGTGTGTGTGTGTGTGTGTGTGTGCTGTTTTGTGTGTGTGTGTGTGTGTGTGTGTGTGTGTGTGTGTGTGTGTGTGTGTGTGTGTGTGTGTGTGTGTGTATATATGCTGTTTAATACCTCGAGCTCTTTGTTGGGACATTATTCCCTTCATATATGGTTATATGAGCCATAAAACTATGTATTGCAGTGAATGTATAAAACAAATGATGGACCTTGTTCGGACCAAAGAGCATGAACATGCAAACATATTGTAATCGTCCTTTGTTGACTATTCATATTCAAATAGTAGTTCAATAGTATAATCTCGGTTTTGTTTGCTTATCTAAAATCAGTGCAGTGTCCGTGTCTGAGTAAACGTAAAGGTGTGTGTGTGTGTGTGTGTGTGTGTGTGTGTGTGTGTGTGTGTGTGTGTGTGTGTGTGTGTGTGTGTGTGTGTGTGTGTGGTGTGGTGTGGTGTGTGTGTATTGAGCCGCAATACTTTGTCTCCATTTGCATTATACTCCTGCTTTGTGTCGCTATGGTTACATAGACAACACCAGGGCCTGCGTCCCAAATTGGCATCCTATCCCCTTTATAGTGCACTACTTTTGCCCAGGGAATAGGGTGGCATTTGGGACTCATCACAGGGCACCTTCCATTCACCTTTACCGCATGAACAGAGAGAAAAAACACCGTAGATATTGATCAACCAGCAGGGACACTGGGTTGTGTTTCCAATATATGGGATATCTGTCACACAGTCTGAGGGTTATTCGAATGCCCTACTAATACCTGAATAGAGGGAGGGAGGAGAGAGAGAGGGGAGAGAGGGGTAGGGAAGGGAAGGGAAGGGGGAGGAGAGAGAGGGGAGAGAGGGGTAGGGAAGGGAAGGGAAGGGAAGGGGGAGGAGAGAGAGGGGAGAGAGGGGAAGGGAAGGGAAGGGGGAGGAGAGAGAGGGGAAGGGAAGGGGGAGGAGAGAGAGGGGAGGGAGGGGTAGGGAAGGGAAGGGAAGGGGGAGGAGAGAGAGGGGAGAGAGGGGTAGGGAAGGGAAGGGAAGGGGGAGGAGAGAGAGGGGAGAGAGGGGTAGGGAAGGGAAGGGGGAGGAGAGAGAGGGGAGAGAGGGGTAGGGAAGGGAAGGGAAGGGGGAGGAGAGAGAGGGGAGAGAGGGGTAGGGAAGGGAAGGGAAGGGGGAGGAGAGAGAGGGGAGAGAGGTATGAGAGAGAGAGTGAGGGATGGAGAGAGAGAGAGACAGGGAGGGAGAAAATACTTTGTCCCCCACTCAACCCTAGAATCTGTGATTTGTGTCTTGAAGGTTTACGAACACATCATTGATAAAGAGCGAGAGGGAGGAGAGAGGGATGGAGGAGAGAGGGATGGAGGGAGGGAGGGAGGGATGGGAAGAACATTTCCTAGCACATGATTGATAAAGACAGCAGGGTGATTTGACATTGAGGTCCCTGGGGACTGATGGGCCCAATAATGAGGTTTAAAACATTATTACTATTAATGAACTAACAATCTGTTGATGAAAGAGAGAGGGAGGGAGGGAGGGTCTGGGGATTGATTGAGCCTCACTGGGACTGTATGTTGTGTGGTGGGGATGGATGGGTACTCACTAATTAACCACTAATTATTGTGGCAGCAAAATGAAAAACGTCCCTTGTCTCCATGTACTAGATCAATGAAGATGTATTGTACGACTGGAAGAGAAGTACTAGAGTCTTTGACCAAGATTCATTACATTATTGACCCAGACTAGAGGCCCTCAAAACTGAAGGGAGGACAAGGAATTCAAGATTTAACCCAAGATTCAAGGTTTTTCTCTGGATCAAAATGGGTCTTGTTGGGTGGTAGGCGTGGCGTGGCGGGGTCGTGGCAGTACGCCTGACTAGAGGCACGTTCGCCGGCCGATATCTTTTAGATGCCGCAGACAAAATGTTGCCGTTTTTAAAGCTAATTTCCTGCTATTCTACACATTATGCCATGGCTTATGCCAATTTTTTTATTATGCTATCTGAATGACTCAATGGGGGCCACGTGCCATGACAAAAATACTCCTGAAAAGCATCATTTTTGGGGGGAATTTGAGATTCTCTCTGTCGATAGTTTTATTTTGGTGATTGTTAGTTCTCAAAGATGCTCATATTTAAAAAATAAATATATAGGTCCATTATCTTTTCTACATACTTTATATCTGGTTTTAGTCCTTTAAGTTTTTATCATCACTAAATATATATATATATTTTTTAAATATAATAAAACAATGTAATTATTGTTTGGACTTAGCAGCATGAAAAAACACTTTTAGGCGGCCCGCCTAAAACTTTTGCGTGCAGAAAAAACCCTGGAGAAAGAGTAGGAAGGTGACAAGGGTACAGCTGGCTAATCGTTCATCTGTTATTCATGGCCCTAACACTGTTCTCTTATCTGGTCTGGGTCCATTACTCTGGTCTAAAGGTTCACCTGTCAGCCTATAAAGTATGTACCACTAAATAGGCCATTATGGTCTGGTAGGCAGGTCCACTCTGGTTGTGTCCCTCTTAAATGATTAAGTGTTTACACAGTTAACTATGTGTGGAGCAAAGCTGTTCTTTCAGCCACAGAGCAAGGCAAGGCTGACATTGGAACTTCTCTAGTGGTGTTCAGTGTTCTGAATAAGAGCACTGTCCTCTGCCAGAGGAGAGAAGACAGGTGCCTGGGACTAGGCAATACCGGAACGGGGATATGGTACTCTCTTCAAAGTGCTTATTAGTGATGGACGTCATGTCATGGGAGTAGTTGTAGGTGCTTTAACAGAGCCTTAAAATGGGAGGGTTTGGGCTTTGCGATTCACCCTTCTGTCTGAGGATAGGAGACAGGTGCTATAGCGAAGACAGGGACAGGGTTTGGTTTCTGAGTACAGTCCATATTATTGATGGAAATGGACATGTGGTGCTCCGTCTTTACACTCCCTGTTATAGACCACAGCTAGTAGCTACCCTTCTGTTGACTGGCAAGGGGACAGGGACAAGGGTACGTCCGCCAAGTCATTACTATTGATGGGATCAATTCATTACAATTTAATTAGGCAAAACTGATCCTATTTCAGCACTGAGACACCTTCTGGCTGGCAAGCATCCACATCTCCCTGATCCCTTCCTCCGTAAAGCCTGCTAGATGGCCAGTGGGATAGAACGTCACTCTATCATAAAGGCCTACTGATGCAGCAAAAAAAGGTGAATGTCAAAGACATTTTAAGAGAGTGGTGGTAGGCATGTCTTGGGAGATGAACATTAGGTTAGTAGTGGATGGGTCTGGAGCTGGATCTGAGATTGTGGCGACTCTTCATCGTTATTAGTTCAGAATCTGGAGAGTCACTCAACTCACAAGCAGCAGCATCTTAGCAATTAGACCAAAATGTCACGCTGCTGTTTATACACCCTTATAACCTTTTTTAAAAAACCACTATAACCTGCTTGTTAACTTTCTTATATACCTGATAGACTATGGTATTTAAGAAAGAAAAAAAAAGTAGGTACGCACTTAAAAAGTAGCTTGAAAGAGCTTTTATTTAGTAAATGATGTCATCTGAGCTGTGATATTCACTTCCTTCCCCTCCTCTACTGTTTCCTAATGCTGGTCCTGGGGACCCAAAGGGGTGGAGTTTTTTTGGTTTTGCCCTAGCACCTCACACCTGATTCCACTAACGAACTCATCATAAAGCCTTTGATTTGAATCTGTATGAGTGCTAGGGGGCAAAACCCTAAATGTGCACCCCTTTGGGTCCCCAGGACCAGCATTAGGAAACACTGCCCTAGAGAGAGATAGGTTATCAAACCCCGCTCTTCCCACTGCAATTAAGACTCTGTAACGCAGTTTCATGTTCATCCATTTAGGATTACTCGCTCTCTCTCAGGCAGGCTGAAAAGAGGGGGAATGAGAGTTTTATGAGACCAGAGATGCATCCCAAATAGCACCCTGTTCCTTATAGGGCACTCAAAAGCCCTATGGCGCCTCGTTAAAGCCCTATGGCGCCTCGTTAAAGCCCTATGGCGCCTCGTTAAAAGTATTGCAAGATATGGAATAGGGTTCCATTTGGAATGCATCCCCAGGTTATGAAAGATAGGTAAGAGCCTCCTGGGCAGATGTGATTCAGCTGGACTTCCAACAATAGATTGGTAGGTACCCGTTCTGTTTTTCCCCTCCATCGCCCTCCCTCCGTCATCCCTCCCTCTGTCCATCGCCTGCCGCACACACAACACACACACGCTCTCATCACTGCTTACCTTTCCATCATAGCGTTTCACCTGGAACTGATCCAGACCCAGGTCTGAGAGAGAGAGAGCGTGTGGAGAGGGGGAGAGACAAAGATAGAGAGATAGAGGAGAAAAGAGGGAAAGAAATGCACTGTTAATGTTTATAAAATTACATTGAGCCAGAGCTACAGAGTGCAGACAGAGAGACAGAGAGACAGAGAGAGACAGAGAGAGACACAGAGAGAGACACACAGAGAGAGAGACACACAGAGACACACAGAGAGAGACACACAGAGAGAGAGACACAGAGAGAGAGACACAGAGAGAGAGAGACACAGAGAGAGACACACAGAGAGAGACACACAGAGACAGAGAGACAGACACAGAGAGAGAGAGCGAAACACACACAGAGAGAGAGAGACACAGAGACAGAGACACAGAGCGAGAGACAGAGACACAGAGCGAGAGAGAGAGACTGCGAGAGAGATGCAGACTGAAGGATGGAGTTACGACTACATTACATGTATCTGTACAGTAGACCCAGGTCCCAAACGGTACCCTATTCCCTAGATAGCCCATAGGGCTCTGGTTAAGATATACGTGATATAAATATATATATTTATTGCTGAAATTTGTAAACAAGTGTTTTAATTAACACTTTTAAGTCCTCTGGGAATACAATGTTCATCTTGATGTATGATTTTACCCAAATAAATTCAATTATATTTAACTCATGACGTTGTCATGCAATGCTAGAATAATTGGCTATTAACACATTCAGTATGAGACAGCCAGGCCAGTTGAGATGCCTGCACCAGCCTGGGCTAAACCGCCTGCACCAGCCTGGGCTTAAACCGCCTGCACCAGCCTGGGCTAAACCGCCTGCACCATCCTGGGCTAAACCGCCTGCACCAGCCTGGGCTAAACCGCCTGCACCAGCCTGGGCTAAACCGCCTGCACCATCCTGGGCTAAACCGCCTGCACCAGCCTGGGCTAAACCGCCTGCACCAGCCTGGGCTAAACCGCCTGCACCAGCCTGGGCTAAAACCGCCTGCACCAGCCTGGGCTAAACCGCCTGCACCAGCCTGGGTTAAACCAAGCACATCCTTTAGATCAGGAATTATTAACGAGATTCCGCCACGGGCCGATTTGACCTTGAGCGTATGGTCGGGGGGCAGGAACATAATTACAAATAATTTGTAGACTGCAAATTGACCCAATAACCCCAAACAGGTATAATATCTGACTAAAACAATCATTTCAAACCTTGCTTACATTTTTATACGATCACGTGTCTCTCTATTATGCGTTGGAGTACTCGGGAAGAGAATTACCCCCCAAAATTACTTTGCTCAGAAAACTTGGGGGAGCCAAATAAAACCACTCGCGGGCCAAATTCAGCCCGCAGGTCGCCAGTTGGGGAACCCTGATACAGAGTCTAGGGAATAATCTCAATCGCATACTCCCTCCCCACTGACCTTCTCCTCCAACAGGATTTGAGGAGGAGGCGTGGAGAGAGGACAGAGGACTCGGAGCATGCAACTGAGATTCTCCCTAGATTGAGTGAGGTGTATCACATGAAATGGATGGTCATTATGCTACTACAGTGCTATGCTGGAACACAATGAATAATGCAACGGACAGAATGACTGACATGGTACCTACCCTCTTATTTTATTCTCCTTCCTTTCATCTCTCCTCCATACCTTATCACTCTCTCTCCTCCATAACTTATCACTCTCTCTCCTCCATACCTTATCACTCTCTCTACTCCTCTCCCCCACTCACTCCTACCCGTTCCTTCATCTCTCCTCCATACCTTATCACTCACTCACTCACTCTCTACTGCTCTCCCCCACTCACTCCTACCCCCCTGTTCCTTCATCTCTCCTCCATACCTTATCACTCTCTCTACTGCTCTCCCCCACTCACTCCTACCCCTGTTCCTTCATCTCTCCTCCATACCTTATCACTCACTCACTCACTCTCTACTGCTCTCCCCCACTCACTCCTACCCCCGTTCCTTCATCTCTCCTCCATACCTTATCACTCACTCACTCACTCTCTACTGCTCTCCCCCCCCTCACTCTCTACCCCTGTTCCTTCATCCTCTCCTCCATACCTTATCACTCACTCACTCACTCTCTACTGCTCTCCCCCACTCACTCCTACCCCTGTTCCTTCATCTCTGTTCAGGTCTCATAGTGGTGCTCCCTTCTTACCTTCTCTCCTCCTCTCTCTACCTTTTATCTCTCACTCTCTCTCCATCGATCCCTCCCTTCATCTCCATCCACCTTTCTCCCAGTCTCCAAGTAGTGGCCTGACCCAGTCTCCAAGTAGTGACCTGACCCAGTCTCCAAGTAGTGACCTGACCCAGTCTCCAGGTAGTGACCTGACCCAGTCTCCAAGTAGTGGCCTGACCCAGTCTCCAGGTAGTGACCTGACCCAGTCTCCATGTAGTGACCTGACCCAGTCTCCAAGTAGTGACCTGACCCAGTCTCCTCCAAGTAGTGACTCTACTCCTCTCGCCCCCTGACCCAGTCTCCAAGTAGTGGCCTGACCCAGTCTCCAAGTAGTGACCTGACCCAGTCTCCATGTAGTGACCTGACCCAGTCTCCAAGTAGTGACCTGACCCAGTCTCCAAGTAGTGACCTGACCCAGTCTCCATGTAGTGACCTGACCCAGTCTCCAAGTAGTGACCTGACCCAGTCTCCAAGTAGTGACCTGACCCAGTCTCCAAGTAGTGACCTGACCCAGTCTCCAAGTAGTGACCCTGACCCAGTCTCCAAGTAGTGACCTGACCCAGTCTCCAAGTAGTGATCTGACCCAGTCTCCAAGTAGTGTCCTGACCCAGTCTCCAAGTAGTGACCTGACCCAGTCTCCAAGTAGTGATCTGACCCAGTCTCCAAGTAGTGGCCTGACCCAGTCTCCAAGTAGTGACCTGACCCAGTCTCCAAGTAGTGACCTGAACCCACCCAGTCTCCAAGTAGTGACCTGACCCAGTCTCCAAGTAGTGACCTGACCCAGTCTCCAAGTAGTGGCCTGACCCAGTCTCCAAGTAGTGACCTGACCCAGTCTCCAAGTAGTGACCTGACCCAGTCTCCAAGTAGTGACCTGACCCAGTCTCCAAGTAGTGGCCTGACCCAGTCTCCAAGTAGTGGCCTGACCCAGTCCAGTCTCCAAGTAGTGGCCTGACCCAGTCTCCAAGTAGTGGCCTGACCCAGTCTCCAAGTAGTGGCCTGACCCAGTCTCCAGGTAGTGGGCCTGACCCAGTCTCCAGGTAGTGGCCTGACCCAGTCTCCAGGTAGTGGCCTGACCCAGTCTCCAGGTAGTGGCCTGACCCAGTCTCCAAGTAGTGGCCTGACCCAGTCTCCAAGTAGTGACCTGACCCAGTCTCCAAGTAGTGACCTGACCCAGTCTCCAAGTAGTGGCCCTGACCCAGTCTCCAGGTAGTGGACCTGACCCAGTCTCCAAGTAAGGTTGACCTGACCCAGTCTCCAAGTAGTGGCCTGACCCAGTCTCCAGGTAGTGACCTGACCCCCGTCTCCAAGTAGTGACCTGACCCAGTCTCCAAGTAGTGACCTGACCCAGTCTCCAAGTAGTGGCCTGACCCAGTCTCCAAGTAGTGACCTGACCCAGTCTCCAAGTAGTGACCTGACCCAGTCTCCAAGTAGTGGCCTGACCCAGTCTCCACTCTCCCAAGTAGTGGCCTGACCCAGTCTCCAAGTAGTGGCCTGACCCAGTCTCCAAGTAGTGACCTGACCCAGTCTCCAAGTAGTGACCTGACCCAGTCTCCAAGTAGTGACCTGACCCAGTCTCCAGGTAGTGACCTGACCCAGTCTCCAAGTAGTGACCTGACCCAGTCTCCAAGTAGTGGCCTGACCCAGTCTCCAGGTAGTGACCTGACCCCAGTCTCCAAGTAGTGACCTGACCCAGTCTCCAAGTAGTGACCTGACCCAGTCTCCAAGTAGTGGCCTGACCCAGTCTCCAAGTAGTGGCCTGACCCAGTCTCCAAGTAGTGGCCTGACCCAGTCTCCAAGTAGTGGCCTGACCCAGTCTCCAAGTAGTGACCTGACCCAGTCTCCAAGTAGTGACCTGACCCAGTCTCCAAGTAGTGGCCTGACCCAGTCTCCAAGTAGTGACCTGACCCAGTCTCCAGGTAGTGGCCTGACCCAGTCTCCAAGTAGTGGCCTGACCCAGTCTCCAAGTAGTGGCCTGACCCAGTCTCCAAGTAGTGGCCTGACCCAGTCTCCAAGTAGTGGCCTGACCCAGTCTCCAAGTAGTGGCCTGACCCAGTCTCCAAGTAGTGGCCTGACCCAGTCACCAAGTAGTGGCCTGACCCAGTCTCCAAGTAGTGACCTGACCCAGTCTCCAAGTAGTGACCTGACCCAGTCTCCAAGTAGTGGCCTGACCCAGTCTCCAAGTAGTGACCTGACCCAGTCTCCAAGTAGTGGCCTGACCCAGTCTCCAAGTAGTGACCTGACCCAGTCTCCAAGTAGTGGCCTGACCCAGTCTCCAAGTAGTGACCTGACCCAGTCTCCAAGTAGTGACCTGACCCAGTCTCCAAGTAGTGGCCTGACCCAGTCACCAAGTAGTGACCTGACCCAGTCTCCAAGTAGTGGCCTGACCCAGTCTCCAGGTAGTGGCCTGACCCAGTCTCCAAGTAGTGACCTGACCCAGTCTCCAAGTAGTGGCCTGACCCAGTCTCCAAGTAGTGGCCTGACCCAGTCTCCAGGTAGTGGCCTGACCCAGTCTCCAAGTAGTGGCCTGACCCAGTCTCCAAGTAGTGGCCTGACCCAGTCTCCAAGTAGTGGCCTGACCCAGTCTCCAAGTAGTGACCTGACCCAGTCTCCAAGTAGTGGCCTGACCCAGTCTCCAAGTAGTGACCTGACCCAGTCTCCAAGTAGTGGCCTGACCCAGTCTCCAAGTAGTGACCTGACCCAGTCTCCAAGTAGTGACCTGACCCAGTCTCCAAGTAGTGACCTGACCCAGTCTCCAAGTAGTGACCTGACCCAGTCTCCAAGTAGTGACCTGACCCAGTCTCCAAGTAGTGACCTGACCCAGTCTCCAAGTAGTGACCTTACCCAGTCTCCAAGTAGTGGTGTGGATTTGAAGCCCAGGCAGAATACCACCCCTCTCTCGCTCTCTCCTGGGACATCACACACACTCAGAGCACTATTAAGTTTAAATTAAATTCAAAGGGCTTTATTGGCATGGGAAACATATATTTACGTTGCCAAAGCAAATGGAATAGCCAATAAACAAAAGGGAAATAGACAAGGGAAACATTAGTAAACATTACACTCACACAAGTTTTAAAAGAATAGACATTTAAAACGTTATATTATTGGCTATGTCCAGTGTTGTAACAATGTAACAATGTGCAAATAGTTGAAGTATGAAAGGGAAAATAAATAAACAGATAAATATAGGTTGTATTTACAATGTTGTTTGTGCTCCACTGGCTGCCCCTTACTCATGGCAACTGGCCACACATCTTGCTGCTGTTACTGCACACTGTGGTATTTTGCCTAACAGATATGGGAGAATATCAATGTTTGATTTGTTTTCAAATTCTTTATGGGTCTGTGTGATCTGTGGGAAATATGTGTCTCTAATGTGGTCATACATTTGACAGGAGGTTAGGAAGTGCAGCTCAGTTTCCACCTCATTTTGTGGGCAGTGTGCACATAGCCTGTCTTCTCTTGAGAGCCAGGTCTGCTTACGGCGGCCTTTCTCAATAGCAAGGCTATGCTCACTGAGTCTGTACATAGTCAAAGATTTCATTAATTTTGGGTCAGTCACAGTGGTCAGGTATTCTGCCACTGTGTACTCTCTGTTTCAGGCCAGATAGCATTCCTATTTGCTCAGTTTTATGGTTGATTCTTTCCAGTGTGTCAAATAGTTATCTTTTTGCTTTCTCATAATTTGTTTGGGTCTAATTGAGTTGCTGTCCTGGGGCTCTGTGGGGTCTGTTTGTGTTTGTGAACAGAGCCCCAGAACCAGCTGGCTGAGGGGACTCTTCTCTAGGTTCATCTCTCCATAGCTGAGTGCTTTGTGGTGGAATGTGTGGACACTTTTCTGGATTTTGATAACTAGCGGGTATAGTCCTAAATCTCCTCTGCACGCATTGTTTGGGGTTTGGCGCTGTACACAAAGTATTTTTTTGCAGAATTCTGCATGCAGTTTCTCAATTGGGTGTTTGTCCCATTTTATGTGAACTCTTGGTTGGTGAGCGGACCCCAGACCTCACAACCATAGAGGGAAAATGGGTTTGATAACTGAATGAAGTATTTTTAGCCAGATCCTAATTGGGTTGTTGAGTTATGTTCCTTTTGATGGCATAGAAGGCCCTTCTTGCCTTGTCTCTCAGATCGTTCACAGCTTTGTGGAAGTTCCCTGTGGTGCTGATGTTTAGGCCGAGGTAGGTGTCATTCTTTATGTGCTCTCAATAGGGCACCCAGTGTCTAGGGCAACGGTACGGGACCTGACCGGTTGTCTAGGGCAACGGTGTCTAAATAGAATTTGTATTTGTTGTCTTGGCTACTGGACCTTTTTTGGAACCCCTGACCCCAGTCTGAGAATTCACTGTCAGGGCTCTCTCTCTCTTCGCGCCCCTCTCACGCTGCCACCCTCTGCCCCTAAACTAAACGCAAAACCCTTTCAAGCCTGAAGATTAAATTACTGTAAGGGGTAGAATTTTTTTAAAATATATGTTTTTAGAGCTTAGTGCTAATATTAGTATTGACCTAGAGCATTACATGGAAGGGGAAATATTTGGGAATATGCAAAAACATAGTGACCACCATTGCTCCATCATTCTGTTATTTTTCCCATGGGATAATTTATAATTAACACAAATTAATAACGGTAGAAAACTGAAGCAGAACTCGACTGACCCACCTTTTCCTTTTTAAACCTAATTTAAAACATTTAAAAAAGTTATTTATTACGATCAAGTCCCAGTCCAGTGGAACTATTCCATTCAGACTACATCAACAGCAGAGGAGGCTGATGGGAGGAGCTATAGGAGGACGGGCTCATTCTAATGGCTGGAATGGAATTCATAGAATGGAGTCTAAGTGGTTTCCATGTGTTTGATACCGTTCCATTGATTGCATTCCAGCCATTATAATGAGCCCTTCCTCCTATAGCTCCTCCCACCAGCCGCCACTGATCAATATACCCCTTAACACAGGTCACCAATCACTCTCGACACAAACAACACACACAGGCCCCATAGACCAATCCAAACTGTAATAAATAGAGAGTTTAAGGCTGCTTTATCATTTATCCATTTGGAGGGAAACATTAATCCAGGGGCTAGAGAAACCCAGTCATCCAGAACACAACAAAAGACAGTGTATTTACCAAGGAGCAGTCAGTCAGTGAACATGGAATAAAATATACAGCCAGTCAGCCAGCCAGCCAGTCAGCCAGCCAGCCAGCCAGCCAGCCAGCCATAGTGGTATTATTAAGCTATATACCTACAGTATATGCACTGTAATCTCCCCTCCTCCTCTCTCCCTTACTGTAATCTCCCTCTCCCCCCCCTCTTACTGCACTGTAATCTCCCCTCCTCTCTTCCTTACTGCACTGTAATCTCCCTCCCCTCCTCTCTTCCTTACTGCACTGTAATCTCCCCCCTCCTCCTCTCTTCCTTACTGTACTGTAATCTCCCTTCCTCAGTCTCCTCCTTACTGTACTGTAATCTCCCCTCTCCTCCTCTCCTCCTTACTGTACTGTAATCTCCCTTCCTCATCTCTCCTTACTGACTGAACCCACTGTAATCCCTCCCCGTCTCCTCCTCTCTCTCCTTACTGTACTGTAATCTCCCCTCTCATCCTTACTGCACTGTAATCTCCCCTCCTCCTCTCTCCTCCTTACTGTACTGTAATCTCCCCTCCTCCTCTCATCCTTACTGCACTGTAATCTCCCCTCCTCCTCTCCTCCTTACTGTACTGTAATCTCCCATCCTCCTCTCTCCCCTGACCCTCTAATCTCCCCTCCCCCCCTGCACTGTTACTGCTCCTGTAATCTCCCCTCCTCTCTCATCCTTACTGCACTGTAATCTCCCCTCCTCTCTCTTCCTTACTGCACTGTAATCTCCCCTCCTCCTCTTCCCTTACTGCACTGTAATCTCCCCTCCTCCTCTCATCCTTACTGCACTGTAATCTCCCCTCCTCTCCTCCTTACTGTAATCTCCCCTCCTCTCCTCCTTACTGTACTGTAATCTCCCTCCTCCTCTCTTCCTTACTGTAATCCTCGCCTCCTCTCTTCCTTACTGCACTGTAATCAACAATCCTAACTCTCATCCTTCCTGCACTGTAATCTCCCCTCCTCCTCTCATCCTTCCTGCACTGTAATCTCCCCCTCCTCCTCTCCTCCTTACTGTACTGTAATCTCCCCTCCTCTCCTCCTTACTGTACTGTAATCTCCCCTCTCTCCTCTCTCTCCTTACTGTAATCTCCCCTCCTCTCCTCCTTACTGCACTGTAATCTCCCCTCCTCCTCTCTTCCTTACTGTAATCTCCCCTCCCCTCCTTACTGTACTGTAATCTCCCCTCCTCCTCTCTTCCTTACTGTAATCTCCCCTCCTCTCTCTCATTTACTGTACTGTAATCTCCCCCTCCTCCTCTCTTTCCTTACTGTAATCTGAGCTCCTCTCCTGAGTACTGTACTGTAATTCCTCCTCCTCTCTCTTCCTACTGTAATCTCCCCTCCTCTCCCCTTACTGCACTGTAATCTCCCCTCCTCCTCTCATCCTTACTGCACTGTAATCTCCCTTCCTCCTCTCATCCCTACTGCACTGTAATCTCCCCTCCTCCTCTCCTCCTTACTGCACTGTAATCTCCCCTCCTCTCCTCCTTACTGTACTGTAATCTCCCCTCCTCCTCTCCCCTTACTGTAATCTCCCTTCCTGCCAGAATTCGGCATCATCATCCTTCACTGTAGAGAAAATCTCCCCTAGGGCCTCCTTTACTGCACCTGTAATCTCCCCTGATCAAACTGGAATGAAAATTTTTAGCTCATCCTTACTGGCTATTTACTGTTCATTTGAGATAGAAGGCCTTTTTCCCCTCAGATCGTTCCTCTCCCCCTTAGCTGTAATCTCACCCTTCCTCCTCTCATCCTTCTCTCCCTGCACTGTAATCTCCCCTCCTCTCATATTTCCTGTACTGTAACTTCTCCCCTCCTCCTCTCTTCCTTACTGTAATCTCCCTTCCTCCTCTCATCCTTCCTGTAATCTCCCCTCTCCTCCTTACTGCACTGTAATCTCCCCTCCTCTCATCCTTACTGTACTGTAATCTCCCCTCCTCCTCTCCCCCTTACTGTAATCTCCCTTCCTCCTCATCATCCTTCCTGCACTGTAATCTAGAGCTGCTAATCTACTCATCCTTCCTGTACTGTAATCTCCCCTCCTCCTCTCTTCCTTACTGTAATCTCCCCTCCTATTTACTGCACTGTAATCTCCCTCCTCATCTCCTCCTTACTGTAATGAAGCTCTACTTAGGAACCACCTCCTCCTCATCCTTCCTGCACTGTAATTCTCCCCTCCTCTCATCCTTCCTGTACTGTAATCTCCCCTCCTCCTCTCTTCCTTACTGTAATCTCCCCTCCTCTCCTCCTTACTGCACTGTAATCTCCCTTCCTCCTAGGAACTGGGAACATCCTTCCTGCACTGTAATCTCCCTTCCTAGGAAACATACCTTCTACCTGCACTGTAATCTCCCCTCCTACTGCATCCTTCTGGTTACTGTAACATCTCCCCTTCCTCTGCTCTCTTCCTTACTGTAATCTCCCGCATCCTCTCCTCCTTACTGCACTGTAATCTCCCTTCTCCTCTCATCCTTCCTGCACTGTAATCTCCCTTCCTCCTCTCATCCTTCCTGCACTGTAATCTCCCCTCCTCCTCTCCTCCTTACTGCACTGTAATCTCCCTTCCTCCTCTCATCCTTCCTGCACTGTAATCTCCCTCCTCCTCTCTTCCTTCCTGCACTGTAATCTCCCCTCCTCTTTACTGCACTGTAATCTCCCCTCTCCTCTCCTTACTGCACTGTAATCTCCCCTCCTCTCATCCTTCTACTGCACTGTCTATCTCCCCTCCTCTCTCTCCTACTGCACTGTAATCTCCCTTCCTCCTCTCCCCCTTACTGTAATCTCCCCTCCTCTCCTCCTTACTGCACTGTAATCTCCCCTCCTCTCCTCCTTACTGTAATCTCCCCCTCCTCTCTTCCTTACTGTAATCTCCCCTCCTCCTCTCATCCTTACTGCACTGTAATCTCCCCTCCTCTCTCTCCCCTTACTGCACTGTAATCTCCCCTCCTCTCCTCCTTACTGCACTGTAATCTCCCCTCCTCCTCTCCTCCTTACTGCACTGTAATCTCCCCTCCTCCTCTCCTCCTTACTGCACTGTAATCTCCCCTCCTCCTCTCATCCTTACTGCACTGTAATCTCCCCTCCTCCTCTCAATTCGAATCAAATTTTATTTGTCACATACACGTGTTTAGCAGATGTTATAGCGGGTGTAGCGAAATGCTTGTGCTTCTAGCTCTGACAGTGCAGTAATATCTAACAAGTAATATCTAACAATTTCACAACATATACCCAATACAACAAAACTAGTAAGGAATGGAATTTAAGAATATATACATATATGGACCAGCAATGACAGAGCGGCATGGACTAAGATACAGTAGAATATTATAGAATACAGTATATACAAATGAGATGAGTAGTGCAAGATATGTAATCATTATTAAAGTGACTAGTGTTCCATTTCTTGAAATGTAATGTAAAATGTAATTTCTTAAAGTGGCCAATGATTTCAATAGGCAGCAGCAGCTTCTAATGTACTAGTGATGGCTATTTAACAGTCTGATGGCCTTGAGATAGAAGCTGTTTTTCATTCTCTCGGTCCCAGCTTTGATGCACCTGTACTGACCTCGCCTTCTGGATGATAGCAGGGTTAGGGTTTAGACAGAACACTGGACACTTACCGTCTTTTCATATTGTTAATACATACTGCGTATTTATGCCATTTCCCTACATACTGTAGCTTTCTATAGACTGCCCACACTATATACTGTATTTTGCTGAACATATTCCTAACATGTTCATAAGCACACACTGCTATTTGGACTATTGACTCAGGGTTATATGATTGTAAATATTATTCTGATATTTTATTTCTTATTCTCTTGATTCTATTGTTTGTTTGCATTTAGGAACTTACGCATTCTACTACTGCAGTTAGGAACTAGGAACATACGCATTCTACTGCAGTTAGGAACTAGGAACATACGCATTCTACTGCAGTTAGGAACTAGGAACATACGCATTCTACTGCAGCTAGGAACTAGGAACATACGCATTCTACTGCAGTTAGGAACTAGGAACATACGCATTCTACTGCAGTTAGGAACTAGGAACATACGCATTCTACTGCAGTTAGGAACTAGGAACATACGCATTCTACTGCAGTTAGGAACTAGGAACATACGCATTCTACTGCAGTTAGGAACTAGGAACATACGCATTCTACTGCAGTTAGGAACTAGGAACATACGCATTCTACTGCAGTTAGGAACTAGGAACATACGCATTCTACTGCAGTTAGGAACTAGGAACATACGCATTCTACTGCAGCTAGGAACATACGCATTCTACTGCAGTTAGGAACATACGCATTCTACTGCAGCTAGGAACTAGGAACATACGCATTCTACTGCAGTTAGGAACTAGGAACATACGCATTCTACTGCAGTTAGGAACTAGGAACATACGCATTCTACTGCAGTTAGGAACTAGGAACATACGCATTCTACTGCAGTTTAGGAACTAGGAACATACGCATTCTACTGCAGTTAGGAACTAGGAACATACGCATTCTACTGCAGTTAGGAACTAGGAACATACGCATTCTACTGCAGTTAGGAACTAGGAACATACGCATTCTACTGCAGTTAGGAACTAGGAACATACGCATTCTACTGCAGTTAGGAACTAGGAACATACGCATTCTACTGCAGTTAGGAACTAGGAACATACGCATTCTACTGCTGGCAGTTAGGAACTAACTAGGAACATACGCATTCTACTGCAGTTAGGAACTAGGAACATACGCATTCTACTGCAGCTAGGAACTAGGAACATACGCATTCTACTGCACTGTTAGCAGAACTAGGAACATACGCATTCTACTGCAGTTAGGAACTAGGAACATACGCATTCTACTGCAGTTAGGAACTAGGAACATACGCATTCTACTGCAGTTAGAACTAGGAACATAGCATTCTACTGCAGTTAGGAACTAGGAACATACGCATTCTACTGCAGTTAGGAACTAGGAACATACGCATTCTACTGCAGTTAGGAACTAGGAACATACGCATTCTACTGCAGTTAGGAACTAGGAACATACGCATTCTACTGCAGTTAGGAACTAGGAACATACGCATTCTACTGCAGTTAGGAACTAGGAACATACGCATTCTACTGCAGTTAGGAACTAGGAACATACGCGCATTCTACTGCAGTTAGGAACTAGGAACATACGCATTCTACTGCAGTTAGGAACTAGGAACATACGCATTCTACTGCAGTTAGGAACTAGGAACATACGCATTCTACTGCAGTTAGGAACTAGGAACATACGCATTCTACTGCAGTTAGGAACTAGGAACATACGCATTCTACTGCAGTTAGGAACTAGGAACATACGCATTCTACTGCAGTTAGGAACTAGGAACATACGCATTCTACTGCAGTTAGGAACTAGGAACATACGCATTCTACTGCAGTTAGGAACTAGGAACATACGCATTCTACTGCAGTTAGGAACTAGGAACATACGCATTCTACTGCAGTTTAGGAACTAGGAACATACGCATTCTACTGCAGGAACTAGGAACTAGGAACTAGGAACATACGCATTCTACTGCAGTTAGGAACTAGGAACTAACATACGCATTGCTACTGCAGTTGGGTTAGGAACTAGGAACATACGCATACGCATTCTACTGCAGTTAGGAACTAGGAACATACGCATTCTACTGCAGTTAGGAACTAGGAACATACGCATTCTACTGCAGTTAGGAACTAGGAACATACGCATTCTACTGCAGTTAGGAACTAGGAACATACGCATTCTACTGCAGCTAGGAACTAGGAACATACGCATTCTACTGCAGTTAGGAACTAGGAACATACGCATTCTACTGCAGTTAGGAACTAGGAACATACGCATTCTACTGCAGTTAGGAACTAGGAACATACGCATTCTACTGCAGTTAGGAACTAGGAACATACGCAATTCTACTGCAGCTAGGAACATACGCATTCTACTGCAGTTAGGAACTAGGAACATACGCATTCTACTGCAGTTAGGAACTAGGAACATACGCATTCTACTGCAGTTAGGAACTAGGAACATACGCATTCTACTGCAGTTAGGAACTAGGAACATACGCATTCTACTGCAGTTAGGAACTAGGAACATACGCATTCTACTGCAGCTAGGAACTAGGAACATACGCATTCTACTGCAGTTAGGAACTAGGAACATACGCATTCTACTGCAGTTAGGAACTAGGAAACATACGCATTCTACTGCAGTTAGGGAACTAGGAACATACGCATTCTACTGCAGTTAGGAACTAGGAACATACGCATTCTACTGCAGCTAGGAACTAGGAACATACGCATTCTATTCTACTGAAAACATACGCATTCTACTAGGAACTAGGAACATACGCATTCTACTGCAGTTAGGAACTAGGAACATACGCATTCTACTGCAGGAACTAGGAACTAGGAAACATACGCATTTCTACTGCAGTTAGGAACTAGGAAAACATACGCATTCTACTGCAGTTAGGAACTAGGAACATACGCATTCTACTGCAGTTAGGAACTAGGAACATACGCATTCTACTGCAGTTAGGAACTAGGAACATACGCATTCTACTGCAGTTAGGAAACTAGGAACATACGCATTCTACTGCAGTTAGGAACTAGGAACATACGCATTCTACTGCAGTTAGGAACTAGGAACATACGCATTCTACTGCAGTTAGGAACTAGGAACATACGCATTCTACTGCAGTTAGGAACTAGGAACATACGCATTCTACTGCAGTTAGGAACTAGGAACATACGCATTCTACTGCAGTTAGGAACTAGGAACATACGCATTCTACTGCAGCTAGGAACTAGGAACATACGCATTCTACTGCAGTTAGGAACTAGGAAACATACGCATTCTACTGCAGTTAGGAACTAGGAACATACGCATTCTACTGCAGTTAGGAACTAGGAACATACGCATTCTACTGCAGTTAGGAACTAGGAACATACGCATTCTACTGCAGTTAGGAACTAGGAACATACGCATTCTACTGCAGTTAGGAACTAGGAACATACGCATTCTACTGCAGTTAGGAACTAGGAACATACGCATTAGGAACATACACATTCTACTGCAGTTAGGAACTAGGAACATACGCATTCTACTGCAGTTAGGAACTAGGAACATACGCATTCTACTGCAGCTAGGAACTAGGAACAACATACGCATTCTAGGAACTAGGAACATACGCATTCTACTGCAGTTAGGAACTAGGAACATACGCATTCTTACTGCAGTTAGGAACTAGGAACATACGCATTCTACTGCAGTTTAGGACATACGCATTCTACGCACTAGGAACTAGGAACATACGCATTCTACTGCAGTTAGGAACTAGGAACATACGCATTCTACTGCAGTTAGGAACTAGGAACATACGCATTCTACTGCAGTTAGGAACTAGGAACATACGCATTCATACTGCAGTTAGGAACTAGGAACACATTCTACGCATTTAGGAAAACTACGCATTCTACTGCAGTTAGGAACTAGGAACATACGCATTCTACTGCAGTTAGGAACTAGGAACATACGCATTCTACTGCAGTTAGGAACTAGGAACATACGCATTCTACTGCAGTTAGGAACTAGGAACATACGCATTCTACTGCAGTTAGGAACTAGGAACATACGCATTCTACTGCAGTTAGGAACTAGGAACATAACATACGCATTCTACTGCAGTTAGAACTAGGAACATACGCATTCTAGCATTCTACTGCAGTTAGGAACTAGGAACATACGCATTCTACTGCAGTTAGGAACTAGGAACATACGCATTCTACTGCAGCATTCTAGGAACTAGGAACAGCATACGCATCTACTGCAGTTAGGAACTAGGATACGCATTCTAGTTAGGAACTAGGAACGCATTCTACTGCAGCTAGGAACTAGGAACATACGCATTCTACTGCAGTTAGGAACTAGGAACATACGCATTCTACTGCAGTTAGGAACTAGGAACATAGGAACGCATTCTACTGCAGTTAGGAACTAGGAACATACGCATTCTACTGCAGTTAGGAACTAGGAACATACGCATTCTACTGCAGTTAGGAACTAGGAACATACGCATTTCTACTGCAGTTAGGAACTAGGAACATACGCATTCTACTGCAGTTAGGAACTAGGAACATACGCATTCTACTGCAGTTAGGAACTAGGAACATACGCATTCTACTGCAGTTAGGTTAGGAACTAGGAAAACATACTGCATTCTAGGAACTGCAGTTAGGTTAACTAGGAACATACGCATTCTACTGCAGTTAGGAACTAGGAACATACGCATTCTACTGCAGTTAGGAACTAGGAACATACGCATTCTACTGCAGTTAGGAACTAGGAACATACGCATTCTACTGGTTACGCATTCTACTAGTTAGGAACTAGGAACATACGCATTCTACTGCAGTTAGGAACTAGGAACATACGCATTCTACTGCAGTTAGGAACTAGGAACATACGCATTCTACTGCAGTTAGGAACTAGGAACATACGCATTCTACTGCAGTTAGGAACTAGGAACATACGCATTCTACTTGGTGCAGTTAGGAACTAGGAACATACGCATTCTACTGCAGTTAGGAACTAGGAACATACGCATTCTACTGCAGTTAGGAACTAGGAACATACGCATTCTACTGCAGTTAGGAACTAGGAACATACGCATTCTACTGTTAGGAACTAGGAACATACGCATTCTACTTAGGAACTAGGAACATACGCATTCTACTGCAGTTAGGAACTAGGAACATACGCATTCTACTGCAGTTAGCATTTCTACTGCAGCTAGGAACTAGGAACATACGCATTCTACTGCAGTAGGAACTAGGAACATACGCATTCTACTGCAGTTAGGAACTAGGAACATACGCATTCTACTACTGCAGTTAGGAACTAGGAACATACGCATTCTACTGCAGTTAGGAACTAGGAACATACGCACGCACATTCTACTGCAGCTAGGAACTAGGAACATACGCATTCTACTGCAGTTAGGAACTAGGAACATACGCATTCTACTGCAGTTAGGAACTAGGAACATACGCTTGCTACTAGGCAGTTAGCAGAACTAGGAACATACGCATTCTACTGCAGTTAGGAACTAGGAACATACGCATTCTACTGCAGTTAGGAACTAGGAACATACGCATTCTACTGCAGTTAGGAACATACGCATTCTACTGCAGTTAGGAACTAGGAACATACGCATTCTACTGCATACGCATTTAGGAACTAGGAACATACGCATTCTACTGCAGTTAGGAACTAGGAACATACGCATTCTACTGCAGTTAGGAACTAGGAACATACGCATTCTACTGCAGTTAGGAACTAGGAACATACGCATTCTACTGCAGCTAGGAACATACGCATTCTACTGCAGTTAGGAACTAGGAACATACGCATTCTACTGCAGTTAGGAACTAGGAACATACGCATTCTACTGCAGTTAGGAACTAGGAACATACGCATTCTACTGCAACTAGGAACATACGCATTCTACTGCAGCTAGGAACTAGGAACATACGCATTCTACTGCAGTTAGGAACTAGGAACATACGCATTCTACTGCAGTTAGGAACTAGGAACATACGCATTCTACTGCAGTTAGGAACATACGCATTCTACTGCAGTATTTAGGATACTAGGAACATACGCATTCTACTGCATTGTACTGCATTAGGAACTAGGAACATACGCATTCTACTCAACTGTAGAGTTACGGATTCTACTGCAGTTAACAAAAATTCTACTGAAAATACACATTCTACTGCAGTTTAGGAACTAGGAACATACGCATTCTACTGCAGTTGCAGACATAAGCATCTTGATGCAGTTACCAACCAGTAAGCATTCGCACATTCTACTGCAGTTAGGCTCTCACTGCAGTTAGGACTAGGAACATACGCATTCTACTGCAGTTAGGAACTAGGAACATCGCATTCTATTACCTGCATTAGGAACTAGGAACATACGCATTCTACTGCAGTACTAGGAACATACGCATTCTACTGCAGTTAGGAACTAGGAACATACGCATTCTACAATGGCAAGTTAGAGAGGCTAGAAAACATGTACGCATTCTACTGCAGCTGGGATGGGCTTAACTAGCAAGAACATACGCATTCAATTACTTAGGACATAATTCTTAAGGAAGTTCATTCTAGCATAGGAACATACGGCTTAGAACTAGGAACATACGCATGCAAGATTTACTGCAGTTAGGAACTAGGAACCATACGCATTCTACTGCAGTTAGGAAGGACTACGCATTCTACTAGGAACATACGCATTCTACTGCAGTTAGGAACTAGGAACTACGCACTACTGCAGTTAGGCTAGGAACATACGCATTCTACTGGTCAATACATGAAGAGAACTAGGAACATACGCATTCTACTGCAGTTAGGATTAAAATCCTGCAATCATACGCACTACTGCAGTTAGGAAACCTACGCATTCTACTGCAGTTAGGAACTAGGAACATACGCATTCTACTGCAGTTCTAGGAACAGGAGGAAGTTAGGGACAAGCATTCTATGTGGTTGAGGAGACTAGGAACATACGCATTTGACTTTAGGAACTAGGAACTACGCATTCTACTGCAGTTAGGAACTAAGAAGAAGGATGAGTACATAACCCCAAGAACTAGGAACATACGCATTCTACTGCAGTTAGGAGGTGGAAACATCACGCAGTTAGGAACTAGGAAACAACGCTTTACTGCAGTTAGGAACTAGGACATACGCATTCTACTGCAGCTAGGAACTAGGAACATACGCATTCTACTGCAGTTAGGAACTAGGAACATACGCATTCTACTCAGTTAGGAACTAGGAACATACGCATTCTACTTCCAGTTAGGAACTTGAAACATACGCAACTAAGCAGTGGCTAGGTAATACGCATCTCAAGGTCCTGGACTAGGAACATACGCATTCTACTGCCTGTACCCAATAGGACATACGCATTCTACTGGAGGGAACTATGAAAAGTCCGCATACTACCCAAGCGACTAGGCCCCGCATTCTACTGCATTAGGAACTAGGACATAGTCTGTACTGGAACTAGGAACATACGCCTACTGCAGTTAGGTGTGCAAACCTGCAGTTAGGAACTAGGAACATACGCATTCTACTGCAGTAATCGCAAACTAGGAACATTTCATGTACTGCAATAGTTCATGCTTTTCTGATGAACAAATACGTCATTCAATACTGCACTTAAAAATCAGGCAATGTGCATTTTACTGCAGGATTTTTGGAACATACGCATTCTACTCACAGTTGAACTAGGAACCTATGCATTCTAATGCAGTTAGAACTCTACATGCATTTAGTAACTAGGCAGCAACATAGGAAGTAGGTACATACGCATTCTACTGCAGTTAGGAACTAGGAACATACGCATTCTACTGCAGTTAGGAACTAGGAACATACGCATTCTACTGCAGCTAGGAACATACGCATTCTACTGCAGTTAGGAACTAGGAACATACGCATTCTACTGCAGTTAGGAACATACGCATTCTACTGCAGTTAGGAACTAGGAACATACGCATTCTACTGCAGTTAGGAACTAGGAACATACGCATTCTACTGCAGTTAGGAACTAGGAACATACGCATTCTACTGCAGTTAGGAACTAGGAACATACGCATTCTACTGCAGTTAGGAACTAGGAACATACGCATTCTACTGCAGTTAGGAACTTGGAACATACGCATTCTACTGCAGTTAGGAACTAGGAACATACGCATTCTACTGCAGTTAGGAACTAGGAACATACGCATTCTACTGCAGTTAGGAACTAGGAACATACGCATTCTACTGCAGTTAGGAACTAGGAACATACGCATTCTACTGCAGTTAGGAACTAGGAACATACGCATTCTACTGCAGTTAGGAACTAGGAACATACGCATTCTACTGCAGTTAGGAACTAGGAACATACGCATTCTACTGCAGTTAGGAACTAGGAACATACGCATTCTACTGCAGTTAGGAACTAGGAACATACGCATTCTACTGCAGTTAGGAACTAGGAACATACGCATTCTACTGCAGCTAGGAACTAGGAACATACGCATTCTACTGCAGTTAGGAACTAGGAAACATACGCATTCTACTGCAGTTAGGAACTAGGAACATACGCATTCTACTGCAGTTAGGAACTAGGAACATACGCATTCTACTGCAGTTAGGAACATACGCATTCTACTGCAGCTAGGAACTAGGAACATACACATTCTACTGCAGTTAGGAACTAGGAACATACGCATTCTACTGCAGTTAGGAACTAGGAACACAAGCATTTGGCTACACATGCTAGAACATCTGCTAAACTGTGTATGCAACCAATACACTTTGATTTGATTTATGCCCTAGTCAAAAGTATGCAAAGGAAAGGGATCACTACCTCGCTCTCTCCAACCAAGGTGCATGGATTGAGGAGCAAACTGAAGTTGAGAGGAGTTTTCGGCGCATGTGACAAATACAATTTGATTTCAGCAACTCTTGGGAGGACACCTCTGTCTTTATTTCGCTCACTCTCTAAACTCTCTCTCACACCATCTCCCTCTCTTCAGTAATGTTCTATCATTTATTCAGCTTCACAGGCTGTGGACCAGAATGGAGGGGTTAGGCGACCTAAATATACCTCATGGAGAAGGGAGTGGCCCCTGCTATAACCTGCCCAATATGCTGGGACAGCGGGGGGGGAGATGGGGGACAGGGGCAGGAGAAGAGGACAAGGAGGAGAGGAGTGAAAGTGACATAACGACATGACGGTTGGTAATTAGTGGTTTGGACTCACACACACACACACACTGAGTCAGTGATATTTGACCACGAACCTTGAGTGACAGAGCTGAAGAGTTGACAGAGCTGAAGAGAGTGTGCTTCTGTTAGTGTTATTTTGAATCTGATATCAGGTTTAGTCTAACGATACTCGATACCATCTTGATGCTCGATACCAAAACGATACCACGGCAAAAAGAAAGAAGGCGTATTAGCCAAAGTCACAAAATGGCACTTGATCCAGACAGATCTTTTGAGTTCAATATCATTACATATATGCATTAATGAATCAATTATACAATCAATATTACTTTTTACCAATCTAACTACAACAATGGCAATAATTTATTTGAATGGTAAATCTCTATTGATAAACGGAGTAAATCACGATGTAGCCCAGGCCTAGTAACAATACAGGTGAACGCATATTCAAGAGGAGTGTGTCCATGCATTGAGTTATTGAGCTTGTTTTGGCTGGTTTCATGAGGCTACAGATGACAGACAATCTGTTTCCTTCCATTTGGGACTTATTTTATTGTACTGATCAACAACATTTGTATAGAAGAAGCAATCTCTTCTTTTATTAAAAGTGTGCGCTGTCTCTAAGGCCCATGAGTCATTCATTCAGGCTTTTGCTCTTGACTGGGACAGACGTGAGGCGGGGGAGACTAAATTAAATTTTATAACGTTTTGGTGACAGCCTTGAAATCAGCAATGTTTTTTGCATTATGGTTATGTTAAAAGAAGTATCACAAATAAATATACCACGGTATTGAATTGATGTTAGCTCCAGCAGTAGCAAAGTCGGCCTACAAAGCTGGAGGATACCGGTATCTTCTTGCATCGTAAAGTGTTCTAGCCTGTAATGGACATTGTTTTGCGAACAGTAATTAACAGTTTCATTGTTTCTACATGCCGTGTTTCATTATTCAAGTGTGTTAACTTCTGTGCAGCATGAGTTGTGACTCCAGACAGGGTAGAGCAAGTGGACCAGGCATAAACCAGGCACGGTGCTATCACGCTATAAGGGGACATCAACCAGGCACGGTGGTATAAGGGGACATCAACCAGGCACGGTGCTATCACGCTATAAGGGGACATCAACCAGGCACGGTGCTATCACGCTATAAGGGGACATCAACCAGGCACGGTGCTATCACGCTATAAGGGGACATCAACCAGCCACGGTGCTATCACGCTATAAGGGGACATCAACCAGCCACGGTGCTATCACGCTATAAGGGGACATCAACCAGCCACGGTGCTATCACGCTATAAGGGGACATCAACCAGCCACGGTGCTCAACCAGCCACGGTGCTATCACATAAGGGGACATCAACCAGCCACGGTGCTAAGGGGACATCAACCAGCCACGGTGCTATCACGCTATAAGGGGACATCAACCAGCCACGGTGCTATCACGCTATAAGGGGACATCAACCAGCCAGCTATCACTATAAGGGGGTGCTATCACACTATAAGGGGACATCAACCAGGCACGGTGCTATCACGCTATAAGGGGACATCAACCAGCCACGGTGCTATCACACTATAAGGGGACATTGGCTGTGCTGATAAACAGACTTGATCTTCTCTCAATCAGTAGACGACGTGAGACACATTTGACAGAAGTACCGAAAGTAACACAAATTGTAGTACCATATTTGATTCTCTCTCTCTCTCTCTCGCTCTCTCTCTCTCGCTCTCTCTCTCTCGCTCTCAAAGATTGCGGAGAAGGGGAGAGCAGCGAAGGAGAGATTACAGTATGTTTAACCCACAACCAGTCATCTCTCTCAGCACCTAGCCGGCTCTCAGTCAGACCTAATGACACTACAGTGCAGTAAGGGAAGAGAGGAGGAGGGGAGATTACAGTGCAGTAAGGAGGAGGGGAGATTACAGTGCAGTAAGGAGGAGGGGAGGAAGGGAGATTACAGTGCAGTAAGGAGGAGAGGGGAGATTACAGTGCAGTAAGGAGGAGGGGAGGAAGGGAGATTACAGTGCAGTAAGGATGAGAGGAGGGGAGATTACAGTGCAGTAAGGGAGAGGAGGAGGGGAGATTACAGTGCAGTAAGGAAGAGGAGGAGGGGAGATTACAGTGCAGTAAGGAGGAGAGGAGGAAGGGAGATTACAGTGCAGTAAGGATGAGAGGAGGAAGGGAGATTGCAGTAAGGGGTGAGGAGGAAGGGAGATTACAGTGCAGTAGGGAAGAGGAGGAAGGGAGATTACAGTGCAGTAGGGTAGGGGAGGAAGGGAGATTACAGTGCAGTAAGGATGAGAGGAGCAGTGAGGAGGAG
This sequence comes from Coregonus suidteri, assembly GCA_036851935.1. Lineage (NCBI taxonomy): Eukaryota > Metazoa > Chordata > Actinopteri > Salmoniformes > Salmonidae > Coregonus > Coregonus suidteri. The sequence goes on along the minus strand of CM072218.1, from coordinate 103,788,878 downwards.
GGGAGATTACAGGCAGTAGAGAGGAGGAAGGGAGATTACAGTGCAGTAAGGGAAAGAAGGAAGGGAGATTACAGTGCAGTAGGGGAGAGGAGGAAGGGAGATTACAGTGCAGTAGGAGAGAGGAGGAAGGGAGATTACAGTGCAGTAGGGGAGAGGAGGAGGGAGATTACAGTGCAGTAGGGGAGAGGAGGAAGGGAGATTACAGTGCAGTAGGGGGGGGGAGATTACAGTGCAGTAGGGGAAAAAAAGAGGAAGGGAGATTACAGTGCAGTAGGGGAGAAGAGGAAGGGAGATTACAGTGCAGTAGGGGGGAGGAGGAAGGGAGATTACAGTGCAGTAGGAGAGAGGAGGAAGGGAGATTACAGTGCAGTAAGGGGGAGGAGGAAGGGAGATTACAGTGCAGTAGGAGAGAGGAGGAAGTGAGATTACAGTGCAGTAAGGATTTTATTGTCTGAAATGGTTCCAACAGTCTTCTATTGTTGTCCTTCTTCCTAGTTGTCTGGTATCTGGTGACTTGTCATGTAGTCCTGAACAGAACTACATATTTGGTTTTCCTTCCACTCTCTGGAAGTTGCTGATTGAAGTTATTATTTGCAAACCTGATCTGACCTATTTGGATTCTTGTGGGCAGTCATGACACCAGGTCATCTGATGCAGCACTCCATCACCCTCCTTGGTCAAATAGCCCTTAAACAGCCTAGAGGTGTGTTGGGTCATTGTCCTGTTGAAAAACAAATGATAGTCCCACCAAGCACACACCAGACGGGATGGCGTATCGCTGCAGAATGCTGTGGTAGCCATGCTGGTTAAGTGTGCCTTGAATTCTAAATAAATCACAGACAGTGACACCAGCAAAGCACCATCACACCTCCTCCTCCATGCTTCATGGTCGGAACCACAAATGCAGAGATTGTCCGTTCACCTACTCTGCGTCTCACAATGACACGGCGGTTTGAACCAAAAAATCTCAAATTTGGACTCATCAGACCAAAGGACAGATTTCCACCGGTCTAATGTCCATTGCGACTGCACTTGAAGAAACTGTCAATGTTCTTGACATTTTCCAGATTGACTGACCTTCATGTCATTGACTGACCTTCATGTCTTAAAGTAATGACGATGACTGTCGTTTCTCTTTGCTTATTTGAGCTGTTCTTGCCATAATATGGACATGGTCGTTTACCAAATAAGGCTATCTTCTGTATACCACCCCTACCTTGTCACAACACAACTGATTGGCTCAAACGCATTAAGAAGGAAATAAATCCCACAAATTAACTTTTAACAAGGCATTCCAGGTGACTTCCTCATGAAGCTGGTTGAGAGAATGCCTTGATGACAGCTTTGCACACTCTTGGCAAAGGGTGGCTATTTGAAGAATCTCAAATATAAAATATATTTTGATTTGTTTAACACTTTTTTGGTTACTACATGATTCCATGTGTGTTATTTCATAGTTTTGATGTCTTCACTATTATACTAAAATGTAGAACATTTTTTTTAAAAATAAAGAAAAACCCTTGAATGAGTAGGTGTGTCCAAAACTTTTGACTTGTACTGTGTGGTGTGTGTGTGTGTGTGTGTGTGTGTGTATGTGTGTATGTATGTATGTATGTATATATATGTATGTATGTATATGTATGTATGTATGTATGTATATATACAGTGCCCTCCACAAGTATTGGCACACCCTGTTTTGCCGGTTTTCGAGGACTTCCAAAAATTCTCCTTTTTTTTTAAACAACATAGTACCCAGGTCTGTAATTTTTATCATAGGTAACTTTTATTTAAGTGAGAGACTTTGTTCTAAAAAAAAATCCAGAAAATCACAATTTATGATTTTTAAGTAGAAATAATGTGTCCCATTTTATTGCACCCCTAAGTTAATATTTGAACCCCCTTTGCCAACAGTAAGAAGCACGGCTCTCACAGACCTGTTAGTTTTTCTTGGAGAACACAGAGAGAGGGTTCTCCACTCATTACCTGTATTTTGCACCTGTTTCTAGATCGTTACCTGTGTCCTGGACACCTGTCCACACACTCCTCTCAAACAGACTCCAAGGTTTTCGATTGAGTTGAGACCAGAGAGCTGTGTAAGGACATCAGAGGACCTTAAAGTTTGTAGACTGCACAACCATTTTTGTGTAGATTTTGCCACATGGTTTGAAGGCATCAACTGTTATGCAATTATTGCTGAAAGTTCACCCAATGACGACCCCATCTTCAGCTTTCTGGTGAGGCCATCAGGTTTTTATGATCAAGGTCCTGGTAGTTCAAAGCCCAGAATGACATGCACCAGGACAAGGATCAATGGCCTTTGAAGAGAGCTGGCCCACAGTCTCAGAGAAAAACCATAGTAACACGGTGGGCCGAGCTTTTGGATACTCATCTTTTGTTTTACGCCAGACCCACTTAGAGTCCCCCTTGCCAAGCCAGCTCATGTCAGGTCTCGTCTGATGTTTGCAACGACCCAGTGGAAGATCCAGTGCCGGAGGCAAACTCCAGAAGTTTACGTTGTCTGATTAGACAAAAAAAGAGCTTTTTTGTGCCTAAACTCCAGCTTGCCATGTTTGAGGGTCTGAAGAAGAAGGAGACTTACAACCCCAAGAACACCATCCCTCCGGGAAGCAATTCTGTGACAGTGAGCTTAGGACTTTTTTTTACTTCTCTTAGGGGATCCTCCTGCACTGTGCGACAGGCAAGATAAACTTGGGACCGTCTTGAGGGAGGAGCCTTGGATTGTCACTGTTCGCAGATGTTGGCCAACAACTCCTTCTTAAGAGCATGATTGGGTCTGACTGGGTCTACGGGCATTAAGGCGAACGCCCGAAACACACAGCCAGGGCAACTTATGAAGGTCGACACAAATCTGCCTTATTTGAATGGTGTCCTGTAGTGGCCTAGCCAGTCTCCAGACCTGAACCCAATAGAATTAGGCCTCTGGGGGACGTGAAAGTCCGTATTGCCCAGGGACAACAGGAAGTCATGAATTATCTGGAAAAGGTCCTAGATACCCTGGGCCAACTTTAGCAACTACTGCAGTGTGTGCAAAAAATCAATTAAAGACCTACAGCGGAAACGTATGATCTCTGTAATTGTGCAAACAAAGTTTTTCTGTACCAAATATGTAATTTTTTTTTTTCAAAGTGATGTACTTAAATAAAAGGTTGGATTTTTCTCTTTTTTTGCATTTGGGTTCTATGTTGTTTAAAAAAAAAAGGAAATTAATTTTTAAAAATCATTGATGTGATTTTCTGGAGGGGTTGTTTTAAATTCCGTCTCTCACTGTATGAAGTGTACCTATATATAAATAATTACAGACCTCTACATATATTTGTAAGTAGGATAAACCTGCAAAATGTATATAGTGTATATATATTATTATCCCCATATATACATATATACATATATATATATATATACATATATGTATGTTTTCTATGTATATATATATATCCCCTTTTTTCTCCCCAATTTTGGATATTGGTAGCTACGATCTTGTCTCATCGCTGCAACTCAACGGACTCGGGAGAGGCGAAGGTCGAGAGCCACGCAGGTCCGAAACACGACCTGCCACTCTTAACACACTGCTTAACCCGGAAGCCAGCCGCACCAATGTGCTGGAGGAAACACCGTCCAACTGACGACCGAAGTCAGCTTGCAGGCGCCAGGCCCGCAACAAGGGGTCGTTAGCGCACGATGAGCCAAGGAGATCCCGGCTGGCCCTCCCCTAACCCAGATGACGCTGGGCCAATTGTGTGCCGCCCCATGGGGCTCCCGGTCGGCTGTGACGCAGCCTGGGATCGAACCAGAGTCTGTAGTGGCTCCTCAGCACTGTGATGCAGTGCCTTAGACCGCTGAGCCACTTGGGAGGCCTAGACATACAAATTGTATCCACGAGTTAATCTGACTAGAATCTCGCACTATCCCTATACAGGAGTTTCACGATTTTTATTTCTGGGGGGAGGATTATCCCTTTAAGAGATAGAAAGAGCTGAATGGAGATCGAGAGATGAATGGAGATGAATGGAAATGGAGAGATGGAGAGATGCAGATAGAGAGAGAGATGAGATAGATGAATGAGATGGAGAGATGGATAGGTGAATGGAGATAGAGAGATGGAGAGATGCAGATAGAGAGAGAGGAGATGATGAATGAGATGGAGAGATGCAGATAGAGAGAGAGATGAGATGATGAATGAGATGGAGAGATGGATAGGTGAATGGAGATAGAGAGATGGAGAGATGCAGATAGAGAGAGAGATGAGATAGATGAATGAGATGGAGAGATGCAGATAGAGAGAGAGATGAGATGATGAATGAGATGGAGAGATGAATGGAGAGATAGATAGGTGAATGGAGAGAAAAAGGTGTGGAGAGATGCAGATAGAGAGAGATGAGATGATGAATGAGATGGAGAGATGGAGAGATGGAGAGATGCAGAGATGGATAGGTGAATGGAGAGGAAAAGGTGGGATACTTTCAACGTTACACTTACTTTCTGGCTGTATCTCGTTGGGGGTGATGGAGCGGACAAAGTCCTGCGGAGTCATGTAGACCTCTGCATCTCCCTGCTCACTGATGATCTTCAGCGTGGCGAAGTAACGGAAGATCTTGTCCGGAGTGGAGTAGGCTCTTATCCTATTCTCATACTCCATCACCTGGGGAGGGGGGAGAGGAAGAGGGAGAAGAAGAGGGAGAGGAGAGGGAGAGAAGAGGAAGAGGGAGAGGAGAGGGAGAGAAGAGGGAGAGGAGAGGGAGAGAAGAGGGAGAGAAGTGTTTTATAAATGTGCAATAAGCATAAAACTACTCATTCTCATCCTGAGAAATAAGGTAGGCCACTTGATTTCAACATCTGAAAAAGTGGACAGGCTAGCATGCTGTTCAAACAGTTCAACTGTTCTACCTTGTTAGCTAGCAAATAGATCCAAGTTGGCTGGACTTTAAATATAAAGATTAGCTGCCTACTCACTAGCACAGGGGTGTCAAACGTACAGCCCGCGGGCCGGATCAGGCCCGCAAACGGGTTTTAATCCGGCCCGCGAGATGATTTAGAAAAGAAAAAAAATAAAATAAATTTTTTTTATTTTTTATTTTTAAGTATAAAAATGCGCTGCAATTTTTCAATAAAATAAACTGCTGTTCCAATTGCGTCCACTGGATGGCGCAATAGCAATTGTGTTAAGCAAGCAAACTGTTTATACCGGGGCAGAGCAAGTAGGTCAAGCACGTGCAGCCAATGAGCTACTTTGTTTTGCCCGCAATATTTATTACGGCTTCTATTTTTAACATTATGTGCTTTGGCACCCTCATTGCCCCAATATGTCTCTGTCAAAAAAGAGAAAAGTGGACGCAGAGTGCAGAGTGTTCCAAGAAAAATGGTCATCCTATTTAATCACGGAATTGAATGGGAAAGATGTATGTTTGGTGTGTTCAGAGCATGTTGCAGTGCTGAAAGAATATAACCTTCGTCGCCACTATGTGAGTCTTCATGCCGACAAATATGACAACTTTCAAGGACAGCGGAGATGAGAGAAGGTGAATGAACTGTTGGCGGGTCTGAAGAAACAGCAGTCTGTGTTTACTCACAGCCGAGACATCAGTGACGCTGCAGTGAAAGCTAGCTACCTCATTGCTAATGAAATCGCAGTGGCTTCAAAACCATTTAGTGAGGGTGAATTTGTAAAAACATGCATGATGAAGGCAGCGGAGATTGTGTGCCCTGAAAAGCGGCAGGCTTTTGCAAATATCAGCCTGACAAGAAACACAGTTGCAGACAGGATTTCCGATCTTTCAGTGGATTTGGACAGCCAGTTGAAGCAAAAAGTAAAGTCATTTATTGCGTTTTCGGTTGCAATTGATGAAAGCACGGACATTACAGATGTTGCACAACTGGCCATTTTTTCATCCGCGGAGTTGATGACACATTGACCGTCACCGAGGAGTTCGTGGAGTTGGTGCCGATGACAGATACAACGACAGCAGCTGATATTTTTACCGCACTCATCGGCGCGCTGGACAGGGTCGGAGTGGACTGGTCCCGCGCTGTCAGCCTGGCTACAGATGGTGCGCCCTCAATGATGGGGAAAAAAGCAGGCGTTGTGACAAAGTTCAGAGAGAAAGTGCAATCTGCAAATGGAGGACATGATTTTTTGACTTTTCACTGTATTTTGCACCAGGAGGCTTTGTGTTGCAAGTCATTAAAGATGGATAACGTCATGAAGGTGGTCATCCAAACTGTTAATTTCATCCGATCCAGAAGCCTGAATCACCGTCAGTTTGACAGCCTTCTCAGAGAGAAAGACCACATCTATGGCCTGCCATACCACACTGAGGTAAGATGGTTAAGCCGAGGTGCTGTGCTGAGGCGTTTCTTTGATTTACGAGAAGAAATTGAACAGTTCATGGAAGAAAAGGGCAAACCAGTGTTAGAATTTCATTCCGCAGAATGGATGCCGGACCTTGCATTTATGGTGGATGTTACAGAGCACCTGAATAACTTGAACAAACAGCTGCAAGGGCGCAAACAAAGTTGTCACGCAGTATTATGACAGCATACGTTCTTTCAAGTTGAAGCTGTCATTGTGGGAGACGCAACCGGTGGTGATGCTGCTCACTTCCCCTGTCTGAAAAATGTGTGCGCGACCCAACATGTGGCAGACATGAAGCGGTTCAAAGATAAAATAACGGGACTGTTACGGGAGTTTGAGCAACGCTTTCAGATTTATGTTTATATGTTTTTATGTTGATGTGCTATTGTTTTTAATTGATTTTATTTTATTTGTATATTTAACCTATTCTTGACTCTGTGGTTCTTGCACTTGTTTGGGGAACAGGATTTCATTATTTTTATCTACATTTCTGCCTGAGAAATGACACCCTGATATAGTTCTGTGATCTGTGAAACAGTTCTGTTAATCACTGAGGCATTGTGTGTTTGTGTGTTCTTTGTCCTCAGAACTTTCAAATAACTTGAGGTGTTTTATGATTAATAGTGATGTTGTGCTTGTACTATTTTGGACACACTGTCCTCAGGCTCCAGCTTTATGATGTATGTTGATCGTATTAAAACAAAGAAAACAATCTGAAGTTGTTGTTTTTAAGTTATATATACCATGATTTTTCCGGTCCGGCCCACTTGGGAATAGATTTTCCTCCATGTGGCCCCTGAGCTAAAATGAGTTTGACACCCCTGCACTAGCACCTTGGGCTTGTGCTTGAGATATTGTTTATGAGACCTGTGTTCATTTTCTATAATGCCTGCTACCAGAAGTTAGTCATTATTAGTGAATGTTCATTATGCATGGTTCTGGCCAAAAAATTTACAAAAAGGGAATTTTCATACAGACTTGAAAGCCAGATCAGTGGTTATTGGAAAAAAAAAGCAGGTAAAACTATTTTGATAAAATAATTTAATTATTAGTGGGGCTTATATTTAGCCTAATTATAATTTATATTGTGAATTGCACATTTAAAAAAAAAAGAGATATGATTTTTAGGCCATATCGCCCAGCCCTAACTGTAAGGGTCAATTTCCAGGCTTAATTTACCTGTAGCGTGGAGGAAGGAGGAAGGAGGATGGGGGAAGGAGGAGGAAGGAGGATGGGGGCGTTCATCACTTTGGAGGATGCAGTGGGACAGGTTGGCATCCACCGGTCCCATGGGGAGGGGGCATCATGTCAACCTGGCCCACTGCATCCACCAAAGGGAGAAAGAGGGCAAAAGAAAGAGAGAAAGAGAGAGAGCGAGAAAGAGAGAGAGCGAGAAAGAGAGCAAAAGAAAGAGAGAGAGAGAGCGAGAAAGAGAGAGAGCGAGAAAGAGCGAGAGAGAGAGCGAGAGAAGAGAGAGAGAGAGAGAGAGAGAGAGAGAGAGAGAGAGAAAGAGAGCGAGAAAGAGAGCACGAGAGAGGAACTAAACTAACAGGCTTTTCCACAACTCTGCAACACATCCATCCATCCAACATCTTACCTCCTCAACCGTCATCATCAAACCCATACTCCTCATGATAGCTGCCTTAAAATGTGTCATTTTAGGGTGTCCAATGGGTAAACCAATGGTCCAAACCTCATATCTCTATCATCATCCGTTATTGGAGTTTTTATCCTTGTTGGAGGGAGAAAATTAGACTAAAATCAATGGAGGCCAGAGTGGACACCCTAGTCGTTTCAAAATGGACATCAATCAGTAGTAGGGGTGTAATGATATACCGACCCGTTCAGTATGGGGACCTTGGTCTGGTCCACACTGTGAACACTAATAAAAACACTAGGCCTATACGCTGCGTTGTGGTTATGCCTTGAGTAAAAAACATTTCAGGCTATTCCGTTAAAACAACTAGAGCCTATGCAGACGTTGTAATCAAATCTTAACTGGCACATTTCAAACTGTCCTTTAGTGAGGCGCAGCCAGGAACTAGTTCTGGACGGTGGCGAGTGGTGGGGTCCATAAACCAGGAGGATTCTCATCATCGTTTAAATCTCTAGTTTGGGAACATTTTGGCTTCCCAGTAGATTACAATGGCGATGGACATAGAGAGTGTGTTGCCACTGCTCAACGAGAATAGCCTGTGCAACTGCCAACACCTCAAATACGTTGACACATTTACGCCGACATCACCCCAGGATACCGGGAAAAGATGGAAACACAAAGAAACAACAACATCGCCTCCCCTTTGCAGCTAATTCTGACTGGGCTGAAGAAATTACAAGAGCGATAGGTAGGATATGTTCATATTTTTTACAGCCTTCGGTTTATAGTGGATATGTGCCCATTCTCTGTGTTTGAGAATAGGGGGTTTTCAACACCTGGTGAAAGTGCTCGAGCCACGTTACGAACGTCCCTCTTGCACCCATTTCAGCAAACAGCTAGTACCTACTCTATATTTATTTAGTATTATATATTTTATTTCACCTTTATTTAACCAGGGAAGCCAGCTGAGAACAAGTTCTCATTTACAACTGCGACCTGGCCAAGATAAAGCAAAGCAGTGCGATTAAAAACAACAACACAGAGTTACATATGGAATAAACAAAACGTACAGTCAATAACACAATAGAACATCTATTAACAGTGTGTGCAAATGTAGTAAGTTATGGAGGTAAGACAATAAATAGGCTATAGTGCAAAATAATTACAATTATAATTTCGTATTAACACTGGAGTGATAGATGTGCAGAAGATGATGTGCAAATAGAGATACTGGTGTGCAAATGAGCAAAATAAATAACAATATGGGGATGAGGTAGTTGAGGGGGCTAATTTCAGATGGAGCAAACCACAGCCAAAGTTTTCAATGAATTGTCCTTGATGCTCCTTGTGTTACGCTTACTTAACAGTGACAGCCCATCAAATTACCCCGGAGTGGGAGATGTAACTTCCCCCTTTATGAGAGTCACAAGCGGCATCTGGCACTGAAGGAGGTAGTGTCACGGTGCGTTCGTAACTAAGTGGGTATTTACGACATACGACTGGGGAGAAATCCACTTGAACGGCCCTCCAACTGGTAAATGCTAGTGGGAAACTCGTCTATCATCCTGAGCACCGACTTCTCCCACATGCTGACCTCTGACCTCACCTACTAAGGAAATTACCTCTATAAGAGCATTTTCTGCAGTCAAATGCAACAAAACAAAAACACCCGGTCGTGGCCTCCCGAGTGGCGCAGTGGTCTAAGGCGCTGCATCGCAGTACTAGCAGTGCCACTAGAGATCCTGGTTCGAATCAAGGCTCTGTCGTAGCCGGCCGCGACCGGGAGACCCATGGGGCGGCGCACAATTGGCCCAGCGACGTCCAGGGTAGGGGAGGGAATGGCCGGCAGGGATGTTGCTCAGTTGGTAGAGCATGGCGTTTGCAACGCCAGGGTTGTGGGTTTGATTCCCAAGGGGGGCCAGTATGAAAAAAAAATATATTATATATATATATATAATAATGTACGCACTCACTAACGCGTTGTGGGTTTGATTCCCAAGGGGGGCCAGTATGAAAAAAAAAAAATATATATATATATATATATATAATAATGTACGCACTCACTAACTGTAAGTGGCTCTGGATAAGAGCGTCTGCTAAATGATTAAAATGTAAAATGTTATAAAATACTATTAATTAGTATGGTTTTTGAACACTATAATTTGTTTACAATCATGATAACTCTACTTTTAGTTTATTGTTGACGCAGCTTGTTGGACATTAGCCGATCTACATTTCTTAACGAGTTCAAATCAAATGAATGCATCCAACTGGTATTTACGACTTCACAACTGGTAAATTCCCACCTCCCACATGGACGCAAACTCAGCATCAGAGTGGAAACTTGAGAGGCCCAACATAACAATCCTGTCACAACCGACAATGCAAGGAACATTGGGAATTTAATTTTCCTGCTGTACCGTGACCCCAAAACGTACCGAAACGTGGGTTTGGTGAACCGTTACACCCCTAATTAATACTCATTATTATAAAGGACCTATATAGTATTGGTTTGCATCTAGACTATTACCAATGGACAGACATCTTGGGTTGCAAAATTAATTCTGTTAACTTGCCAAAAATTCCCTGGTTTACCAGGAATCCTGGATGGAGTTCCGTATTTCCTGCTTATTCCCTCCTAATTTCGGTGAATCTTCCAATTTTCCATGTCTGGAAAACATGGGAATTTTAGGAATGTTACCAGAATTTTGCAACCCTAAGACACAGACACACACAGAATCAGTTAACCTGGCAGCAGCCATTCCTATTGGCCAGAGAAGGAAGGAGAACCAGAAGTGGTATGCCCTACTTCTTTAGTACTGTTTTAGACATGGCTGCTTCTTCAAAGAGATGATTTATCCTTTTTAGCAAATGTATCGGTTATATGTCGTTTCCTGACTTATATATTGGTTATAATTCATGCATAACCACAGTTCCCCAGCACCTGCATAACAAGGTATACAGTAAAACCTGCACACAGACACATTATATTGATCCTGATTTAATCAGAGCAGATTTAGGTCATTACATTTACACAGACTATTTGATTGGCCTGTGACATTCCTGTGAATGGGGCTAGAAAAGTAGCACCGGGGGAAAGCACAGAGCGTCCTTTCAGAGTGTGTGTGTGTGCGCGCCTCTCATCTCCTGATAGTTATTGATTTCTGCAACACACACACACACACACACACTGATGGAAGCTGTAGTTTTCATTCTCTCTGTTTGGTAACAGAACGACCACACAAATAGCACACTTGGTAAAAGACCAAGTCCATATTATGGCAAGAACAGCTCAAATAAGCAAAGAGAAACGACAGTCCATCATTACTTTAAGACATGAAGGTCAGTCAATACGGAACATTTCAAGAACTTTGAACGTTTCTTAAAAGTGCAGTGGCAAAAACCATCAAGCGCTATGATGAAACTGGATCGCAAGAGAACCGCCACAGGAATGGAAGACCCAGAGTTACCTCTGCTATAGAGGATAAGTTCATTAGAGTTACCAGCCTCAGAAATTGCAGCCCAAATAAATGCTTCACAGAGTTCAAGTAACAGACACATCTCAACATCAACTGTTCAGAGGGGACTGTGTGAATCAGGCCTTCATGGTCGAATTGCTGAAAAGAAACCACCACTAAAGGACACCAATAAGAAGAAGAGACCTGCTTGGGCCAAGAAACACGAGCAATGGACATTAGACCGGTGGTAATGTGTCCTTTGGCCTGATGAGTCCAAATTGGAGATTTTTGGTTCCAACCGCCGTGTCTTTGTGAGACGAGGTGTGGGTGAACGGATGATCTCTGCATGTGTGTTTCCCACCGTAAAGCATGGAGGAGGAGGTGTTATGGTGTGGGGGTGCTTTGGTGGTGACACTGTCTGTGATTTATTTAGAATTCAAGGCACACTTAACCAGCATGGCTACCACCGCATTCTGCAGCGATTCGCCATCCCATCTGATTTGGGCTTAGTGGGACTATCATTTGTTTTTCAACAGGACAATGACCCAACACACCTCCAGGCTGTGTAAGGGCTATTTGACCAAGAAGGAGAGTGGTGGAGTGCCGCATCAGATGACCTGGCCTCCACAATCCCCCGACCTCAAACCAATTGAGATGGTTTGGGATGAGTTGGACCACAGAGTGAAGGAAAAGCAGCCAACAAGTGCTCAGCATATGTGGGAACTCCTTCAATACTGTTGGAAAAGCATTCCAGGTGAAGCTGGTTGAGAGAATGCCAAGAGTGTGCAAAGCTGTCATCAAGGCAAAGGGTGGCTATTTGAAGAATCTCAAATATAAAATATATTTTGATTTGTTTAACACTTTTTTGGTTACTACATAATTCCATATGTGTTATTTCATAGTTTTGATGTCTTCACTATTATTCTACAATGTAGAAAATAGTTTTAAAAAATAAGAAAAACCCTTGAATTAGTAGGTGTTCTAAAACTTTTGACCGGTAGTGTACTGACCAGAGACCATCAGATAGACTGATCCATTCAGGTCACAGTACTGACCAGAGACCATCAGATAGACTGATCCATTCAGGTCACAGTACTGACCAGAGACCATCAGATAGACTGATCCATTCAGGTCACAGTACTGACCAGAGACCATCAGATAGACTGATCCATTCAGGTCACAGTACTGACCAGAGACCATCAGACAGACTGATCCATTCAGGTCACAGTACTGACCAGAGACCATCAGACAGACTGATCCATTCAGGTCACAGTACTGACCAGAGACCATCAGATAGACTGATCCATTCAGGTCACAGTACTGACCAGAGACCATCAGATAGACTGATCCATCTAGTCTTCCACTGGGGAGGGATGCAGCCATAAACGCAACATAACCCTATCACAGACAAACACAGACAGGGGAAGGATCTCTCTCTCACACACCAACCCACAAGACGATCAACATCAGATATCAAAACTACTGTATTCAGTCACACACTGCAGCCTCTCTGCCCCCAGACAGCCTCTCTGCCCCCAGACAGCCTCTCTGCCCCCAGACAGCCTCTCTGCCCCCAGACAGCCTCTCTGCCCCCAGACAGCCTCTCTGCCCCCAGACAGCCTTGAGTTTAGTGAAGACTGCAGCTGCTGCTGCCACAAGGACCATTCTGCTTTTCATTTCCCAGTTCTCTCCCTCCCTCCCTCTATCCCTCTCCCACCTGACAGTCAGATGTCTACTACATCAGGTCTTGTGTTGAGAAGTGGTGCCCATTGTTAGATCTATTCCTCTCCCCAATAGGGTTGGGCGATATGATTGACAGCCATCGCCGATGGTGACGACATCGTGATGTGACAGACAATGGTTTAGCCTATTTGAACTTGACTGGCGACGCACAGTAAACCATTTTTAGTCAAACAGCACACAGCAGGACAGTACACAGCAGGACAGTAGGACAGTACACAGCAGGACAGTACACAGCAGGACATCACACAGCAGGACATCACACAGCAGGACAGTACACAGCAGGACAGTAGGACAGTACACAGTAGGACAGTACACAGCAGGACAGTAGGACAGTACACAGCAGGACAGTAGGACAGTACACAGTAGGACAGCACACAGCAGGACAGCAGGACAGTACACAGCAGGACAGTACACAGCAGGACAGTACACAGCAGGACAGTACACAGCAGGACATTACACAGCAGGACAGTACACAGCAGGACAGTAGGACAGTACACAGCAGGACAGCACACAGCAGGACAGCACACAGCAGGACAGCACACAGTAGGACAGTACACAGCAGGACAGTACACAGCAGGACAGTAGGACAGCACACAGCAGGACAGCACACAGCAGGACAGCACACAGCAGGACAGTAGGACAGCACACAGCAGGACAGCACACAGCAGGACAGCAGGACAGTAGGACAGCACACAGTAGGACAGCACACAGCAGGACAGTAGGACAGCAGGACATTACACAGCAGGACAGCACACAGCAGGACAGTAGGACAGCAGGACAGTACACAGCAGGACAGTACACAGCAGGACAGTAGGACAGTACACAGCAGGACAGTACACAGCAGGACAGTAGGACAGTACACAGTAGGACAGTACACAGCAGGACAGTAGGACAGTACACAGCAGGACAGTAGGACAGTACACAGTAGGACAGCACACAGCAGGACAGCAGGACAGTACACAGCAGGACAGTACACAGCAGGACAGTACACAGCAGGACAGTACACAGCAGGACATTACACAGTAGGACAGTACACAGCAGGACAGTAGGACAGTACACAGCAGGACAGCACACAGCAGGACAGCACACAGCAGGACAGCACACAGCAGGACAGCACACAGCAGGACAGCACACAGTAGGACAGTACACAGCAGGACAGTAGGACAGTAGGACAGCACACAGCAGGACAGCACACAGCAGGACAGCACACAGCAGGACAGTAGGACAGCACACAGCAGGACAGCACACAGCAGGACAGCACACAGCAGGACAGCACACAGCAGGACAGTAGGACAGCACACAGTAGGACAGCACACAGCAGGACAGCACACAGCAGGACAGTAGGACAGCAGGACATTACACAGCAGGACAGCACACAGCAGGACAGTAGGACAGCAGGACAGTACACAGCAGGACAGCACACAGCAGGACAGTACACAGCAGGACAGCACACAGCAGGACAGCACACAGTAGGACAGCACACAGTAGGACAGTAGGACAGCACACAGCAGGACAGCACACAGTAGGACAGTACACAGTAGGACAGTAGGACAGCACACAGCAGGACAGCACACAGTAGGAGAGTACACAGCAGGACAGTAGGACAGTACACAGCAGGACAGCACACAGCAGGACAGCACACAGTAGGACAGTACACAGTAGGACAGCACACAGCAGGACAGCACACAGTAGGACAGTACACAGCAGGACAGTACACAGCAGGACAGTACACAGCAGGACAGTAGGACAGTACACAGCAGGACAGTTCACAGCAGGACAGCACACAGCAGGACAGTACACAGCAGGACAGTAGGACAGTACACAGCAGGACAGTAGGACAGTACACAGCAGGACAGTTCACAGCAGGACAGCACACAGCAGGACAGTACACAGCAGGACAGTAGGACAGTAGACAGCAGGACAGTAGGACAGTACACAGCAGGACAGTAGGACAGTACACAGCACGACAGTAGGACAGTACACAGCACGACAGCACACAGTAGGACGGTACGCAGCAGGACAGTAGGACAGTACACAGCAGGACAGTTCACAGCAGGACAGTACACAGCAGGACAGTTCACAGCAGGACAGTTCACAGCAGGACAGTAGGACAGTAGACAGCAGGACAGTTCACAGCAGGACAGTAGGACAGTACACAGCAGGACAGTTCACAGCAGGACAGCACACAGCACGACAGCACACAGCAGGACAGTTCACAGTAGGACAGTTCACAGCAGGACAGCACACAGCAGGACAGCACACAGCACGACAGCACACAGCACGACAGCACACAGTAGGACGGTACACAGCAGGACAGTAGGACAGTACACAGCAGGACAGTTCACAGCAGGACAGCACACAGTAGGACAGTACACAGCAGGACAGTTCACAGCAGGACAGCACACAGCAGGACAGCACACAGCAGGACAGCACACAGCAGGACAGCAGGACAGTACACAGTAGGACGGTACACAGCAGGACAGCAGGACAGTACACAGTAGGACAGTTCACAGCAGGACAGCACACAGCACGACAGCACACAGCAGGACAGTTCACAGTAGGACAGTTCACAGCAGGACAGCACACAGCAGGACAGCACACAGCAGGACAGCACACAGCAGGACAGCACACAGCACGACAGCACACAGTAGGACGGTACACAGCAGGACAGTAGGACAGTACACAGCAGGACAGTTCACAGCAGGACAGCACACAGTAGGACAGTACACAGCAGGACAGCTCACAGCAGGACAGCACACAGCAGGACAGCATACAGCAGGACAGCACACAGCAGGACAGTAGGACGGTACACAGTAGGACGGTACACAGCAGGACAGCAGGACAGCACACAGCACACAGCAGGACAGTTCACAGTAGGACAGTTCACAGTAGGACAGTTCACAGTAGGACAGTTCACAGTAGGACAGCACACAGCAGGACAGCACACAGCAGGACAGCACACAGCAGGACAGCACACAGCAGGACAGCACACAGCACGACAGCACACAGCACGACAGCACACAGTAGGACGGTACACAGCAGGACAGTACACAGCAGGACAGTTCACAGCAGGACAGCACACAGTAGGACAGTACACAGCAGGACAGTTCACAGCAGGACGGCACACAGCAGGACGGCACACAGCAGGACAGCACACAGCAGGACAGCAGGACAGCACACAGTAGGACGGTACACAGCAGGACAGTAGGACAGTACACAGTAGGACAGTACACAGTAGGACAGTAGGACAGTACACAGTAGGACAGTACACAGCAGGACAGTACAGAGCAGGACAGTAGGACAGTACACAGCAGGACAGTACACAGCAGGACAGTACATAGCAGGACAGCAAGACAGTAGGACAGTACACAGTAGGACAGCACACAGCAGGACAGCACACAGCAGGACAGCACACAGCAGGACAGTAGGACAGTACACATCAGGACAGTACACATCAGGACAGTACACAGCAGGACATCACACATCAGGACAGTACACAGCAGGACATCACACAGCAGGACAGTACACAGCAGGACAGTACACAGCAGGACAGTACACATCAGGACAGTACACAGCAGGACAGCACACAGCAGCACAGCACACAGCAGGACAGTACACAGCAGGACAGTACACAGCAGGACAGTACACAGCAGGACAGTAGGACAGTACATAGTAGGACAGTACACAGCAGGACAGTACACAGCAGGACAGCACACAGCAGGACCGTAGGACAGTACATAGTAGGACAGTACACAGCAGGACAGTACACAGCAGGACAGCACACAGCAGGACAGCACACAGCAGGACAGCACACAGCAGGACAGCACACAGCAGGACAGCACACAGCAGGACAGTAGGACAGCAGGACAGCACACAGCAGGACAGCACACAGCAGGACAGCACACAACAGGACGGCACACAACAGGACAGTAGGACAGCAGGACAGTAGGACAGTACACAGCAGGACAGTAGGACAGTACACAGCAGGACAGCACACAGCAGGACAGCACACAGCAAGACAGTACAGAGCAGGACAGTACACAGCAGGACAGAACACAGCAGGACAGAACACAGCAGGACAGTACACAGCAGGACAGTACACAGCAGGACAGTACACAGCAGGACAGTACACAGCAGGACAGAACACAGCAGGACAGTACAGAGCAGGACAGCACACAGCAGGACAGCACACAGCAGGACAGCACACAGCAGGACAGAACACAGCAGGACAGCAGGACAGTACACAGCAGGACAGTTCACAGCACACAGCAGGTTCAACGGCTCAGCCGAGAAGTGGTAGGCCACACAAGCTCACAGAACGGGACCGCTGAGTGGTGAAGCACGTAGTGAGGAAAACCGTCTGTCCTTGGTTGCAACAATCACTACCGAGTTCCAAACTGCCTCTGGAAGCAACGTCAGCACAAGAACTGTTCGTCGGGAGCTTCATTAAATGGGTTTCCATGGCCGAGCATAAGGTCACCCTGCCCAATGCCAAGCGTCGGCTGGAGTGGTGTAAAGCTCGCCGCCATTGGACTCTGGAGCAGTGGAAATGCGTTCTCTGGAGAGATGAATCACGCTTCACTATCTGGTAGTCCGACGGACTAATCTGTGTTTGGCGGATTCAAGGAGAATGCTACCTGCCCGAATGCATAGTGCCAACTGTAATGTTTGGTGGAGGAGGAATAATGGTCTGGGGTTGTTTTTCATGGTTTCGCTATGCCCCTTAGTTCCAGTGAAGGGATATTTTAACTGGCAACAGTTTGGGGAAGGCCCTTTCATGTTTCAGCATGACAATGCCCCCGGGCACAAAGCGAGGTCCATACAGAAATGGGTTGTCGAGATCGGTGTGGAAGAACTTGACTGGTCTGCATAGAGCCCTGACCTCAACCCCATCGAACACCTTTGGGGTGAATTGTAACGCCGACCGCGAAACCAGGCCTAATCGCCCAACATCAGTGCCCAACCTCGCTCTTGTTGCTGAATGGAAGCAAGTCCCTGCAGCAATGTTCCAAAATCTAGTAGAAAGCATTCCCAGAAGAGTGGAGGCTGATATAGCAGCAAAAGGGGGGACCAACTCCATATTAGTGCCCATAGTTTTGGAATGAGATGTTCATCGAGCCAGTGTCAACGTACCTTTTGCATGTTATACAGTCTACAAAACACAAGAGAGGGATGCAGGTCAAGCAGAGCAAAATGTCCATTCAGAAATCTCCTCCCTCCCTCCCTGTTTTAAAAACCGTACTCTATATTCCTTTCTCTTTCCATTGGATAAGCTATGAATATGACTCATCGTTTTATGCATGGCTTTCTCCTGATCAAACAATGAATATAAATGGAGTTCCATCTCAAAAAGTTCTTTGATTAGCCTAAAACCGTCAGGTATTAATGCCACCTGAGGGAATAGCAGCAGCTTCACAGGCTCCTGACCAATTGTGCCATTTTGTGTATTTTCTTGTCCTGATCGTAACATTTTTTTGTTCATGTTTCCTCCATAATTTCCTAAAATAAATTTTAAAAAGACAGAAAAGAGCTTCTGGACATCAGAACAGTGATCACAAACCTCCACTTGGAACAGGACATCTACTTCAATGAGTCACAGGCGAAATACATACTGATTACCCCGGACCAGGCCCAAATCCACGCAAACTCGAAGGAGGAGGAGGCGCCGTTAGAGGCCGGTGTGTGGGACACCTGACGAGACTACGTCTGCGAGTGGATAAACCACCTCTACCCTCCATTCTATTGGCGAATGCGCGATCACTGGAGAATAAACTGGACAAACTCTGTTCAAGACTTTCCTTCCAACGTGATCTGAAGAACTGTAATATCCTACGTCTCTCAGAGACGTGGCTGAACAAGGACATGGTAAATATAAATTGTAGCTGTTTTTTTCTATACAGTACAAGTCAAAAGTTTGAACACCTACTCATTCAAGGGTTTTTATTAATTTTGACTATTTTCGACATTGCAGAATAATAGTGAAGACATCAACTATGAAATAACACATATGGAATCATGTAGTAACCAAAAAAGTGTTAAACAAATCAAAATATATTTTAGATTCTTCAAAGCCACCCTTTGCCTTGATGACAGCTTTGCACACTCTAAAAACACACCAACACAGTCATGAAGATGGCACGACAACGCTTCTTCCCCCTCAGGAGGTTGAAAAGACTTGGCGTGGACCCTCAGATCCTCAACAGGTTCTACAGCTGCACCATCGAGAGCATCTTGACTTGCTGCATCACCGCTTGGTATGTACATCCAGGACCTCTATACCAGGCGGTGTCAGAGGAAGGCCCTAAAAAATTGTTAAAAAGACTCCAGCCACCCTAGTCATAGACTGTTCTCTCTGCTACCGCACGGCAAGACTAACGCAAGACTGCTGAACAGTTAATCCAATGGCTAGCCGGACTATTTACATGGACCCCCTTTATTGTTTTTTTGCACTGGTTCTATGCACACTCACTGGACACACCCTCCCATATACTACACTGACACTACAACACACACACACACACACACACACACACACACACACACACACACAAATATTGACGCCACAGACACTCACACACACACACACACACACACACATAAATATTGACGCCACACACACACACACACACACTCTTTCACATAAGTTGCTGCTACTCTGTTTATTATCTATCCTGATTGCTTAGTCACTTTTACCCCTACATACATGTACATATTACCTCAACTACCTGGTACCCCTGCACATTGACTCAGTACCAGTACCTCTGGTATATAGCCATGTTACTACCTGGTACCCCTGCACATTGACTCAGTACCAGTACCTCTGGTATATAGCCATGTTACTACCTGGTACCCCTGCACATTGACTCAGTACCAGTACCTCTGGTATATAGCCATGTTACTACCTGGTACCCCTGCACATTGACTCAGTACCAGTACCTCTGGTATATAGCCATGTTACTACCTGGTACCCCTGCACATTGACTCAGTACCAGTGCCTCTGGTATATAGCCATGTTACCCCCGCACATTGACTCAGTACCAGTACCTCTGGTATATAGCCATGTTACTACCTGGTACCCCTGCACATTGACTCAGTACCAGTACCTCTGGTATATATCCATGTTACTACCTGGTACCCCTGCACATTGACTCAGTACCAGTACCTCTGGTATATAGCCATGTTACTACCTGGTACCCCTGCACATTGACTCAGTACCAGTACCTCTGGTATATAGCCTCGTTATTGTTGTTTATTGTGTTACTATTTCAGCAAATATTTCTTACTTTTTAACTCTGCATTGTTGTGAAAGGTCTCGTAAGTAAGTATTTCTCTGTAAAGTCTACACCTGCTGTATTCGGCGCATGAAAAATAACATTTTGATTTGATTTTGCCAAGGGACTAATAATGAGAGATCTATAGACCCTCTCCTCTCTGTTCCCTGTGACGGTGCTGATGTACAGTGGAGCTGAAGGAGCATCCATTCTAATTTGGTTGAGCTGGCATCTAATCAAATACCCTCTTCACTGTTGTGTGTGTGTGTGTGTGTGTGTGTGTGTGTGTGTGTGTGTGTGTGTGTGTGTGTGTGTGTGTGTGTGTGTGTGTGTGTGAGTCTCTCTCTTTTGTCTAACTCAACCTCATTAACCTGAAAAGCCAAATGGATGATGTCCTGATATTTTTATGAGTGGAGATGTGCGTGTTGATTAGCTCTGGGCGGGGGGCATCTGTAATAAAATACTCTGTCATATAAGAATATACGGACGCTGACTCATGATTGGATGAATATTGATTTTGAAGTACTCAACACGCTGTTCCAGACGTTCCATCGATTAAATAACGTGTGTGTGTGTGTTAACGAGGTTGGGCCGTACAAAAGAGAGAGAAACACGCATGCGCCGCACACAGTGAAGAGGGGATTTGATTTGATGCCAGCTCAACTAAACAAGAGAGGAGTGGAGAGAGGAGTGTAGAGGAAAAGAGAGGAGTGTAGAGGAAAAGAGAGGAAAAGAGAGGAGAGAAGAGAGGAGAGAAGAGAGGAGAGAAGAGAGGAGAGAAGAGTGGAGGAGTGGAGAGGGGAGGAGTGGAGAGAGGAGAGGGGAGGAGTGGAGAGGGGAGGAGTGGAGAGAGGAGAGGGGAGGAGTGGAGAGGGGAGGAGTGGAGAGAGGAGAGGGGAGGAGTGGAGAGAGGAGAGGGGAGGAGTGGAGAGAAGAGGGGAGGAGTGGAGAGAAGAGAGGGGAGGAGTGGAGAGAGGAGAGGGGAGGAGTGGAGAGAGGAGGGGAGGAGTGGAGAGAAAAGAGGAGTGGAGAGAGGAGAGGGGAGGAGTGGAGAGAGGAGAGGGGAGGAGTGGAGAGGAGGAGAGGGGAGGAGTGGAGAGAGGAGAGGGGAGGAGTGGAGAGGGGAGGAGTGGAGAGAGGAGAGGGGAGGAGTGGAGAGAGGAGAGGGGAGGAGTGGAGAGAAGAGGGGAGGAGTGGAGGAGAAGAGAGGGGAGGAGTGGAGAGAGGAGAGGGGAGGAGTGGAGAGAGGAGAGGGGAGGAGTGGAGAGAAGAGGGGAGGGAGTGGAGAGAAGAGAGGGGAGGAGTGGAGAGAAGAGAGGGGAG
The DNA here is from genome assembly GCA_036851935.1 of Coregonus suidteri. NCBI lineage: Eukaryota > Metazoa > Chordata > Actinopteri > Salmoniformes > Salmonidae > Coregonus > Coregonus suidteri. The sequence continues at coordinate 103,767,116 of CM072218.1, read as the reverse complement.
GAGTGGAGAGAGGAGAGGGGAGGAGTGGAGAGAAGAGAGGGGAGGAGTGGAGAGAAGAGAGGGGAGGAGTGGAGAGAAGAGAGGGGAGGAGTGGAGGGGGAGGAGTGGAGAGAGGAGAGGGGAGGAGTGGAGAGAGGAGAGGGGAGGAGTGGAGAGAAGAGAGGGGAGGAGTGGAGAGAAGAGAGGGGAGGGGAGGAGTGGAGAGAGGAGTGGAGAGAATAGAGGGGAGGAGTGGAGAGAAGAGGGGAGGAGTGGAGAGAGGGAGGAGTGGAGAGGGGAGGAGTGGAGAGGGGAGGAGTGGAGAGGGGAGGAGTGGAGAGAGGAGAGGGGAGGAGTGGAGAGAGGAGAGGGGAGGAGTGGAGAGAGGAGAGGGAGGAGTGGAGAGAGGAGAGGGGAGGAGTGGAGAGGGGAGGAGTGGAGAGAGGAGAGGGGAGGAGTGGAGAGAAGAGAGGAGGAGTGGAGAGAGGGGAGAGTGGAGAGGGGAATAGAGTGGAGAGGGGAGGAGTGGAGAGAGGAGAGGGGAGGAGTGGAGAGAAGAGAGGGGAGGAGTGGAGAGAAGAGAGGAGAGAGGAGAGGGGGAGGAGTGGAGAGAAGAGAGGGGAGGAGTGGAGAGGAAGAGAGGAGAGAGAGGAGGAGTGGAGAGGAGAGTGGAGAGAGGAGTGGAGAGAATAGAGGGGGAGGAGTGGAGAGAGGAGTGGAGAGAATAGAGAGGGGAGGGTGGGTGAGGAGGAGAGAGAGGGCGGAGTGGGAGAGAATAGAGAGGGAGAGAAGAGAGGGGAGGAGTGGAGAGGGGTGGAGAGAATAGAGGGGAGGAGTGGAGAGAATAGAGGGGAGGAGTGGAGAGAAGAGAGGGGAGGAGTGGAGAGAGGAGAGGAGAGAAGAGGTAGGAGGAGGGGAGAGGGAGAGGAGTGGATCAGACCGAGAGGGGAGAGGGGAGGAGTGGAGAGACGCGAAGAGGGGAGGAGTGGAGAGAGGAGACGGGAGGAGTGGGAGAGAAGATGGGGAGAGAGAGCAGAGTGGAGAGAAGAGGTGGAGGAGAAGGGGAGAGGGGGAGAGGGAGGAGTGAAGAGGGGAGGTGGAGGAGGGGGAGGGAGTGGGGAGAAGAGGGGAGGAGGGAGAGGAGGAGTGGGGGGAGAGGAGTGGAAAGAGGAGAGGAGAGAGAGAGAGAGAAGTGGAGAGAAGAGAGGGAGAGCAGAGTGGAGAGACGGGAGAGTGGAGAGGAGTGGTGGAGAAGAGAGGGAGGAGTGGAGAGAAGAGAGGGGAGGAGTGGAGAGAAGAAGGGGGAGGAGTGGAGAGAAAGAGGGAAGAAGGAGTGGAGAGAGAGTGGGGGAGGAGCAGGGGAGAGAGGAGTGGAGAAAATAGAGAAGAGAGGAGAGAGGAGTGGAGGAGCGTGGAGGAGAGAGGACTAAGGAGAGGAGGGAGGAGTGGAGAGAAGAGAGAGAGGGAGAGAGGAGTGGAGAGAAGGAGAGAGGGGAGGAGTGGAGAGGACGAGTGGAGAGGAGGAGAGCAGAGAGGCGTGGAAGGGGGAGGAGTGGAGAGGGGGAGGAGTGGGAGAGAGAGAGGGGCGGCTGGGAGCGAGGGGAGGAGAGTAGTAGGGGGAGGCGTGGAGAGCGGCGTGGCGAGAAGAGAGGTTGGGGGGGAGAGAAGAGTGATGAGAGCGGAGTGAGAGAGTGGAGGAGTGGAGAGAGAGGGGAGAGTGGAGAGAAGAGGGGGGCGGATGAGCGGAGGGGAGAGAAGAGGGAGGAGTGAGCAGCAGTGGCGAGAGAGAGGGGCGGAGTGGAGAGAGGAGTGGGGAGGAGTGGAGAGAGAGAGTGATCAGAGAGAGAGAGGAGATGGAGGAGTGGGGAGGAGTGAAAGAGGTGGAGAGAAGAACGGGGAGAGTGAGAGCGAGAGAGGGGGGAGTGGAGAGAGAGAGAGAGTGGAGAGAAGAGATGGAGACGAGGAGTGGAGAGAGCGTGGAAGGGAGTGGAGGAGGCGTGGAGAGAGAAGAGAGGGGAGGAGTGGGAGCGTGTTGGGGCGGGAGCCTCTGACTCTGTCATATAAGAATATAGGACGCTGAGGGATGACTAGGAGTGGAGAGACGGTGTGTGTGTGTTACCGCGGTTGGGGAGGAGTGGAGAGAAGAGCCAGCTCGGAGAGGAGGGAGAGAAGAGAGGAGAGAAGGAGAAAGAGAGGAAAAGAGAGGAAAGAGGGAAAAGAAGGAAAAGAGAGTGGAGAGCAGAGTGGAGGAAGAGAGGGAGGAGTGGAGTGGAGAGAAGAGAGGGGAGGAGTGGAGAGGGGAGGATGGGAGAGGGGAGGAGTGGAGGAGGAGAGGGGAGAGTGGAGAGAAGAGAGGGGAGGAGTGGAGAGAGGAGTGGAGAGAAGAGAGGAGAGAGGAGGGGAGGATTGGAGAGGGGGGAGCGAGAGGGGAGGAGTGGGAGGAGAGAGGGGAGAGTGAAGAAGAGGATGGGAGGGGAGTGGGGAAAGGGGGGAGAGAGGGGGAGGGAGGAGGGGGGAGAAGAGAGGAGGAGGAGAGAAATGAGAGGGGAGGAGAAAGGGGAAGGGAGTGGAGAGAGAGGGGAGAGAGAGAGTGGAAGGAGTGAGAGAAGAGAGGAGAGGGGAGAGAGGAGTGGAGAGGAGGGGGGAGGGGAGAGAGGAGTGGGAGGAGGGGAGGAAGAAGAGGAGAGGGGAGGAGTGGAGAGAGAAGAGTGGGATAAGAGAGGAGAGAGAGAGGAGTGGAGAGGGGAAGGGGAGAGAATATAGGAGAGAGAGAGTGGAGAGAAAGAGGAGAGAGGAGAGCGAGGGAGGAGGAGAGGGAGGGGAGAGAGAGAGAAGGAAAGAGAGGAAAAGAGAGAAAGGAAGGGGAGTGGAGAGAAGAGTGGAGAGAAGAGTGGAGAGAGAGTGAGAAAGAGTGTAGGAGTGGAGAGAAAAGGAGTGGAGAGGGGAGGAGAGAAAGAGGTGAGGAGTGGAGAGGGAGGGTGGGAGGTGGAGGAGTGGAGGAGAGAAGGGGAGAGTGGAGAGAGGAGTGGGGAAGGAGTGGATAGAAGAGGGAGGGTGAGAAGAGGGGGGAGGAGTGGAAGAAGAGAGGGAGGAGTGGAGACGAAGAGAGGGTGAGGAGAGGAGAGGGGAGGAGTGGAGAGAGGATGGAGAGTGAGAGAAGAGTGGAGGAGTGGAGAGAAAGAGGGTAGGAGTGGAGAGGGGATGAGGGAGAGGGGAGGATTGGAGAGAGGGAGGAGTGGGGAGAGGAGGAGAGGAGAGAGAGGAAGGGAGGAGTGAGAGAGAGTGGTAGAGTGGAGAGAAGAGGGGGAGAGTGGAGAGAAGCGATTGGAGAGAAAGAGGAGAGAGGAGTGAGAGAGAGATGGGAGTAGTGGACGAGAGGAGTGGAGAGAATATAAGGAGGAGTGAGAGAAGAGAGGGAGGAGTGGAGATAAGAGAGTGTGAGGAGTGGAGAGAGGAGTGGGGAGGAGTGTGATAGGATAAAGGAGGGGAGTGGATATAAGGAGGAGAGGAGAGAGGGAGTGGAGAGAATAGAGGGAGGAGTGGGAGATAAGGGGAGGAGTGAGAGATAGAGGGGATTGATGGAGGAGAAGAGTGGAGAGAAAGTGAGAAGGAGAGGTGGCGAGGGAGTGGATAGAGGAGAGGGGAGGAGTGAGAAGAATATAGGGAGGATGGAGAGAAGAGTGGAGAGAAGAGAGGGGCGAGTGGAGAGTAGAGGGAGGATGGAGACGAGAGTGGGAGGAGGAAGAATAGAGAAGAGAGAAAGGAGAGGGGAGGAATTGGGAGAATAGTGGAGAAGAAGATGGAGAGAAGAGTGAGAGAGGAGCGTGAGGATGGAGAGAAGAGAGAGTGTAGAGGGGAGTGTGGGAGAGGGGAGGAGTGCGAGCTAGGAGAGGGGAGAGTGGAGAGAAAGGGGAAGTTGAGAGAAGAACAAGGGGGAGGGTGGAGAGACAGAGAGGGAGCGTGGAGAGAAGAGAAGGGGAGAGAGTAGAGGGGAGGAGTGGAGAGAAGAGTGGAGGAGAGACGAAGAGAGGTGGAGTGGAGAGAGAGGAGTGGAGTGGAGATGGGAGGAGTGATAGGGGGCGGCGTTGGGAGAGGAGAGGAGCAGGGGGGAGGCGTGGAGAGAAGAGGGGAAGGATGTGAGAAGAGGGGAGGCTGGAGAGTAAAGTGAGCGAAGAAGAGAGAGGAGTGGAGGAAGAGAGGGGAGAGTGGAGAGAGAGCGGGGAGGATTGGAGCGTAAGAGAGGGGAGTAAGTGGCGGAAATAGGGATTGAGAGATAGAGATGAGAGAGGATTGAGAGATAGCGGAGGAGGAGTTGGAGAGGAGTGTAGAGAAAGAAGAGAATGATGAGGAGAGCAAGGGAAGAGAGGAGTGGAGAGAGGAGAGAGAGAGGATAGAGGATGGAGAAGAGGAGCGAAGAAGAGATGAGGAGGAGTGGAGAGCAATAGGGTACCCTTCTCAAAACAGAACACTTCTCAAGGGATCGGGAGGGAGAATGGGTGAGGGAGGGGAGAGTTGGGGGAGGAACACACGTGTGCGTGCATGCCTGTGTGTGTGCATGCATGCCTGTGTGTGTGTGTGTGTGTGTGCATGCCTCTGTGTGTGTGTGTGTGTATGTGTGGACTGATTGAATGGCTGTGGGTTGTCATAGTTTTTTGATTACCTTGCGGTCACGGAATCCTGATCGTGGTTTCTTCATCTTCCCGCCCCCCTCGCCCTCCTCTCCATCGCTGGCCTCCACCGAACTCTCAGACACCGCCTCTGACTCCGCCTCTTTTACAAACCCCGCCCCCTTTGCCTCGGGATGTTCGTCGTGCTCGACGGACGGCCCAGCGTCTGCGTAGGCTCTGGGTTTACATAGGAAGTAAACACAGGAAGCAGATTAAAACAAGGAACTAACGTTTTCTGTTTTCAGCCCACAGACATTAGGGAGTATGGTAGTAGTGGTGAGATGCCCTGCGGCTAATGGGTTTAACTCTACACTACTACCTGCCATTTCCCCATGCAGAATCTAACACTATGTTTAGGCAGAGAAAGAAGAGGCAAGAGAGAGAGAGAGAGAGAAGAGAGAGAGAGAGAGAGGAGAGAGAGAGAGAGAGAGAGAGAGAGAGAGAGAGAGAGAGAGAGAGAGAGAGAGAGAGAGAGAGAGAGAGAGAGAGAGAGAGAGAGAGAGAGAGAGAGAGATAGAGAGAGAGAGAGAGAGAGAGAGAGAGGAGAGAGAGAGAGAGAGAGAGAGAGAGAGAGAGAGAGAGAGAGAGAGAGGAGAGAGAGAGAGAGAGACGAGAGAGAGAGAGAGAGAGAGAGGAGAGAGAGGAGAGAGCGAGAGAGAGAAAAAGAAGGGGAGTAAAACTGATTTATTGTGTGTTTTGTCTAGTACTATCTTTTTGCTAACTACCTGTTCACACCTCTCCCTGTAGGCTTTAGACGCTGTAACCCTTCTCATTTAGTGGACCCTGCGCGCACAACCCATGTGGAGCTCCGGGTCTCTGGCAGTGTTTGGAACTGCCGAGAAGCAGTCAAGAACACGGAGATCATCTCAGCCTATGTTGCCCTTCAGGCCCTTGACTTTTTGGCCCTGACTGAGACATGGATCACCCCAGAGAACACTGCTGCTGCTGCTCTCTCTTCATCTGACTATGTGTTTCTCTCATAGTCCGCGGTGGTGGCACAGGGCTAACTGGAGATTTTATATTTTTCTCCCTCTCCACCTCCTCATTTAAATTCCATGCTGTCACTGTCTGTCACTTGTCTACTCAAGCTTAACATTGCTGTCATGTATTGCCCACCAGGTGCCCTTAGAGAATTCCTCAATGAGCTTGACACCTTGATACCTTGATAAGCTCATTTCCTGACAACGGCTCACCGCTCTTCGTACTTGGCGACTTCATCCTCCTGACGTCTGCCGTCGATGAATTTCTTTACAACTCTCTCTTTCCCCTCCTTGCCTCTTTTGACCTCACCCTTTTCCAATCCCCTCCAACTCACAAGGCAGGCAATACGCTTGACCTCATCTTTACTAGAGGCTGTTCCCCTACTAATCTCACTGCAACCCCCCTCCAGGTCTCTGATCACTACTTTGTTTCCTATTCTGTCTCCCTTTCCTCCAACCCTAACCACTCAGCCCCTACCCAGATGGTCATGCGCCCTTGCAATCGTTGCTCTCTCTCTCCCACCCTATCATCTCTCCCTTCTGTTAAATCCTTCTCCCTCCTGTCTCCTGATTCTGCCTCTTCGACCCTACTCTCCTCCCTCTCCTCATCCTATGACTCTGTCCCCTTTCCTCCCGGCCGGCTCGGCCCTCCCCTTCTGCTCCGTGGCTGAGTGACTCATTGCGAGTTTACAGAACAGGGCTGCGGGCAGAAAATGGAGGAAAACTAAACTTTCAGAGGACCTATCATCCTTCCTCTTCCTCTGTATCCACTGCTAAAGCCACTTACTACCACTCTAACCCTAGGAAACTCTCTTCTACCTTCTTCGAGTTATAATCAGATAGTGTAGAGGTCAAGAGGTCACAGGTCATACGTGTGTGTGCGTTTTCATACCTGGTCCAGAGTAGTCCAGCGCTGGCTGAGGCCCCGGTCACACCCACCAGAGCTGCTAGCATCAGTCTCCTCTTACTGGCTCCACCCCTCACAGCCTCACCATGGTAACGGCGGGACAACTGCACCAGACCCACCGCTACCGCAGACAACGCCCGCAAGCGGTACATTCTGGAGAGAGAGAGAGATGTAAACGAGAGGTGCAAGAATTTATCTCACATGGAGATGTGACTTGTAACATTGTTAAATGTTTAACAATAATCAAATGTCTTGGACCAGAAACTGAAAGGTAGGCCTTTACAATACATTTTTGGGGGAATATATTTTTACGCTGAAGATCCTATTCCCAGACTAGCTATATTAAACTTTCACTCATCCAAAGACTCCACACATAATCCCATCAGAGAGTTGTAACTGTCACTCATAATCCCATCAGAGAGTTGTAACTGTCACTCATAATCCCATCAGAGAGTTGTAACTGTCACTCATAATCCCATCAGAGAGTTGTAACTGTCACTCATAATCCCATCAGAGAGTTGTAACTGTCACTCATAATCCCATCAGAGAGTTGTAACTGTCACTCATAATCCCATTTGTAACTGTCACTCATAATCCCATCAGAGAGTTTTAACTGTCACTCATAATCCCATCAGAGAGTTGTAACTGTCACTCATAATCCCATCAGAGAGTAGTCAAATGAATGGCACATTATTAATATAATAAAATCAGGTCAACAATGAAGTGGGCTATTCATAGCGGACACTGAGTCCTTTGCGTCTGAAAGCCACGTGGAGTGCCAAGCATAGACGTAGAGGTGCCAACTGCCAATGGTGCTGGACCTAGTACTGCGGCACACCATATCCCCATCTCCCCACAGCCCAGGCATACCTCCCCCCAGAATGAACAGATTCATATAATACAACCTAAAAATAAAGTCATCTAGCCTTAGTGTACACTTTGAGTCCCCTGTGAAGATGCTATGGAGCACCAAGTCTTCTGGGCCTAGCACTGCGACGCAGCACCGTCTCCCCAAAGTCCTCCCTAAGCCTCTGCTTCGCCCTGGGGTTAGGATTTAGAAACATTTCCTCTAAAAACGAATGAACCATCTAAAAGAAGCTTAAGACAATAGTGTTCTATACTGTGGATCTCTCTCTCTCCGTCGTTACTTCGTGCAGAGCAAGACACACACACACACACACACACACCCTCTAAAAAGAATGTGGCCGTTTTATGGCCTCCTGATCAATTGTGCTATTGTGTATTTTTTTTGTTGCACTGATCTTAACGGTTTTTGTATTTACTTTGACCGAAAAGAGTTTCTGGACATCAGCTATCCTGTTGCCTAGTCACTTTACCCCTACCTATACGTACATATTTACCTCAACTACCAACACTGCTGCTACTCTGTTTATTATCTATCCTGATTACAGTCACTTTTACCCCCGACCTATATGTAAATGTTTACCTCAACTATCTAGTACCCTGCACATGGACTCAGTACTGGTACCCCATGTACTGTATATAGCCAAGTTATCGTTACTCATTGTGGATTTATTCCTGGTGTTATTATCTTTCTGTTATTTCTATATTTTCTTTCTCTCTGCGTTGTTGGGAAGGGCCCGTAAATAATAAGCATTTCACTGTTAGTCTACGAAACGTGACAAATAACATTTGATTTGACACACGCTACCAACCCTTTTGCCTTTGCTGGCCAATCAATAGCTTACAAAAACGTCCTGGATTCCTCATCATTTACATTTTAGTCATTTTAGCAGACGCTCTTATCCAGAGCGACTTACAGTTCAGTGAGTGCATACATTTTTCATACTGGCCCCCCCGTGGGAATCGAACCCACAACCCTGGCGTTGCAAGCGCCATGCTCTACCAACTGAGCTACACGGAGGCTTTAATGAATCATCACTTTAATGAATAAATAAAAAGAAAGGATGCATCCCAATGGTACCCTATAGCTCCCCATAGGGCTCTGGTGAAAAGTAGTTCCCTATACAGGGAGCCATTTGGGATTGCAGCCAAACCTTTAGATGCGTTGGTGGTCAGGTCACAGTAAACCAATTTGACACAGTGCCTGTGCTTATCTCTAAAACTCCATTTGGAACACGACTCATTTAAAATTTGTTCCAGTGTCACGGAAAGATGATTAACAATTAAGAGGAGGTCCCCCTGTGATGTCTCTCTGGCTCCAGTTTACCTATGATCTACACAGACCACGGTCAGGGATGGAGGAATTTATCCATGACACACACACTCTCTCTCTACACATAAATGCAGACATCTCAATGCCTTATGCCCTCCGAGGACGAAGCCACCTGTCGATATTCCATTACCGATCCAGGCCCCGACTGTCACACACACTGATTCAGCAGCGGGAAAAAAAAAGAATTAAAATCACCATGCGGCATATGCTAATTGGAGGATCGGTAGTCCATGACGGGCGGCAGGTAGCTTAGTGGGTAAGAGCGTTGTGCCAGTAACCGAAAGGTCGCTGGTTCTAATCCCCGAGCCGACTAGGTGAAAAATCTGTCGATGTGCCCTTAAGCAAGGCACTTAACCCTAATTGCTCCTGTAAGTCGCTCTGGATAAGAGCGTCTGCTAAATGATGTAAAAATGTAAAAAATGACAACGGGGACTGACGGACAGTAGGGGAGGTGCAGTTTAAACAGGACAGAGACAGACAGGTGAGATGCTACTGTTCTCTCTTAAAACAACAGAGACAGACAGGTGAGATGCTACTGTTCTCTCTTAAAACAACAGAGACAGACAGGTGAGATGCTACTGTTCTCTCTTAAAACAACAGAGATAGAGGTGAGGGGGCTTGGTATAAAAACCACAGAGGCAGGAACACACTGGCCTGGTGGGGTAGGGAGAGGATATACTATAGTAGCAGGAACACACTGGCCTGGTGGGGTAGGGAGAGGATATACTATAGTAGCAGGAACACACTGGCCTGGTGGGGTAGGGAGAGGATATACTATAGTAGCAGGAACACACTGGCCTGGTGGGGTAGGGAGAGGATATACTATAGTAGCAGGAACACACTGGCCTGGTGGGGTAGGGAGAGGATATACTATAGTAGCAGGAACACACTGGCCTGGTGGGGTAGGGGGAGGATATACTATAGTAGCAGGAACACACTGGCCTGGTGGGGTAGGGAGAGGATATACTATAGTAGCAGGAACACACTGGCCTGGTGGGGTAGGGAGAGGATATACTATAGTAGCAGGAACACACACTGGCCTGGTGGGGTAGGGAGAGGATATACTATAGTAGCAGGAACACACTGGCCTGGTGGGGTAGGGAGAGGATATACTATAGTAGCAGGAACACACTGGCCTGGTGGGGTAGGGGAGAGGATATACTATAGTAGCAGGAACACACTGGCCTGGTGGGGTAGGGAAGGATATACTATAGTAGCAGGGAACACACTGGCCTGGTGGGGTAGGGAGAGGATATACTATAGTAGCAGGAACACACTGGCCTGGTGGGGTAGGGAGAGGATATACTATAGTAGCAGGAAACACACTGGCCTGGTGGGGTAGGGAGAGGATATACTATAGTAGCAGGAAACACACTGGCCTGGTGGGGTAGGGAGAGGATATACTATAGTAGCAGGAACACACTGGCCTGGTGGGGTAGGGAGAGGATATACTATAGTAGCAGGAACACACTGGCCCTGGTGGGGTAGGGAGAGGATATACTATAGTAGCAGGAACACACTGGCCTGGTGGGGGTAGGGAGAGGATATACTATAGTAGCAGGAACACACTGGCCTGGTGGGGTAGGGAGAGGATATACTATAGTAGCAGGAACACACTGGTCTGGTGGGGTAGGGAGAGGATATACTATAGTAGCAGGAACACACTGGCCTGGTGGGGTAGGGAGAGGATATACTATAGTAGCAGGAACACACTGGCCTGGTGGGGTAGGGAGAGGATATACTATAGTAGCAGGAACACACTGGCCTGGTGGGGTAGGGAGAGGATATACTATAGTAGCAGGAACACACTGGCCTGGTGGGGTAGGGAGAGGATATACTATAGTAGCAGGAACACACTGGCCTGGTGGGGTAGGGAGAGGATATACTATAGTAGCAGGAACACACTGGCCTGGTGGGGTAGGGAGAGGATATACTATAGTAGCAGGAACACACTGGCCTGGTGGGGTAGGGAGAGGATATACTATAGTAGCAGGAACACACTGGCCTGGTGGGGTAGGGGGAGAGGATATACTATAGTAGCAGGAAACACACTGGCCTGGTGGGTAGGGAGAGGATATACTATAGTAGCAGGAACACACTGGCCTGGTGGGGTAGGGAGAGGATATACTATAGTAGCAGGAACACACTGGCCTGGTGGGGTAGGGAGAGGATATACTATAGTAGCAGGAACACACTGGCCTGGTGGGGTAGGGAGAGGATATACTATAGTAGCAGGAACACACTGGCCTGTGGGGGGTAGGGAGAGGATATACTATAGTAGCAGGAACACACTGGCCTGGTGGGGTAGGGAGAGGATATACTATAGTAGCAGGAACACACTGGCCTGGTGGGGTAGGGAGAGGATATATACTATAGTAGCAGGAACACACTGGCCTGGTGGGTAGGGAGAGGATATACTATAGTAGCAGGAACACACTGGCCTGGTGGGGGTAGGGGAGAGGATATACTATAGTAGCAGGAACACACTGGCCTGGTGGGGTAGGGAGAGGATATACTATAAGTAGCAGGAACACACTGGCCTGGTGGGGTAGGGAGAGGATATACTATAGTAGCAGGAACACACTGGCCTGGTGGGGTAGGGAGAGGATATACTATAGTAGCAGGAACACACTGGCCTGGTGGGGTAGGGAGAGATATACTATAGTAGCAGGAACACACTGGCCTGGTGGGGTAGGGAGAGGATATACTATAGTAGCAGGAACACACTGGCCTGGTGGGGTAGGGAGAGGATATACTATAGTAGCAGGAACACACTGGCCTGGTGGGGTAGGGAGAGGATATACTATAGTAGCAGGAAGAACACCTGGCCTGGTGGGGGTAGGAGAGGAGGATATACTATAGTAGCAGGAACACACTGGCCTGGTGGGGTAGGAGAGGATATACTATAGTAGCAGGAACACACTGGCCTGGTGGGGTAGGGAGAGGATATACTATAGTGGCAGGAACACACTGGCCTGGTGGGGTAGGGAGAGGATATACTATAGTAGCAGGAACACACTGGCCTGGTGGGGTAGGGAGAGGATATACTATAGTAGCAGGAACACACTGGCCTGGTGGGGTAGGGAGAGGATATACTATAGTAGCAGGAACACACTGGCCTGGTGGGGTAGGGAGAGGATATACTATAGAGGCAGGAACACACTGGCCTGGTGGGGTAGGGAGAGGATATACTATAGTAGCAGGAAACACACTGGCCTGGTGGGGGGGTAGGGAGACAGGAACACACTGGCCTGGTGGGGTAGGGATACTATACTATAGTATGGCCTGGTGGGGTAGGGAGAGGATATACTATAGTAGCAGTAGGAACACACTGGCCTGGTGGGGTAGGGAGAGGATATACTATAGTAGCAGGAACACACTGGCCTGGTGGGGTAGGGAGAGGATATACTATAGTAGCAGGAACACACTGGCCTGGTGGGGAAGAGGATATACTATAGTAGCAGGAACACACTGGCCTGGTGGGGTAGGAGGAGGATATACTATAGTAGCAGGAACACACTGGCCTGGTGGGGTAGGGAGAGGATATACTATAGTAGCAGGAACACACTGGCCTGGTGGGGTAGGGAGAGGATATACTATAGTAGCAGGAACACACTGGCCTGGTGGGGTAGGGAGAGGATATACTATAGTAGCAGGAACACACTGGCCTGGTGGGGTAGGGAGAGGATATACTATAGTAGCAGGAACACACTGGCCTGGTGGGTAGGGAGAGGATATACTATAGTAGCAGGAACACACTGGCCTGGTGGGTAGGGAGAGGATATACTATAGTAGCAGGAACACACTGGCCTGGTGGGGTAGGGAGAGGATATACTATAGTAGCAGGAAACACACTGGCCTGGTGGGGTAGGAGAGGATATACTATAGTAGCAGGAACACACTGGCCTGGTGGGGTAGGGAGAGGATATACTATAGTAGCAGGAACACACTGGCCTGGTGGGGTAGGGAGAGGATATACTATAGTAGCAGGAACACACTGGCCTGGTGGGGTAGGGAGAGGATATACTATAGTAGCAGGAACACACTGGCCTGGTGGGTAGGGAGAGGATATACTATAGAGGCAGGAACACACTGGCCTGGTGGGGTAGGGGGGAGGATATACTATAGTAGCAGGAACACACTGGCCTGGTGGGGTAGGGAGAGGATATACTATAGTAGCAGGAACACACTGGCCTGGTGGGGTAGGGAGAGGATATACTATAGTAGCAGGAACACACTGGCCTGGTGGGGTAGGGAGAGGATATACTATAGTAGCAGGAACACACTGGCCTGGTGGGGTAGGGAGAGGATATACTATAGTAGCAGGAACACACTGGCCTGGTGGGTAGGGAGAGAGGATATACTATAGTAGCAGGAACACACTGGCCTGGTGGGGTAGGGAGAGGATATACTATAGTAGCAGGAACACACTGGCCTGGTGGGGTAGGGAGAGGATATACTATAGTAGCAGGAACACACTGGCCTGGTGGGGTAGGGAGAGGATATACTATAGTAGCAGGAACACACTGGCCTGGTGGGGTAGGGAGAGGATATACTATAGTAGCAGGAACACACTGGCCTGGTGGGGTAGGGAGAGGATATACTATAGTAGCAGGAACACACTGGCCTGGTGGGGTAGGGAGAGGATATACTATAGTAGCAGGAACACACTGGCCTGGTGGGGTAGGGAGAGGATATACTATAGTAGCAGGAACACACTGGCCTGGTGGGGTAGGGAGAGGATATACTATAGTAGCAGGAACACACTGGCCTGGTGGGGTAGGGAGAGGATATACTATAGTAGCAGGAACACACTGGCCTGGTGGGGTAGGGGAGAGGATATACTATAGTAGCAGGAAACACACTGGCCTGGTGTGGGGTAGGGAGAGGATATACTATAGTAGCAGGAACACACTGGCCTGGTGGGGTAGGGGAGAGGATATACTATAGTAGCAGTAGCAGGAACACACTGGCCTGGTGGGGTAGGGAGAGGATATACTATAGTATACACTGGCCTGGTGGGGTAGGGAGAGGATATACTATAGTAGCAGGAACACACTGGCCTGGTGGGGTAGGGAGAGGATATACTATAGTAGCAGGAACACACTGGCCTGGTGGGGTAGGGAGAGGATATACTATAGTAGCAGGAACACACTGGCCTGGTGGGGTAGGGAGAGGATATACTATAGTAGCAGGAACACACTGGCCTGGTGGGGTAGGGAGAGGATATACTATAGTAGCAGGAACACACTGGCCTGGTGGGGTAGGGAGAGGATATACTATAGTAGCAGGAACACACTGGCCTGGTGGGGTAGGGAGAGGATATACTATAGTAGCAGGAACACACTGGCCTGGTGGGGTAGGGAGAGGATATACTATAGTAGCAGGAACACACTGGCCTGGTGGGGTAGGGAGAGGATATACTATAGTAGCAGGAACACACTGGCCTGGTGGGGTAGGGAGAGGATATACTATAGTAGCAGGAACACACTGGGCCTGGTGGGTAGGGAGAGGATATACTATAGTAGCAGGAACACACTGGCCTGGTGGGGTAGGGAGAGGATATACTATAGTGGCAGGAACACACTGGCCTGGTGGGGTAGGGAGAGGATATACTATAGTAGCAGGAACACACTGGCCCTGTGGGGTAGGGAGAGGATATACTATAGTAGCAGGAACACACTGGCCTGGTGGGGTAGGGAGAGGATATACTATAGTAGCAGGAACACACTGGCCTGGTGGGGTAGGGAGAGGATATACTATAGTAGCAGGAACACACTGGCCTGGTGGGGTAGGGAGAGGATATACTATAGTAGCAGGAACACACTGGCCTGGTGGGGTAGGGAGAGGATATACTATAGTATAAAGTAGCAGTAAGCTGTAGACGTATGTTAGGACATAATTCCCTTCTACCTGTAGACCAGGGTTCCCCCCGCGAGATGCCGAATTTGACCCGCAGGTGGTTTTATTTGGCCCCTCAAGTTTTCTGAGCAAAACAAATATGTGATCGTATACAAAATGTAAGCAAGGTTTGAAATGATTATGTTTTAGTCAAACATATCTGTTTGGGCTTCTTGCAGTCAATAAGCATGTCCACAAATTATTTGTAATTATGAAACTGGGGTGGTTCGAGCCCTGGATGCTGATTGGCTGACAGCCGTGGTATATCAGTCCGTATACCACGGGTATGACAACATTTATTTTTACTGCTCTAATTACGTTGGTAACCAGATTATAATAGCAAACAGGCACCTTGGGGGTGTATAAGAACTGCCCTTAGCCGTGGTATATTGGCCATATATCACACCCCTCAGGCCTTATTGCTTAATTATGTTCCGGCCCCCCCGACCATCCGTTCAATAAAAAAAATCTGCCCAGGCTGAATCTAGTTGATGATCCCTGCTGTCTACCTGCTACAGAGACATCCCAGATGGCAGTATATAGTGCACTACTTTTGACCAGAGCACTATGGGCCCTCCAGTAGTACACCGCATAGGGAATAGGGTGCTATTTGGGGACATGGTCCATAGAGCGCCCTCACCCCCGGAGAGCCTCAAACCAGGAAGGGGTATTTAAGTGGGAGAGCAGCTTTTCATAACTTCCATATTAGCACCAGCACAAGACACCGTGGAATCTCCTGTCCAACTGAATGACGAGCACATCTCATGTTTTGGTTTGTCACCTAGCAACGTGAAATAGAGAGCAAGTTAGCCGTTCTGCATGGCTGACGTCCAGAGACGATCCTGACAGCAATGTCCTGACGTCCAGACAGTCACACACACAAACACATTTACACGCACGCACAGACACGCGCACAGCAGTTTTTCCCCTCTCAACTCCTCATAGGATGCTTGCCAGTTGGTGTGAGCCAGTTTACTGTGAGCGTAGCACACCTGGGCTTTAGGAAACATGTCTGGTGGAAAATAATATTTTAAAAGTGAGCTTTACACTTGATCTGTGAAAACCCCAGTCAGCACGGGAGCTCAGAGCTATATTGTGGGGGAAATAGATTTTTACCGGCTGGGGGCCATGCATACTTCCTCTTTTTATCCTGCCAGGACTGTGTGTGTGTGTGTGTGTGTGTGTGTGTGTGAGAGAGAGGGGCACTACTCCCTCTCATCTGTAATGTAGGAGACAACATGTATGTCACCATTCAAAACACAGGTAAAAAAGGTGTGCTGTGCACTAGTTTCTTCTTGAACGTAAACACCACTGTTTCTGACACACAGCCATACACAGTACAGTAATTACAGTTCAAAAAAAGGTTTCTAATCTTCCAGTAAGCCATAATAACTCACGTAGTTACTAGTTATCCTTTACAGACGTCTGGCTGTTCTGTACTGCAACCTAACTTACGGCCTTTCACCTTTCCAAGGTCATTTTACTTTTCAAGGACACCTAAAATCATGAAGGAGACGGCAGGGATCTGACTCCCGTGAGGTTTCCATTCTGTCTTTCCACTACCAGTCTACCACCCATAATAACATAACCTACAGTGCGTTCAGAAAGTATTCACACCCTTTTAATTTTTCCACTTGTTACAGCCGGAGTTTAAAATGAATTAAATTGACATTTTGTGTCACTGACACAAAACCCCATAATGTCAAAGTGGAATTTTGTTTGTATACTGAACAGAAATATAAATGCAACATGTAAAGTGTTGGTCCCACGTTTCATGAGCTGAAATAAAAAGATCCCAAACATTTTACATACTGACAAAAAGCTTATTTCTCTCAAATGTTGGGCACACATTTGTTTACATCCCTGTTAGTGAGCATTTCTCCTTTGCCAAGATAATCCATCCACCTGACAGGTGTGGCATATCTAGAAGCTGATTAAACAGCATGATCATTACACAGGTGCACCTTGTGCTGGGGACAATAAAAGGCCGCTCTAAAATGTGCCGTTTTGTCACACAACACAATGCCACAGATGTCTAAAATTTTGAGGGAGTGTGCAATTGGCATGCTGACTGCAGGAGTGTCCAACAGAGCTGTTGCCAGATAATTGTATGTTCATTTCTCTACCATAAGCCTCCTCCAACGTCATTTTAGAGACTTTGGCAGTACATCCAACAGGCCTCACAACCGCAGACCAGGTGTAACCACGCCAGCCCAGGACCTCCACATCTGGCTTCTTCACCTGCAGGATAGTCTGAGGAGAGGGAGGGGGGGTGCTGAGGAGTATTTCTGTCTGCAACAAATCCCTTTAGTGGGTGGGCCTATGCCCTCCCAGACCCACCCATGGCTGCACCCCTGTCCAGTCATGTGAAATCCATAGATTAGGGTCTAATGAATGTATTTAAATGAACTGTAACTCAGTAAAATATTTGAAATTGTTGCATGTTGTGTTTATATTTTTGTTCAGTAAATAGAACATTTTAGAAATTAATAAAAAATGAAAAGGTGAAATGTCTTGAGTCAATAAGTATTCAACCCCTTTGTTATGGCAAGCCTAAATAATATACTAAAGTACTAAAATGTACTTAAATCACATAATAAGTTGCATGGACTCATTCTGTGTTATATAATAGTGGTTAACATGATTTTTGAATAACTACCCCATCTCTGTACCCCACACACAAAATGATCTGTAAGGTCCCTCAATCGAGTAGTGAATTTCAAGAACAGATTCAACCACAAAGACCAGTGAGGTTTTTCAATGCCTCACAAAGAAGGTCACCGATTGGTAGACACCATCCCCACCAAAAAACAAGCTGAATATCCCTTTGAGAATGGTGAAGTTATTAATTAGGCTTTGGATGGTGTATCAATACACTCAGTCACTACAAAGACACAGGCGTCCTTCCTAACTCAGTTGCCGGAGAAGAAGGAAACCGCTCAGGGATTTCACCATGAGGACAATGGTGATTTTAAAATAGTTAAAGAGTTTAATGATTGTGATATGAGAAAAATGAGGATGGATCAACAACATTGTAGTTACTCCACAATACTAACGTAAATGACAGAGTGAAAAGAAGGAAGCTTGTACAGAATAAAAAATATTCCAAAACATGCATCCTGTTTGCAACAAGGCACTAAAGTAATACTGCAGAAAATGTGGCAAAGAAATGAACTTTTTGTCCTGAATACAAAGCGTTATGTTTGGGCCAAATCCAACACAACACATCACTGCGTTCCACGCTTCATATTTTCGAGCATGGTGGTGGCTGCATCATGTTATGGGTATGCTTGTAATCAGCAAGGACTAGGAAGTTTTTTTAGGATAAAAAGAAATGGAATAGAGCTAAGCACCGGCAAAATCCTAGAGGAAAACCTTTCCAACAGACACTGGAGAGACGAATTCACCTTTCAGCTGGACAATAACCTAAAACACAAGGCCAAATCTACACTGGAGTTGCTTACCAAGATGACATTGAATGCTCCTGAGTGGCCTAGTTACAATTTTGACTTAAATCGGCTTGAAGATCTACAGCAAGACTTGAAAATGGCTGTCTTGCAATGATCAACAACCAACTTGACAGAGCTTGAAGAATTCTAAAAAGAATAATGGGCAAATATTGTACAATGCAGGTGTGCAAAGCTCTTAGAAATGTACCAAAATTCTCACAGCTAATCGCTGCCAAAGGTGTTTCTAACATGTATTGTGTCAGGGGGGTGAATACTTCTCTAATCAATATATTCGTGTTTTATTTGTCATACATTTTTTATAAATGTTAGAATTTTTCTTCCACTTTGACATTAGAGTATGCTGTGTAGATGTTTGACCAAAAATGACAATTAAATCCATTTTAATCCCACTTTGTAGCACAAAAAAAAGTGGTAAAGGGGTGTGAATAACTTCTTAAAGAACTGTATACATTTTCTAGCAAAATCTCAATGTTGAAGTGTTTACAAATTAGCTAGGGATTATATAACTAAACCATATAACCTCCTATGTACAATTGTTTGTTCAAAAAAGCATTAAACCCCTGGACTGTGTTGTCAAGACTGGCTAGCAGACAGATGTGACAACTAGCTGTCTAGGGTAAGGCTAAATGCAACCAATACTTAGCTAGATAATGTGCATCGTCTCTGACAACACACCAACATTCATTCATTCATTCATTCATTCATTCATTCATTATTGCATTCATTATAGAATGCAGTCTAAACACAGTTCACTTCTGCCTGACAATATTGACACAACGAACGAGGAGGAGCTGTCAACCTCAAGTAGCGTCCGAGGCTAGCTAACTAACTGCTAACTAGCCAGCTAGTAAATGCCTTTAAACTGCAATCGGGTAGCTCAATATCACATG
Organism: Coregonus suidteri; assembly: GCA_036851935.1. Taxonomy (NCBI): domain Eukaryota; kingdom Metazoa; phylum Chordata; class Actinopteri; order Salmoniformes; family Salmonidae; genus Coregonus; species Coregonus suidteri. The sequence continues at coordinate 103,748,125 of CM072218.1, read as the reverse complement.
AATACTGGCTAAAGGAAATTATTTTGCTACTTACTTGAGTTTCGAGACGACTACGACAGGTCTTGAACAGTTTCTGTGCAAATATCAAATATCTAGCTACGACGTTTCTACCAAAGTCTGTTTTCCCTTTTTGCTGTCAGACTTGCTCCTTCAACGGCCAAAACACTCCACCGGAAGGCCCAATCCTCACTAGTTGTTACATCCACAAAGTCATAAACCCCGCCTATTTCTAAAATGTATCTTCTTAAAAATGTGATTTTAAACCTAACCCTAACCGTAACCCTAACCTTAACCACACTGCTAACCTTATGCTTAACCTTAAATTAAGAACAAAAAGCGAATTTCTGTTTTCATTAATTTTTACGAAAAGCCAATTCTGGCTTTGTGGCTGTGGTAACTAGTGGAAACGGCCTTCCCGCCCCAGCTCACGCCCCCTCCAGGACGTCACTACGGAGTTTGGAGGCGGAACAAAGATCCACCAAGCTCCACCCATTGCGGGTAGGGAGTCACATGTAACCATTCACTAAGTGTATGCTCCACTGTGTATTGCATAGAAAGTTGACATTTATTCCGTGTTTATGTGTATATACAGTACCAGTCAAAAGATTGGACACACCTACTCATTCAAGGGTTTTTCTTTGAGAGAATGCCAAGAGTGTGCAAAGCTGTCATCAAGGCAAAGGGTGGCTATTTGAAGAATCTCAAATATAAAATATATTTTGATTTGTTTAACACTGTTTTGTTTACTACATGATTCCATATGTGTTATTTCATAGTTTTGAGGTCTTCACTATTATTCTACAATGTAGAAAATAGTAAAAATAAAGAAAAACCCTTGAATGAGTAGGTGTGTCCAAACTTTTGACTGGTACTGTATATATATATACAGTTGAAGTCGGAAGTTTACATACACTTTTGGCGAGTCGGTTAGGACATCTACTTTGTGCATGACACAAGTCATTTCTCCAACAATTGTTTACAGACAGATTATTTCACTTATAATTCACTGTAGCACAATTCCAGTGGGTCAGAAGTTTACATACACTAAATTGACTGTGCCTTTAAACAGCTTGGAAAATGTCATGGCTTTAGAAGCTTCTGATATGCTAATTGACATAATTTGAGTCAATCGGAGGTGTACCTGTGGATGTGTTTCAAGGCCTACCTTCAAACTCAGTGGCTCTTTGCTTGACATAATGGGAAAATCAAAAGAAATCAGCCAAGACCTCAGAAAAAAAATGGTAGACCTCCACAAAGTCTGTTCCTTCCTTGGGAGCAATTTCCAAACACCTGAAGGTACCACGTTCATCTGTACAAACAATAGTACGCAAGTATAAACACCATGGGACCACGCAGCCGTCATACCGCTCAGGAAGGAGACGCGTTCTGTCTCCTAGAGATGAACGTACTTTGGTGCAAAAAGTGCAAATCAATCCCAGAACAACAGCAAAGGACCTTGTGAAGATGCTGGAGGAAATAGGTACAAAAGTCTCTATATCCATAGTAAAACGAGTCCTATATCGACATAACCTGAAAGGCCGCTCAGCAAGGAAGAAGCCACTGCTCCAAAACGGCCATAAAAAAAACAGACTACGGTTTGCAACTGCACATGGGAACAAAGATCGTACTTTTTGGAGAAATGTCCTCTGGTCTGATTAAACAAAAATATAACTGTTTGGCCATAATGACCATTGTTATGTTTGGAGGAAAAAGGGGGGCTTGCAAGCAGAAGAACACCATCCCAACCGTGAAGCACGGGGGTGGCAGCATCATGCTGTGGGGGTGCTTTGCTGCAGGAGGGACTGGTGCACTTCACAAAACAGATGGCATCATGAGGAAGGAAAATTATGTGGATATATTGAAGCAACATCTCAAGACATCAGTCAGGACGTTAAAGCTTGGTCGCAAAATGGGTCTTCAAAATGGACAATGACCCCAAGCATACTTCCAAAGTTGTGGCAAAATGGCTTAAGGACAACAAAGTCAAGGTATTGGAGTGGCCATCACAAAGCCCTGACC